>VRYO01002734.1:26435624-26487959 GCA_009812075.1 Sialia sialis
CTTATATTCAGGTGTGGCTTATAATTGTGAAATTACTGTAAGTCAAAGCACTGAAGTCTGCTAAACAGTGGAAAATGGAAGAAAGTAAGGTCTGACTATCAAATCAAACAAGTTATGGCAGCCAGCTACTGGCTTGGTGATTTGAGACTACATGGATTGACAATAAACGAAGGGAAGTTCAAAAGGGAAGACATGAAAGGTTGCAAGACTATGCCTACATAAATACAGCAAATTTTCTCACTGCTCTGTAAATCTCCATAGTTCAATCCCTTGGCCATCCTTTCATCCTGAAAGGGCTGCTGAATTTCTGAGAATGAGGTGAGCTGTTCTTTTTTTACACTGGAATCTTTCTTATCCAGTCTGGTAATTCTTTTTTTTTCTTTCTTTTTTTTTTCCTGGAAGCAGAAATAAACAGACCCCAGCCAGTTCCCCGAGGGAACCACAGAAATGAAACTAAGACTCAGTCTATGATGATGGAATTAGGCTTACACTCTAAGAATGTGGAGGGGTGGTTATTATGACAATGAAACATGTAAGAATGTTCACTTTTGTGAACGACCTTGCCAACATCAGGAAGAAACCAGTGTGGTACACAGGGAAATGCAGAAGAGAATGGAGGAACTCAGCAAAGAATAACATACAGGGTCATCAACTCAATTAAATTTTTTCTGCTCTCCAATCTGTCACTGGGGATCACAGGGAAACCACAGGATATACAGTATCAGCAA
Organism: Sialia sialis; assembly: GCA_009812075.1. Lineage (NCBI taxonomy): Eukaryota > Metazoa > Chordata > Aves > Passeriformes > Turdidae > Sialia > Sialia sialis. The sequence continues at coordinate 26,436,353 of VRYO01002734.1, forward strand.
TCATGATAGAGTAATATTAGGGCCCAGATAAAGGTTTGATGTGTGTTGAGAGAACTCAAAGCTGGTTTTACCTGTAAATAACTGGATGGAAGCCAAGCACCAAGACAACAAGAAGATTATGAGGAGGAAGATGGTTTATAAAATAAGATGTCAATATTTAGGTCATTCTTTAGGTTGTGCTAGAGGCTTGATGTAATTTGCTAGAAACACCTGAATTTTAAAATGTTATGGAAGAAAAAGTGGCATGATTTATAGATTAAAAAGACTCAACAAGTGAAAAAAGTATAAACGAAGGTATATGGTCTCAATGTTACAAGACCAGAAACAAATGAAACATCTATTGCTAAGCATATAAGAGAGTATAAAAAGAGGTTTATGAACTCATTTTGTTCACCCAAATTCATCAAAATATTTTGAGTAAGAAAGAGGAAGAACAGTCTTCCATGTGAGTATTTTCCTAGAGCTGTGCTTGTCATAGACAGTGGGCCCCACTTAGGCAGTTCTAGTAATAGACACAAAACTTAATGTACAAATGTAATTAAAAAATCAAAATAATTGCACACATTTGAATTATAGTTGTTATTGAATATGGAATGTAGCGATGTTACTACTTCCCATGGAAGCCCCTTTACTGTTTAAAATAAGATTTTACAACAGTACTCCGCACTGTGTGTACCTTGATAGCTTCTATGGGTTGCTACATAATGCCATTTGTACAATGACATTTCCTTTTGTCCTATATAAAGCAAATTATACTTGGAGTAATTTCTTGATGAAGAAATTGCTCTTACAATACAAAACACCTCTTCCATGGGTACTTAGCCAGGTCCCTATCCTCTGTTTTCACAAGGACTATCTCCGCAAAAGCCTCCACATTTCTCCAAGAAGACAAGTTGGTATCAGTGAAGCTGGCATGGGATAAAAGACAGAGGTTTTTTTTTATTCCTTGCAGACATAAAGAGATATGACCCAATCTGGTAAACAACCTTAACTGAGAACTTCTTGGGAATTCACAATTAGATATTTTTCAGGTAAAAACCATGTCCTTTACAAAATTTGGACGTTATTTTCCTAGTTTATTGATTTAAAAAAAAAATAAAAATCATTGTTGGAATCTTTGGTCCTGTGAAGAAATTATGCTTCCTTTTCAGTCTGTAACTTAAATTACTATCTTCCTTCCTTAAGAAAAAAACAGTGGACTTATGTCTGTAATTGACAATGTGTGTAATGGGGCCATAAAGGTAAATAAAAAGATCTTTCTTGTCTCTTTTAACACATACATGCACAGAGATGGCTTTTTCTCATTCACTTCATAAACTTAGTAATGACAGTAAATTTTTTTTATGCCTTTAAATAAATTTCTGAATGCTGATTAAATAAAATTCTGATGTGAATGCTGATTTACATTTGTCCTTTACCTGCCACAGTGGGTCCACTTTGCTTTCTCCTATTCCAGGCTAAGCCAAACAGTTCTGAGGCAGCTTAGTCTGAGGGCAACTATTGGAGAAATAAAGCATTCTGCTTATTTTTTTTACAGAATGCAGATGTTGCAATTACTTCCTAATAAAACACTTTGGACTAAGAACTTCCACTGTTAAAAGATGAAGTAAACCAAATGTGTGGGACATGGAAAGAATTTTGTAATAATTTATTATTATATTATTGTCAAAGTTTAGATGAAATTCTTTAAATTCTAAATTTAAATTCTAATTCCATTTTAATTCTAAAATTCTTTAAAATTATATCATACAATTAACATACAATTAAAGTTTGTTTTCTTGTTTTTAATCTCAGTGAAGATCAAAATAAAATTTTAAATCATGCTTCTTGTACCTATTTCAAATGATCGTTACCTGTTTTTCCAAGAAGCAAAATTCAGAGAAGAAATCAAAGTTCACTCTTAATACTATACAGAATAACTCAAGGAAGTGGCAAAGACTCACAGAGAAGGGTCAGCCCCTGAGAACGTTTTCTAAAGTACAATCCCTACCACTCACATGTATCCACCAAAAGGATTGAAGAATACATAAAATATGTGAGATGTAATACGTGCACCAGCACCTGTTTTCAGATGTAATTACTCATTTTGAAGCCTCTCTGCTAGTCACCTATTTACACTTGTGTCTATACCTTTTATGATAAAATGTAGATGTCTTTATGGTTCTGTTCCAAAAGAGTTGACTTGGCTTTCAGTAAGTGTTCCTTTTCTAGAATAGTTATTCAAATTATATGTATGAAGTCAGTGCTGCTTTTCTACCACTAAAATATGGGAGCCAGATAGTCTCCAGATCTGGGCAACACAATTTCTATTTGTCAAACGCACCCTGAGGCTCTGAGAGTGTTCATCTGTCACAGCTATAGTGCAACTGGGTGGGTCTGACTGATAGTGATGGAGTAAAGTGCCAACATAACTGAGTAAGATTGAAGATGACTACACCGATATGCTTGAATTGGCATTAGTATTAATGAACAGGACAGCACATATCTTGACATGAGTAAGTGGTCATAGCCTGGGAGTGTGGAAGTGCATATTAGCTCACATGACTTGGTGAAACTCTGCATGGGTGTGCGTGTGACACATGAATGATTACTGGAAGCCAGTATTGGTGGGTGGGAGTAGCAGCGTCACTTTATATAAATGAGTATCCATGACAAGGGGCAATTCAGTTTCTGCCTAAAGATTTCCTGTTGGTAGAGAATAACCTACCATCTCCCAGTGACAGAATACCCACTCCCTTCAGGCAGTTCTCTACTTCTTTACTTTCCATCAAGCTGTGGTATTTCTTATTATTTCAGAAACTACAGATATGTATCACTCTGATTAAGGTTGGAAAGCGATATTGTCTTTAATCTTGGTTTGAATCCGAGCCTTCATTTTTGTATAATTTGCTCAGTTTCTCTAATAAATGATATCTATTTCCTGATTGATGGGATATTATCTCTCTTTCATGCTCCCTGTCAAAAGAGACTTCTGAAATTATTAGGGCATAACACTATCTATATGTATGCATGTTCATTTATCCATGTATGTACGTATGTATGTATGCATGTTTGCATGTTTGCAGTCCTTAAAAATAATGAATATGACTTCAGAAGGAAGTAAATCTAGATATTAAATAAACTTGATTTCAGGGTAGTAGAAACCTTTTCATGCAGCATTAAATTTACAACTGGAAACCTGACTTTTTTGTGAGGGTACTTTTGAAACTGCACTGCGAAGAGCTCCTTTGTAAGGGAAAGCTCCCAGCTTTCATCCAGACAGTCCCTGGCTCTCAGCCATCCTGTCTGCAGCAGCAGGGAGAAGCTGAAGCTGCAAGAGTTAAACAGGAAGGTTTGCCCAGCTGTTCCTGAATGAGCTGGGCACCAGCTGCTAGCACTAACCAGCAGTCAATCTCAAATGGAATCAATTGGACACTCTTCTGTGCCAACTCTGGAATCAAAATGCCTGGTATGGATAGGAAATGAATATGCATGGTCATGCGATTCTCCTTCCAGGCAAGATGATGAAGTCTCCTTCTGTGGACAATTCCCAATACCTAGAAAGAGTTAGGAAGAAGGCTCTCTCAAATCTCCTTTTTGTCCCGGAGAAGCTGGTACCTACCACCTCCTTGATGCAGCCCAGGATTAACAACAATCAGCTAATTCTGTTAGTACATTAATTCTGTGTCTGCCCCAATCCAAGAGTTAAGAGCCTCTTTTTGCTTAAGAAACGTGTATGAAAAGACTTCAAAATAATTATGCAAGATTTTCAATAAATGTGGGTTTTGCACAATGTAGCAAAAGAAAGAAGTAAAGTAAGCAGGTCCAAACCTGATACTAGACCTCTCTCATCACTAAATGTCAGGACAAGTATGATTCTCCTCCCTTTTTTCACATGACAAAATAAAACTCACTCTTTTTTTTATTATTCCTAATACTCCCAGAAATGTCTCTCTTTAGTCAACCATCATTACTGTGAATTTCTTTAAATTTAATCTTCCAAATTCTGGGTAACATAGCACCTATTTGGTGAAAATGTGACTTGTTAAATTAACAAAGACTGACTGAAGATAGGATTCTTTTCTCATAGGAGAAATCCTGCTGTACCAACAACTACTTTTAGAAATCCTATGACAAAGTATTTGTGCTTGAGTATGCATGTTCCTATATTTTATTTTCCCAAATAAGACTGAATGTATGAATTTTGTGGTGTCAGCGTATTTCTTATTGAGACTATGGTCCTACATTATATGCTTGCAGTCCTCAACTATAAAGATCTCAAATGTGTAGGGACAATTTAAACATGTTTTCCCAAATTACGTAGTTTCACTAATGTGAACTTTGTACTTTTGATGATTCTTCCCCTGTTGCTTCTTCCAAGAGTGTGAATCTGTATCATGATGAGGCATCTACATGCCACCCACAATAAGACATTCTGCATCTTCCTTTCCCTGCATGGTATTTACCTAGAGACAATATACTAAGAAAGAAGGGAGTTAATGGACTCTTCTTTTAACCCTTGGTATTTAAGAACATGACAATGGGAATAATACAGAATACACAAGCATTGAACAAACATTCCTTTTACAAAAAGGAGAGTGACAAATTGGTCCTTGTGACTTCCCATTTACAGGATGTATCCACTTTCCTAACAGTAATTTTCATGAGCCATTTAAATAAGTGACCTTATAAATAAGACTCCGTGTAAATCATGAACACCATCATGCAGGAAGATGACAGATTTTATGGATTGGTCATGGCAAAAATGGCAAATTTCACAGTTTGTCATGCACTAATGGAGATGGTTACAAAAACATAAAGCCATTTATAGTGATAAAAAATGATACTGAAAGGATAAAAGTTGTATTTTTAACAAATATAAATCATACAGATATAAATCATAAAGATATGTGAAATTCTGTCAATGGATTTGGGAAAGATTATTTTAAACTGGTGAAAGACACATAACCAAATAAAAGAACAAAGAGAGATTGTGATGATGTCAGAAAGAAAACAAAAAATAAAACAGAAGAATGCAATCACTTAAAATCAAATTCAGTGTGCTTGGAGTAGTTAAATTTGCAGAGCAGTGTTTAGTCTGTGTGTTGTCATGAGCTGTGATGCAATAAGCACAAAGGAACAGTGCAAAGACTTTTTTAAAGCCAGTATAAATGCAAGGTATTATTGTGGAATATAATAAAAACTATTCTTACAGTAACAAAGTTGTCTAATTAAAGCTGCTTTCTGAAGTGTGAAATCTGATCCAGCCACCTATAACCATGTCACTTCAGTCTGTGATATTTTCTAGTAATCCATAAAGGGCTGAAACTTAGTGTCCTACTTAGGGGGGAAGCCAGTAGGTCAGCACATTTAAAAAGTGTTGGCTGAATTCTGGATTCCCTGGCTTTTGACTGGTCTTTCTGAGAGATTGCTTAAATGTTCTTACCATCAGAACAATATTACTGACTCTAGGCAGGTCTCTTGATTTTGGCTCCCCAAACCTAGAATTTCTTCTGAAAATGTGCCAATGTTCAAATCTGTCTGGTTGGACAAAAGACCTTCTGAAGCTCATTCCAGCCTAAACTAGGGCATGATTCTCCCAGAAACCTGTCTGAAACCCTATGTATCAATGCTGAGCTGAAGTATTTCTGTATGGAGCGGTATGCTGAAATTATAGAGCTCTCCACCATTTTGTGACCTCTTAGCAGAATTTACCTGATTAAAGAGGTTCAGAAGTACAGTATGTCTGAAGTTAAAAGCAGGCTTAGGTCAACTAGCAGTGAGACAGCAAGATAATGCCATAATTTCAACAGCGGCTGAAGAACTAGTTATGAAGCAAAGTGAGGCCGAGATGAATGTACATCCTCTGACTGGGTCCAAAGATAGAGTGATGAAGTATTTGGAAGTTCAGTATGTTGACTAGACAAAAAAGGTTGCCTTCTTGTAATTTTCTTTCCAAAATATAATATGCCTTTGAAGCTTATAAATCTGCAGCTTGCAAATTTTGCATCTGTATCAATTCCCCAAAGGATTTTACTTTCGTTAATGAACCTCTAAAAGGGCTGCAGAACAAGGCTGATGTAGCACCTTCTGCAGCAAACATTTTCAGTGGGTAACATAAAGGTATTTAGTTAGAACCCTTTTTCAATAGGCAGTCATAATAATTTGAGAATGCAATAGGCAATCTACTACCACACACTTGCAGGAATATGTTTAAGACAATGAATAGTTAGTCTATAACTAAAAGTACAATATTTATTAACTTCACATGCTTCATAAACATGATAAAATGCTTCTGTAAATGCTCTCAAGATATAATATAGGACCTAGACACAGTGTCCTAAATAAACTGGATTAATTGTACAGTGAACTTCCTTAATTCAGTGGTAGTACCACATAGCATCTCGAAAATTATGCTGCAATTTCATTTGAAGTAGAAAATAAGCCATGTAATCAGAATATGTACTTTATTTTTACCATAATGTTATTTTTATTTGCCTTCTTTACCTTTTTAGATTTCCAAAGTTGAGAATTGTTAGATTAAAGATGCCATTTTTGAGACTTATGTTTGCTGGCTTTTCAGCCACTTTCTTACAAGGAAATTTGAACAATCAGACATGTTAAGATCTGCCTGCAAAGATTTCTTTACAGGAATCTAAGCAAGCAAATTAAGTTCATATTTTACAAAATTTATCAGCATTATCACAGCTGCACTGGTGCAAATTCTCACCATTAAAATTCCTAGATAGTCTCAAAGACAGCAGCAGCACTAGCACCTGATCTCAAGCAATCAAATCAACGTAATTTAATGAACTAGCACTTCTTCTGAGCCATGGTAATGGTTGCCTATAAAAGAGGCATGATGAAGACATTACTCTTTTGTAACCAACACACAAAAGATGAGGATGTAGCTGCAACAGATGTGCTGTGCACACACTGAGTGCCTGATGGTTGTGAGTTGGGAGTGTGCTGAGCACAAGCTGAATGTGTGATTGCCAAGTGCATGATGGATGTGTGATTGTCATGTCAGGCATGTGATAGGCACTTGATTGACCCAGGATATCAGGCAGAATTTTTTCATGGAAAGGATTATCAAGCATTGGAACAGGCTGCCCAGGCAGTTGGTAAATTCACTGTTCTTGGAGGTACTCAAGAAATGACTGGAAGTGGCACGTAATGCCATGGTCTAATTGACAAGGTGAAAATCCGTCAAAGGTTGGACTCAGTGATCTTGGACATCTCTTCCAACATAAATGGTTCTGTGATTCTATGATTAGCATGTGACTCACTTGTGAAACCCTTGTGATTGCCGTGTGATGAACACATGATTAGCATGTGCGGGCCACACAATTGCCATGTGTCATGTGTGCCCCAGGCATGTACCATCTGTGTGCCATCCATGAGCCATCTGCCTGCCATTCATGAGCCATCTGTGTGCCATCCATGAGCCATCTGTGTGCCGAGGGAATGGGCATCTGAGCTGGCAGGTAGTGACCTCTCTCTGTACCAAGGATGTCTCTCATGGTGACCCTGAGGCAGAACAAGAGAACTATCAAACCAGTCCTATATCAACTGGTTCTCTTCTAGCTTGTTGCAAAAACAATATGAAATTTAATTGTTTGGAATATGGAGGCACATGGTAATGCATGTTGTTTATTGAATATTGATTGTCCATGTGCTGCATAGGGAGAGAAAACTCAAAGGAAACTTTAAGAGTAAAAACCTAGAACGAACAAACGTAGAAGTAACTAATCTTGAAGTAACAAACCTCAAAGTAAGAAATCTAGGGAAGAAGAATCAAAGAGTGGTATGTACAGTCAGCAAAACTGGTCAACCCACCTGTGCAATGTCCTGTTACTTTGCTGTAAAAGAGCTACTTCTCATTGGGCAAAAAATAGACATCTGGTTCACATTCTGCAGAGCTGTGATCTGTACACAAATTCCAGAAGACATTATTTCAGCAGTTAATCATCAAGCTTTGTTTTGTGTGTTTTCATAATGCTCAGAAGAGCTGTGTGAAGGCGCATATACATATATCCTATGTATATATAGAGAGAGTAGTAATCTTTACATGTGTAAAGTGAGAGTGAGAGTGTAATCTTTACACGTATAAAGATGTAAAAAAATATGAGCTTAGATGTGTAGCCTCTTACTCCCACAGCAAGAAACAGATTCCAAATTATTTCCCAGAGTGACAGTGTTGTATAGGTAGCTATAATATTTAAACTGACTTGTGAGGAAAAGGAAGAATAGGTTCCAGACCCAAGGGTACCTTTGAAGAGTGAAATCATAAAGGTAATGAACCTAGTTTTAGTGACGAACACAGACTGCTATCTTTCATTCAAAATGAAATTACTGTCACCAAAATCTATTCTTTGTGCCATTTTCAATTCTCACTATGATTATTCTCAATAGAATTAGGTACTAAAATTACAATTCTTCATATGTTTTATAAATCATAGCAGTAGACTTGAGTATTTTGACCTTTTTAATATTCCTTGGTTTGATTGGCCATTGTGCCTATCTGTTCCATGTATCCCATTATTTTACTGCTTCTCTAACCTATGGGGAAGGGGATGAAGCAGCTGGCCAATGAAGATGTAGGATATTGTAAAGGTCAAAGTACTAACATTATTCCTAAATATTTCAGAGCATTCTTTAAGTATTAAAGTTCTGACTGTAGTTTCTTATACCTAATATTGAACAAAGAGCAGAAAATAGTACTAATATTTTTCAGTATGTTAAGTCTGCCAAAACCAAAGTAACTATAGGGAACTTATTACAACTACATTACTGAGTACTGGCTCAAATTATCTCAGAATTGTGCATTTAAATAAATACTTAGAGTAGGATAAAAACATTATGCTCCTGTTTTGGATCCCTTTCCCTGAGCACAGATAGCTCATATTTGAAAATTTTCTTCAGATGTGTAGGAATGGGGAAGAATTGCTAATCACTTAGGATATTAATGATAATAGTGTGTCTGTGTGAAGTACTGCCCAACTGACAGTCTTTAACAGTAATGTGTAAATCTAAAGTGTTAATGGCTAGCTTACCTCCATGTTTCTGGGATTTGAAAGAAACTGGGCAAGACAGGATAAAATTTGAGTGCTTAATTTCATAGTTCCTCCTTTTGAACTCTAAGTGGTATGCACCACTGCTTCTGTATTGAATCTTCTTCTAGAAATTATTTACTCCTTTTTCATGTAACTTAGGTTATTCAAACAGAGCAGCTGAAGCTTCTGTATGTTGATTTGTAATGATGTAGGATACAGAACTTCCGTAACATTGCCAGGTGAACTGCTAACATGTGATGACTTGCCTTGAAAAATACAAGTAAGTAGGCACTGTGACAGACAAAAATCTATTAGTGAAGAAAAACACTACAGGAGAAGTGTCAAAATTATGACAAAAATTTCCTTCACAATGTAACTGGAATCACCCCAAAAAGAGTATTAATACTGCAGGATGTGCATTGTGCTCTAACAGCTCTTTTTAAAATGTTGACCTTTGTTACCACAAGGCTGACTAAAATCCACATGCACACACATGATCTCAACTGAAATAGGATCTTCTGTTTAAATGTAATGAACAGGATCACCTGTGTTTTAAGGCATATTAGTGCCATCTTGTTGTACACAGTGTGGCATATATCTTTTAAAAGAGAAACAGTTATTCCAGCTGTTCTGCTAAAAGCTCTTACAATCATTTTCTACATTTTCAGTAAGCAGGAGTACCTATAAAATTAGAGATCAGATTATCATTGGTTAGAATTTCAAATGTCCAAAGAATATTTGAAACCTATATAACCAGAATCCTAAAGTTAGGCCTGTTGATCTGTACTTGAAATATATACAACAATCTACAAGTTAACAAAACCAGTTTGGGTTACATGACCTTTCAGTTGAAGTTAATCATTCCAAATGATGAGCCAAGAATTTCAGTTTTGCAGAATATAGTGAAAAATATCAGTGCTCTAGACTGACTTTTCATCCACCATTACAATCTTGCTAACTTCAGCACTCAAAATATTTGTGAATTGCAGTATGTAACTAGAACTAGACTAGAAGTCTTTCTGAAAAGTGATGCTTTGTACTCAATCAACTCAGAGGAATAGTTAAACTGACTGTGGTAGGTTATATGCTATAAGAGATGAAGACAGTACATTATCATGAATATAATTCATGTATTTAGAAATCACTACTCCCTCTCTATTTTCTTCTGTTTCTCTCATCCTAGAAAATTCAGCAGGGATCCTGTGACAGCTTAAAAAAAGATAAAGTGAGGTTCAATTTGGATTTTCCTTGACATCACTTATCCCTCTGCCTCTGCCTTTAGTTTTAGTTAACATAAAGATTGACTTAAAAGGGCATACCTGAGGTGTTTATGATGATCCTTGCACATTGATTTAACACAGTTTATCAAAGTTTTGTGATTTTAGAATCCGGATAAACATCATATAAAGTAGATGGTGAAGAAACAGTGACATTTCCTTGACAGCAAAGTGCGATGAATTCCTGTTAAAGGAGAAGGAAGATGTATGAATTAACCCACAGTTGGTTTAGTGTTTTAATGGGTTGGGGTTACAGTTCAGGTCTCTCCACAAGGCACTGAACAAATATCAATTTAGATTATTCAAGGTATAGTCATGAAGGCAAAAATGAATTAAATGTAAAATAAAGTTCAGTTAAATGAATAAGTGGAACATATTACCTTCTAGTAAGAATCCTGTACAAAAAGGATTTCTCAATACAGAAATAGAAGTGAGCTTTGTATCTGCTGGTGCTATTGAAGTTACCAAATGCTGCCTGAAAGCTGATCATTGAAAGAAACATTTTTTATGGAGACAAACATCCCTTGCATTACTTGGTGTCAGGACTGTACCCACAGGACTGTAGGACAGTCAGGGCCACATGATGCCATTCTTTTCCCTTTATGTCCAGTGAGATTTCCAGCAGTAAGGAGAGAAATGTGTGCAGTCACCAAGCAGCTCTCAGCCAATGTGCTCGTCTCCGCGTGAGGCCAGAGTAGGTGACAGGACATCAGCAGCCCTGAAGTCAGGGCCAGGGCACCTACACTTCTACACCTGTAGATTGTGGTGCTACATGAACTAAACTAAAGGTAGGAGTGTACCCCTGTATGTCTGGATGTGTGACTGAAATTTGTGAGAACCTGCTACCCACCTGCCCCTTCCCACACAGTTAAGGGAAGGACTTGAGTTGTTACTCAGGATTCATCAAGTTCAAGAGTCAACTGCTGAGAGCATGTGTTTGTGTATTTTTCTGTAGCATTAAAGAGTGTGTCTAGGTAGCAGGAAAACCATATTTATTGTCAGTCTGGGGAACACTTGTCAGAATATAACACCTTTGCCATTTTCCTTTCATACTTTTACTAGATGCCTATAAATACAAGCATAACTTTATAATTAAGTGGATTGTGGTAATAGACCTCAATTTCCAGGTTGTAGTGCCCTTTTAATTCCCTGCATGATGTCCTAGTCTAAAAGACATGAATAGAGACGTTCTGATGTTGAAAAGAAAAATGAGGGAAATCAGCATTAAAACTTAGTAAAGTCCTAGGTAGTAAAAAGCCTTTGTGCTGAAGATTGTTCTCCCACAGAGTAACAGAATTTTCTTTTAACCTTTACAGTCAGATCTCACACAGTTGAAATATCATAATCAAAGCTCTTTGCCACCTTGTGTTGAATCTACTGTACTTGAAATCTTTTTATTTAGTGAGAAACAGTGTTTCTATCCTAAATAATATGATGAAAGCATTCAAAATGTCAAATGAACCTTCACCAGCTAAAAATATCTCCACTTTTTACTATTACAATAGTAGAGGGAATTGCCTGTAGGTGACTGGAATGATTAAAAAGGAATAGAGAATATAAAATGGTTGCTCCAAAGGGACTGTGAGAGTTCATCACACTGTCAGGTGTCACTGTTACTTTTATCCCCAATTTCCTAACCAGGATGGTGCAGTACTTTGTTCAGGACAGGTTTGCACTGTCAGGAAAACTACAGTTTTTTTCAGATTCCTTTGTCAGTTCTTTTAGCTTCCACTTGTTATCCTCTCCATTCTTTCCTACGTGAAGGTAGTGTTAGCCTACGAATAGCTGCTCCGCAAAGGAAATGAGCCCTACCAATCTGTGTACATGTCAGTCCATTGTTCAAATTTTTAAGAAAATCACACATTTGAAAATTAATAATCTGCAACTTAAGTAAATAATTTTGTGCATATCCCTAGTTTTCCTGGCATCACGAAGAATAGAATTGGTTACTGGCAGTATAAGTAAATACTTTCACAGTGACTGCCACTATAAATTGGTAGCTTTCTGAAACAAGATCTATTTAAAGTCTTGCATGTTTCCTTTCAGTAGGATGTAAAAGTATACTAGTATTTAATGCTCTTCCTAATCTTAAAAAGTCATTATGAATAAGATATTTCATAATGTCTCATCAATGTGCTTATCTCTTGACATAAACAGACTTACAAGGATCTGAAAAGTTCCTACTCGTGGTAGCTGTTAAGAAGAATTTTTTGGTATTGTCTGTTTTCCTATTAAAATGCCACTGGATTCTAAATAAATCACCTCATACAGCTGAGATAAACAAAGCCATCAGAAAAACATATACTGGTAGGTGGTACATACATCCATGATCAAATGCACTCAGAATATGCAAGGCATGGCATAAAGAGTCATCAATAAGAAGCAAGTAAAGAAAAAGAATGTCAAGTTCCATTAAAAACGCCGTTTTTCCTCTGTATTCCTCATGTGTTATCTGCTGAGGCATAAAGGAATAGAGGTCTGGAATGGATTTATTTTTGCACAAGTGATAAGAGCAAGCCCAGAAACAGGAAAGAAAGCAGGAAAAGAAAAGAATTTGGGGAAGAAAATAGGAGCAAGGAAGATTTGTCACATGGGTTTTTAAACTGTACTTTGGCTCTTAGTTATCCTGCCATAGGGAAAAGTTCAAAAATACCTTGGCTAGAGAGGGCTATGCCAAGTCCTTGGTGAACTGTGCCTTGGCATGACCAGCTGGACACACTGCCATCCAGCTGCAGGCTGTCTGCTAGTGACTACTGACAGGCAGTGACAGAGATCTCTTTGTGATGCTCTGCCAGGACCTGTTACTTACATAGTCTTTACACCATCAGGAGGTTCTGGAAGTTGAGCCAGAATCATCCATTTCTGCTTTTGGAAACTTGTCTGGTCAGGGAAGGAAAGCTGGATCCTTATGGCTGGGCAGAACCTAGTCTGCCTCAGAAGATGTAGCACCAGTGTGTGGGAAGGCTTTGGTAGTGGAGGGGTGACTTCTGTGGGAAGATGCCAGAAGCTGTGCACAATATAAGCAGCTTCAAGACAGATCCACTGCTGGACAAGGCTGAACCCATCAGTGACCCTGGAATTCCCTGTGGGATAACACATTTAAAAAGATGAAAAAACTGCTGTGCTACAGCAGCTGGGAGAGAGGATTGAGAAGATGTCAGATGAACAACCATGAAGATACCTTTGTCAATTAAGGAGGGAGTGGGGAGAGTTGTTGCTGGCTCCAGAAGAGTGATTCCCCGGCAGACCATGGTCTTTGGCAGACCATGGTCCTTGGCAAACTGTTCCACTTCAACCCATGTAATTCCGCGGTGGAGCAGATATACACCTGCAGACTGTGGTGGACCTCATCCTAGAGCAGATGGATGCATGACCTTATGATTAGTCCTGGCAGGACCTGTGGACATGTGGAGCAAGGAGCCCACGCTGGAGCAATTTTGCTGGTAAGACTCGTGACCCCATGGTGGACCCATGCTGGAGACCTCTATTCCTGAGGGACTGCACTCCATTCTTATATTAATTCACCAGCCTTTCATTACGTTTTCTCCCACTGCCTAGTGAAGGTGGGAAAGGACAGAGAGACTTCGTGGCATCTGGTGTCCATCCAAGAGCAACCTATCCCTTCTCTGTGACAGGTGACAGTATTGTAGGAAATATCCTTCATCAGGCCACTGATGGAGTGCCAAATCCTTAGCAGCACAACTATCCCAGAAAAGCCTTTCAGAGGGCAGTCCTTATTTTTAGTTAAGAAATGTAACTGGTTTTAGTTGATGGTAGGAGATCCACACATCCTAAACTCCAGGATCATTCAGTTCAGTAACCTTTCTTAAGGCTCACAATGCTCTTTCTCAACTAAACAACATTATAGTAACTATTTTGTTGCCAATATTTCAGAAAAGCTGAACTTAGTCATTGTACCAGCAGGGAAAATTTTGTAAATAATTAAGTCAGGCCAGGCAGTAGAGCAGGGTATTCAACTAAATTAATCACTGAATCACAGAACAGAGTTGGAAGGGACCTCTGGAGATCATCTGGTCCAACCCCCCTGCCAAGGTAATTAAAGGCATTGGAGATTGGTCTTTAAGAATGCTGTGTTTTAGGCAACATGAAAAGTTTTCAAATTTCATTCAATGCCTACAACAGTCTATTAAAAGGAAGATTCATTGCACAGAGCACTAATCACTCAGTTCAGGTAAAGAATAATGATACAATTTTATGAGTTTCAAAATTCCCCTGATAACCACAAAGTATACACTTAGTATGTGGTCTTTGATGAATCATATTAAAACTTGTCAAAATAATGAGGATGATGAACAGAAACTACAGAAAATGGTCATCATATCCTTAAACACAGGGGATCATACTGCTGAATGATGCTAGTTTCTCTCAGTTGTCATTGTCCTGAAATTTCAAAGTGATGAAGTGCAACTATTTTAAGCAAGTTCTTTAATGTTGCAGAAATGGGTGAAATACATCAAACAGGATTAGATTTGAAGTACTAGCAGCTTTTTCTTAACTGTAGCATATAATTACCCCATAATTTAAAGCCCACATAGCTATTGGATATTGTAACACAAAGCAAATAGACATGTAATATGTAAAAAAACGCTTTTAAAAGTTTTTACATTTTATCTTTTTGATTGTTTACATTTGAAAAACTTACAAAGACTATGACTATGTCTATCTGTGTGTCATAAATACAAATTTAACAGGAAAGTTACTCACCATGATGGGACAGAATTCATACTTGGAAGCAGCTTTTTCTCTAACTAGAATTATTTCATAATAATTTATTTCTTTCCCTTTCATCTTGAGTTTATGTGTATAAGTTGTCACTTTCGGTCATATATTTACTTTGATCAAGATTCTGTCAACCTTCTCCCATAAAGTAGTGTGATATTTTGGGAACACTGCCTCCAAGGTATTTCTTATGGACAGAATGGTTCCTAGTATAGGAAGATCAGCAGAATTTGAACATCTGTGTCAAAGCTTTGTTTCCTCCAATAAAGGTGAATATGTCAGAGTTATCTTCTAATACTTTGAAACAATGAATGTGTTAAATATTACATTAGGATTTCACGGGTGGCTTACAAAAGTGGCAAGTATTTGGTTTGTTTATTTTTATCATAGTTAAATCCTATGGTTATCCAGTTAAAAGTTAGTTGTGCAAATGCTATGACATTTGTATTTCCCCAGGTTTCACTGAAACTAAAAAGAAATTCCAGTCTAAGTCAAGGTAAACATAAATAATTATAACTATGACAATTCTTCTGCAGTTGTGTACCAATCCAAGATTATTTGTTTATATAATTTAGATTACATAATAATAAAAAAATATAGAAATAATTGTTTTCCTTCTCAATTATCTTGAGATTAATAAGAAAAAATGAGGCAAAAGTTATAACCAGCTAGTCTATACGAAGCCTGAAGACCCAAGCCATAAAACTTTCTTAAAGGGACCATGAGTACGTGCAAAGATCATGTCATGTGTGACATGACCAGCTTCTTGATAAGGAAACATTTACTAGAAATATCAAGCCATCATTTGTGTAGGTTCTTAGCTCTTTTACTAAAAAATATTATAAGATTTCCTTCCTGATGCTGATCCAGGGAAAAGAATCCATGTTCTTTAATTGTGCACCACGTTTAAAAGGACCAGCGCAATCTAAAGATTTTACTTTCATTCTTCTTCATGCCATAAACTGTATCTGTGGGTTGCGTGTATCCACAATAATGAAGAACAGCTGGAAATCTTGTTTCACATACACAAATTCCACCTGTAATCCAACATTGTTAACGCTGATAAACTTTTAGAAAACTTTGAGATCTAGTATATTATGGAAAATATTTTTAGTCCTTATCCTTGAAGAGGACAAAATTATGACATTTTCAAAGACTTATCAAGGCAAAGATGTCTGCTAACCAAACCTGGATGCACACCTTCAGATAAGGAAGGAACTGATATCTTTATTAAGAATCAGCATTGTCTTTTGATAATATGAAATAATAATTTAAAAAATTAGTTCACTTACTGGTTTACTATTTAGTTTGATGGGGTTTACATTTAATGGTTCTGTGTCTTAGCCAAAACTTGAAAGTGTTTGTATCATGACAATATGGTGCTATCTCACAGTCAAGTGGTGCTAGCAGAAGGGAGAAGACTGGAAAGAAAACAACTTTGTAGCATTTTCTATAGCAAAATATTTCTGCTACCTGAGAGATCCAGGTCCCTGCTTGCCTTGATGATCTGCTTATTGCCTAGTGGACATACAACTTTTTCACTGCAAAAGAGAAGAGCTCTGCATTTAATTTTTTAATCATTCCATTGCCATTCTAATACAAGAACACTTTCTCAGCTATGTGGGCAGTTGCTGTGACTGATTAAAGCTTCAGTCCCCCAAACAGATTTGTTTAAAAGCTATTAGAATTATAATAATTTTTGTTGTTGTTGTTACTTCCTCATAATTCCATCGTCTCTTGCTATATTTTATGTCAGCAAATGATCAGTCACATGTATTGCCTGTCTTGTTAAAAGTCCATGTCTCTCTCTAGCCTGTGCCCTTTTGCTTTCATCTCTTCTTGCTGCTGTGCAGAGCACTGGGTTTAAGGTGCCAGGTAGGATTAAAGGCATCCCAGGGAGAATTCACTTTTGAAGTGGCAGAAAGTAAATGCTTCTTATCAGCTCTAAGTGCTCCCTGTGTCATTGGCTTTCATGGCTGTGGCATGTCATTTGTAAAGATCTCTTATTTCTGCACGCTGTAGTGGAAAGTAATCTGTCAGCTTTTTACCAGTGTAACAATTCACTGGCAGAGCCTGCTCTTGGTGGATAATAGTGTCTGATTAGTGGTAAATAAGTATCATCTACTATTCCCATAACAGCAGAATTCATGCTTAAATATAATTTAAAAGTATATTATACAGTTGTCTGGCTGATTATATTCTGTTTTTACAAATGTGCTGTCCCATGGCCGTGCCTTCTTTTCTAACCTATGCATTTCACCTGTTTTAGGAAGGGCAGTGATCTCAAGGGTGAACGGATTACTGAAAGCAAGTCCCAACAAGTAGCATCTGTACTCTGATTCAGAAATAGGTTGTCCTGGATACACTTGATGAGGAAATTTATAAGGAACACAAAGAGATGGAGAATAAGTATTTGATGTACAAAACCCGTTGAATTTATCAACCTTCTTTGACAGGCCTATGTTTTCCATGAATATTTATAGGTAAAGCACGAGTGAATTCTGAAAGATTTAAATCTAGATTGCATTGTTAGTTGCTCAGGTTTAATGATATTTTGTTTCATTATTAGATGACAGAACATTCTGTTGTTATACAACATATTCCAGCACATATCCAATTTTGTTAATGGTCATTTACACAATTGAAAATCTTGTTCAGAGACCATGTTCAAGCATTGCATATAAAAATATGATTTTCCAGGAGAGAAAGCTGATATTTTCCAGCATTACTTCTTTCTGAAAATGGAGAAATGGCATACACACAAATAAACTTAGTCCAGAAACTTCCTTAAAATTTGAACTATTAAAGAAAAAAAACTGTTTGTGCTTACCGCATAATGATAAAACAGAGAAAATCCTCTTTTAAACGAGAAAACACCTGAATTTTTCTTCAGTGACCAATGATAAACTCCATCATTTTTTGAATGTCAAAAATGAAATTAATTGAGAAAATCATAAGAACAGAATGTGCCAAGTAAAAACCCTTGAGGAAAACAGTTGCCATTAAACTGTGCTAAGGAAGACAATCAAGGTTTTCTAAGAAAAGAAAAAAAAAAAAATTATAGAATTAAATGATGCAGTTTTAAGGCTCTAGAAAAAGCCAAGATTAAATTTTTCATTATTCTGATTTTCATGGAATTGTAGAACAGCCTGGTCTGATCTAAAGATCATCTAGTTCCAGTCCCTTGCCATGGGCAGGGACACCTTCCAGTAGACAAGGTTGCTCAAAGCCCCATCCTTGAACACTTCCAGAGGTGGGCCATCCCCAGCATCTCTGGGTAGCCTGTTCCAGTGCCTCACCACCTTCCCAATAAAGAATTTCTTCCTAATATCTGAACTTTCTCTATTTCAGTTTGAAACCCTTGTCTCTTCTCCTGCCACTCTATCTCTTGTAAATGGTCTCCCACCATCTTTCTTGTAGAAGACTTCTCTTCTGCAGGCTGAACAAACCAAATTCAGGCAGGATTTAATTAATTAATAATGAATTGAATAATTTATTATTTCTCAATTTATTGCTATTAAATCATTCTTGATTTATTATTTTTTTTCATGTTTAAGCTTCCTTGTACTGCTAAACTTTATATACAATGAGCCAAAGTGACAGCACTAGGAAATTTTTATAGGATTCAGGTTTAACTCTGTTTTTCTCCTTATACAAGGAAAATTTTTAGAAGGTGATCTGACACTGTTGTATTTTAAATTCTTTTCTGTGTATTTTAAACAATCTGCAAATGTAATGCCTGTGCTACCCACCTTTTACCCTCATCCATCTAAAACCTCAACCTTCATATAACTTTGAATTTCTTTAATATCTCTCTATATTTTTTTCCATTAGTGGCAGTTCTGGATGACTTAAGTTTTACAGGCTCTTAACTTTTCTAACTTGGCTGACGTAGTTTCTCAACAGTGACAAACTTGCCATGCATCAGAAGATATATATATGTTTGGAAAATTTAGTACCAGCAAACCAATAAAGTCTCTCCAGAGAAAAGCTTGCTGAACATCGTGCAGGAGCAACACATCAATCAGCTTCTTAATGTAGTCACTTTACTGCTTCCTTCTTTCCCGTTATTTATTTATTTATTTATTTAAAGAACTAGGCCAGGGGAAACAATTATTTCTGTAAAGTTTTATATTTTAATTATTATAGTGCTTTCATCTCTTTATATTTAATTTATTGTTTATTTTTCAAATTAGGGTTATATTCCCTAAGAAGGAAATGAGATAATTCTTCAAGAAGGTGGTTTATTTTGGTTTTTTTTTGTGGGGGGGTGGGGGGAAAATTGTAAAGAAAATGTAAAAATATTAAGATTTATTTTAAAATTTAGAATTAATAGCAAAAAGCACTAATTGCAACCACATTTTGTGCTTGTGCAAATTAGAGATATTTCTTTAAAGATTTATTTCTTTTTCTTCCTTTTATGTTGATTTTGTCTATAAGACTCAACTGAAGAAGAGAAAATAAACCTTTTCTTGTAAATAATTAAAACCCCAAACAAACAAGATATTAACTGATTCAGTGAGATGAAATTTATTTTCAACACACTCTTGCCAGCTACCAGATGTTATATATGTGCTGTTGCAGTAGTAATTAGTGGTAAGAACAACCAAAGAAATGTTAAAAATGGACAAGAAAAATTAAAACTAGTGTTGAAAGAATTTGGACATGCTTGTAGCAGTAACAAGATACATGATGGCTTTACTCATCATGTCACTGTGACCCACTGCCCTGCTATTTGCTCTTTCCACGTCCCTAAGATCACTGGGAATTGTTTAGTTGACTTCAGTGGTTATTTTGTCACTAGACATGATGCTTGATGGTGTCCTAAAGAAGTGTAGTGCATACTGAGGTATTTTCTCTCTCACCTGCATATCATTACACATACACAGCATTAAGTGTTCATCATGCAAGACACAGAAACAGTCCTTGGAAGCAGTTCAGAACACAGGTCTCCTCTGCAGGTGTCCTGATTTGTTGAATGGGAAGAAATTATATTTCCCATTGCTCTTTTTTTTTCTGGACCAAGCAAAAGTACTGAATAATTTTTTAAAATAGAGTTTCAAAGATACAGCTGGAGAGTGAAAATATGTGACTGGTTGAAAAAGTGAGGTGCCCTGTGGGGAAAAGATGCAAGCTTGAGTCCTCTCATGCTGAGGACACTTCACAAAGGTTCTCTAGTCTCTGAACTATAGGAAAGATGGAAGTGCACAGGCACATCTGTCTTGTTTCGCTGGGATCTTTAATAAAAACATTCCTGCCCTCTGTGCTGTCTACAGAGATTACTCCTGATGTGGGATTGCTGCTAACAGGTTCTGAGGATCCTGATGAAACATATTCCTGCTGAACTGCCTAGGTGTGTCAAGGTAAAAGAAGTCCTTAGTATTTATAGAAGTAAAGAAACTTTATAGGGAATTTAGGAAACTCTATTGATGAAAACTGAGATATGTATAGAATTTAGGCACCCAACAGTTTACTGTTTTTCAAAAGACAATGAACAGTTTAACAGTTTTCATGACAGATCTCATCTAAAAATATTCCAGATAACCTGTTCACCCCGTTGCATTTGATTGATACTTTTCTACTGGTTTAGTTGCTTTCTACTTCTCTTGTCAGCTAACACTCAAACATAACACTTTGCTGTCTATGACATGACAGGTCAGATGTAAAGTCCAAGGAAGTCAATAACCCTCTTTTAAATTACTTAAAAGGGGTATAGATAAAAATCTGATCTTACAGTTCATATGAAAGCTGACATATATAAAGTAAGTTTATTCTTCCTTTTCATAGAAAAGGAGCTCACAGGAATAGGTCTCAGATGTCAATGCCATGGTATGCATGAAATTCTGAATGCAAATGGGTTTGCTTTGTGCATAGAATTACAGTACTCAGAAGAGGCACCCTCAGATGCTGGAAAATGGAAATCAGCTTTGGAAAATGAGGTAACAGAATGTGCTGCTCTTGCATAATTGGGTTTCTCATCACTTCCTACAAGCACAGCCAATGTTTACCAGTGTGATGCTGAAGGATGCAAATATTTGCTCCACAAACAATAGGTGGGCTTTTAAAGACAGTAGTTGAAGCTCTTGAAGTTGTCTGATTGGGACTTGTGTGCCCATAAAAGCGTAGAAATTAGAAAAAAGGCTTGCAAATGTATTCGTAATGAGAAAGGGGAAAGGGGTTGTGTTTGGGACATGATTAGCTGCTAATCAGTAAAGAACAAACTGATTATTAGCTGTTCAATTCCTGTCAGTCTTAGGGGATTCCACTCAGTGGCCTGATTAAACTGAGTTTGAAGTCCTCACATCTCCATTCAGTGGCAATTTCATTATAATATTCAGTTCTTTGCATGAGCTTTGCCTTCCCTCTCTTTAATCATATGTTTTGCATTTGTGAACACCTTCCCTGATTAGTTTCTCAACAGAATTAGCTTCTGATAACTGCATGGCTCATGAAAGCAAATGTCACATATAAGACAATCCAGATTTTTTATCAACACCCGAATTAAAAAAAAATAAATTAACTGACATAAGCATTTTTAATTAAGATTTTCATTAGATGGAAAGTTATTAGCTCTTAAAAATCTAATAATTTCTAAATTATGAAGTTGGTTGTATTTTTTTTTTTAATTACTGATTTACTCCATGATTATTAATGGATTTGGCTGACTCCAAGAAGACAGCCACAAAGTTGAACTGAGAATCTCAGCACTACAGCCCAGCTGAAGGACCAAGTGGTGCAGTGTACAAGCCTTAAGATAACAGGCCTGCCCCTTTTCCAGCAGAGGGCCTATGATACGTATATAGCATGAAAGATGGATAGGCTAGTTTGGAACTGTATTGATACTTAAAAGACAACTTGGTATTTATCCCTTCAATTATTTGGTTTTTCTGTCTCATCTATACTTTCTATTTTGACAGAATCTCAAGAAAAAAGATAAACTCATAAGAAATGAAGTGATGAAGATGTTACATTATCATATCATGATATACTGGAAAGTTGAGAAGACAATTTGGAGGTTTTTTTGTTCGCTTGTTTTTGGTTTTTAATTGGTAAAAATTTCAACTCAGAAAGGCAAAGAAATAAATCCCTAATCTTCCTTTCTCTGGAAGCATAATAAGGGGTTTAGGGGTATATGTGAGGTTCAAATGGTGCATTTTTCAAAACCAAGATGGTTGCTGCTGTTGAATTCATTAGGTTTTCCTGTGCCAGAATTTGGATGGGGAATGTAAGCTGTCTCAGTGGTTATTGTCTACAAAAGATGTAGTTTAACTTTCAAAATTTGAAGCAGATGAAGAGAGATTCTGGTGAAGATGCTTGCATATAAATATGTAGTATTCTATATGTTGTCCAGTAAAAACATGTATCAGTTGGTCTAAAAGAGTACATTATGAGGATGGGAATATTGTAGAAATCATTGCAAAAATTTCATATCCCAGAACTGTGAAAAAACACTGCGAAGGCATTCATGGAGGAGATTGTTTGTTTGTTTTTGTTGGATGTTTGCTTACTGTATCTCCTGTTGGCATATTTTCCTTCATTACCATTCCACAATGTGTAATTCATTCACATCAGAGAGCTGTTAATGAAGGATTTGAAATGAAGTAACAGTTAATTAAATTTCAAAACGTTTCTATAGTTAACTGTTGCTGTAGCTGTCATAGTTTTAGCAGGGAAATCTAGACATATTCTAAAGATTGAATAGCAGAAAACCAGAGATAAAAAGCCTGGAATCCTGTCTCCCTGGACTCCATTTCATCCAATCTTTTTGTGCTCCATGTGTGATTTCTAGCAGGAAAATAACATTTACTTCAGAAAAAGAAGTCCACAAGAATTAAAGCACTTCATCAGGTGTGGAAGGAAACTCATATTTGACAGCATACATTTCCAAAGAGTGAAGGACTATTTTCACTGATATGGTGGTGATTCATATTTTCCCTTTCTCTTTCATAATAATGTACACAAATGATGTAGAAAACCACTGCCTGTTTGATTGCTACAAGGCCTGCATTGTCAGTCCATGTGAGTAATGTCATGAATTGGCACTAGTTTAGCTGGCAGAGTGTTGGAGGAAGACTGAGGCTTATTTCAGTGCAAACAAGTATCTTTTAAATGTTTACCTACCACATCATGCATCTTTACCTGAATGAATAGATCCTCTACATAGGCATAATACAAGTTTTCTCAGATTTATTGCTTTCTCTAAGATGCTACTTAAATTATCAAATTTTTTACCATATGCTTTAAAAAAGCAGCTTTAGATGCTAATTCTTATGCATTAATTCTCTAAATTATTTGCCATTCAAAAGAGTCAAAAACATTTATAAAAATGAAACCTTGTGCTATGCCAAACACTGAAAATCTGTATTGTTTGCAGTTCTTCTTGTACAGTGCATCATTCTATGGGTAAATTGATTGAATGTCACCTAACCCAAAGAAATGTTGGAGCAGATTCTCAGATGGTGTAAATCAGTGTTGATCTTGCCCTTTTCTGCAGATCTAGCTGGAAATAAGGATGATTTGGAATGTTAATGTTGCTTCTTCTGGGTAGTTTATTGATTTGTTCTACTTAGTTTAAAAAAAAAGATAAATAAAAACTATTTGTCAGTAGAAGAAGACAGTAAGAAGAGAAGATGCTCAGCTTTCATTTGAACTCTTATACTGAATAACTTTAGTTACTGGTCATGCACTGGAAAAAAAAGCAACGAGTTATTGGTCTTGTAAGAAGAGTAATATTCAATCATCACAAAGGCCCCTGTGAAACCATTTAAACAACTTTATTGATTTTTTCCTGGTTGGCAGTGTTTAATTCAAACAACTCTCAAGGAGTACAAGCATCACTGCAGGCAAATTATCAAGTGTTCTGGCCTCTATCACTCTTTGGCCACCATTGATACCACTGCAAGTGACAAAAATGAGCATTTCTCCCCCTTCAGTCTTTGCATTGTTCTGTGTTAAGCCAACAAAGACAATAAAGTCTAGCCTGAACCTCTGACCTTAGCTTACACTATTGAGAAAAAAATTAATGCCCTGTGTGCATGCTTTTCTCACCAGTTACTGCCAGGATGACAGATATTTTTTTTAAGGAACTGACTTGCCTTTATGAAATACATCCAAGGCAATTCCTCATTAACTCTTGGAAAGGACACATCTGGTCCCCTACACATATACAAGCATCATTCAAAATAAGTACTGAGTAAGCAGTAGATCTGATACAGAAACTGTTAGTCTGCCTAACAATTTATAGAAGCGAATATAGTAAATAGAAAATCCTGGGAACAAGCAAGGTTCTCTGTGTCTCTGTGGATTCATTATGTATCTATTATATCAAGCTGATTACAACTAGGAACTTCCTATTTCCCTTCACTCTGTAAAGACCAGTGCACTGAGAATCTGCTTATTCTTACAGAAAAGCGTCCCCCCTTATTTTCTCCCAGCAGGCAAAAGCTGATGTTCTATAGATAGATCTCATTTGGTTGTAAGATGCCATTCTGCCCTTTGGAAATACTGAGTAGACTGAGATCCCTAAATCCCTTTTAGACATAACAATTATATTTTCAAGGAGTCTTTCCTTCTTTCATAGAGCCCAGCAGATTTTATAACTTAGAGTCAAGTAGTTCCAATTTTATTAACTTTTCAAAAGTCTATTTTTTAAAAAACAAACAAACCAAGACAAACCAAGCCCCAAACAATCAGCACTGTACAAAAATATACATATCAGAATAAGAAAGATTTGAATTGGAAAGACAAAAAATGACATTAGAATAGAAAATGGACTTGAAAGAAATATATATGACTTTATAAAAAGCCTCCAGCAGTACACTTCCCACAACATAGGATATCTAATGAGTGGAAAGTCACAGAAACTTCTTGAGCATTAAATCATAAAAATATGAATTTTATTTCTTCTGGTCTAAGAAAGACAAAAAGAAAGAGTGGGTGATATAAAGAGGAAATGCTGAAACAAAATTATAAAAACTGCTTATCTAACAATAAAAAGGCAAAAAAGGTAGCAACAGATTGGTTAATTGGTTGGGAATTATTAAACAAAAGAAAAAAATAAGCTATCAAATAGAGTAAATAAGGATCATGTCAGAAGGAACAAGAGAAGCATACATGATATATTTTGAAGCTGTTTTACTAAAACATTAAAGTAAGACACTTAACAGACATATCTGAAAGCAGATGAGGAGATGAATTCAATTTCAAACTGTGCCTTTCAGGAAAGGATTTTTTTTCTTTTTTTTTTTTTTGTGAAAAGTTGTTCCAGATCATGGTTAGTAAGTCAGGCAGCATAAAAAGAAGATATTGATGAAAAAAGATTGATGCAATTGGAAAATATGAACACAATTAAATTTCTTCTGTGGATTTTTTACTGCATGTTCATCCAGGTTCCACGACAGCTTTGTAACACACTTTGCAATTCAATGGCTGCTTCATGGAAAAGCTGTGGAAGGAAAACCATGGAGAATGGAACAAAAACCAAAGTCAGTCAACTTTAAAAATTATGATAAATTATATTGGTATTATTTGCCATAATAAACAAAATTCTAGTAATACTTAGAAAAGTCACATTTGCAGAGGACACTGGGGCCACAAACTAAAGCAGAAAGAAAAGAATAAGCCATAAATGTGCAATTTTTCATAATTTTTAAATTTACTTGCACAAATGTAAAAAATTTGAGATATGTTGAGATTTCCATTTGTTTTGTTAGTGTATCTTCTCCAAATGACAGAATTGAACTTGCTTCTGAAATATGACTTATAACTTGAAAATAAATGAAATTCTACAATGTAATAAGAGAAAATCCTGAAACGCTTTCAAGAATGATATTAAAGATACTTCAAAGAACTTGGAAACCTGAGTTTTTCTTTCAGGTTCTCTTCAAAAGGCTTTCTTTCTTAACTTATTTTGAGCACTTCCATAGAAACAAGCCCCACTGGAAGCCTAGACTTAGCCTTCTGAACTATGTAGCTGATGAATGAGAGCTAAGGTACATTTTGTACTTATTTTAAGTGCAATGTCAATTCTTAACCCCTATGAAATTCTCTAATTTTTCTGTGATTCTGTATATAAACATTATAAAAGTTTCAGATTTTTTCAGCACATCTAGCTTAGCAATAGAAAATTAATATAAAGATGACAGAAATCTGAGAAAGAGTATATCACATAAAGTTAACAAACTCATCAACATCTGTAAGACAAAAATAAAATTGGCATGCATATGAAAATTAGTTGTTCTCAAAAGAAAATTTAGATATAAAATGTTTTTGATACCTCTTTGTGGAGCATTTTAAGCAGATTTAATTTAAAAAACGTATTTTGTCGTTCAGTATCCACAGAACTAAGTATGCTTGAACTTCTTTTCCCAGATGCTGACGGGTAATTTTGCTTAAGCAATAGGCAATTATGCTTCCTAAATTAAGTATTTCTGCTCAAGAAATATGAAAGTTCAATACCAGAATCTGGAGGCACCTGAGCTCAGGATAAATGGCAGAAATAAGCTGAAAGCACCTGTTCTGCTTTCTGCTGTTGTCACTGCTGTGCTGTTTTCTACTACTTCATTATGAGAAGTATTTAAGCAGACAGCTCAAGAGTCATCTGGCCATTTGTAAAGGAAGTGTATTTATATCCTCCCATCTCTCAGCTTTGATCTTTGCCTCCAGGCTGTATTACTGTAACATGCTTTATTTGGAGTTACCCTTGAAAACCACTTACAGATTGCAACTCGTGTTGAATGCAGCAGCATGACTGATCAAGGACCTTTTTCCTGCAGGACACGTGCAAACTCAACTGTCTGACTATTATTCAAGATGTGTGCTCAAGGTCTCCTGTAAGTGTTCCAGTCTTACACTACCCCCTTCATTCTGACCTCCACTTTAAAACAAGTGAGGGTTGGAATTTCTAACGAACAAGCACAAGTATCTTTTCAGATAAGATCAACTTTTTTTTTTTCATCAGAAATGAAAAAAACCAGAAGATTTAATTGCCTGAGTTCTTTGGTGAACTATAAAACACTTGACTGGGGTTATGATACATGAGAGTGGGGTTACGGAAAGAATTTCCCCACTTGAAGAAAGACATGGATTTCCTAAAAATCCCCGAAGTATATTTCTAGCAATATAGGGACAAGACATTAGGAACTAGGGAAAAACAGAGAGCTCTAGGGAAACTGGGGTTTAACAGAGAAGAGTGTATAACATATAAACATCATATACAGCAAAACCAAACAAAACAAGCAAAAAACCCAAACAATCCAGCAGCCTGACAACTCACATATATTATGTTTAATGGTATGCACAGATCTAGTATTTTGGTCTGAAGTGTAGACCTGTGTGTCCTGTGAGCAGTGGCTAAGGATTTTGGGTTTGCCCAAAAAAACAAACTGAGTGGCCAGCTTATTACTGTCTACAACTTTCTAAGGACAATTGGAAAGGAGGGGTTCTGACCTCTTCTCCCTGCTATCCAGTGATTGGATACAGGAGAATGATTCAATGTGCGGGGAGAGTTTCAGACTTGACATTAGGAACCACTCCTTTACTGAGAGGATAACAGGTTTCCTAAATGCCCCAAGCTTGCCAGTGTTTAAAAGGCATTTGGACACTGCCCTTAGCAATATACTTTAACTTTTGGTCAGCCCAGAAGTAGCCAAACTGTTGGACCCAATAATCCCTTTCAAGAAGGACCTATTCTATACTCTTCTACTATATTGACAGTCTGGCATGAGGGGGGGAGGGGGGGGAATGTAATAGCAAAAGGAAAAACAAAAGCAAAGAAAAAAGAAAAAGAACAAAAGAAAAAAGAGGGTTTGTACCAAAATTGGCAGGATAACACAAGCAAAGTTTAGAAGGGATAGGAAGTTGCATTGGTTTTGGATCCTTAAAAGTTGTAAAGGAAAAGATCAAAAGACTCAAATTGAACATCTACTTAAGGAAGATTCAAATGTTACAGTAACTCAACAGAGAAAGAGGAATTCCCTTAAAACATGAGTTACATGAAAAATTAATGACGATTTGACATGGAACAAGGGAAGGGTTTGTTAGAAAGTGTGTAGTACTTCTCAGTCCATTAGAAAAATGAAAGCTTTTTTGAGTTTCCCTTTAAAAGTTAAGCACCCCTGCCTCTGTAATGATGATGATTTGCTAGCTAGTTAAGAAGCCTGTGCTTATTAGTGTTCTGAAAATTTCTTGTTCAGATAGTGTAAGTCATTTCTAAAATTTATTAAAGAAACTTCATGAGCTGTGATAGAGGTATTGAGCATGAGCAGGTGACCTCTGTGAGAGACACCTTGCCCTAAGTATCGAAAACTCGTTAGATTTCATGAAAGGGGAACATCAGAGACCTTTGTGTACACAAGTTAAAACTGTCATGAATCCACACACAAACTCCCTGAGATAATGACACTCATCAGTGTGATGTCATTGTCATCAGCATTGACTCATCATCTGCACCATTGCCTCACCATCAACAGCTCATGCAGAAAGAGCCTGAATTTGTATCTCCTGCTTCTGTGACTCTTTCATAGCAGGATACTGGGCATTGAGCACTATTTGCAAGGCTATATTATTGTTACCACCTTCATGATTCTTATAAAATAAGAATAGCAAACATTTAATGTTCAAAATGAAAAACTTCTTGCAGATTCCCAAAGCAAACTAAGTACATAAATAAGAAAATTTTGCATTGTTAGTTAAGGGCATTTTAAATTCTGAAGTACTTTTCTTATTCTTTATACCTGTGTGCTCATATTCTGTAGATAATTCATATATTTATTTTTTAATCAGATTGAAGATTATGTAAGTATAAATAAATAATATCAGGTACACATGACAACATTTCTAGTTAAATTATAGGTTGGCAAAACATAAATACCTCTCTCTTGGAAATGTAGATGTGGTAACTCTCCATTCTGTTTTGTTTTAATATCTTTTCTCTCCATGCAATTTGTCATGGATAGGTGGTGAAAACGTTTACGCTGATTATAGGTGACCATTGCATTAAGTTTAAAGATGTTACTTGTTTTCATGAATATAATCCAAGCTTGAATATAATTCAAGCTTGATTTCCTAAACTAATATATTATTGCCTAACATGAAAATAGCTGTCCAGTATCTGATAATTTGTGCCCACAAGAGGAAGCTGTTACTATTTTCCTTGGTAAGAGTGAAAACTTGAGGTTGATGCTGTTGCCCGGAAGTAGGAGAAAACTCCCTAACCAAATATAAATAAATATAAATATAAATATAAATAATTTTATATATATATATATATATATATATATATATATATATATATAATAAAAAATAATATAAATGCAAACCTTTACTTGAATGCCTTCAGGTACACAATATGGCAAAAACTGCACTTGGTAGTGCTACAATTTTTATAAGGTTAGTGGAAAAGTATTAATGCAATATGTTGTCCAGTTAGAGGGTTAGTTGGTTAGGAAACAATTCTCTGGGTCCTGCCCTGCTGGGAAGGGTCCAGGGGCTTCTTTGCCCCACTTTTGTTGTGTCTTCCCAGATTCTGGTTGGAAAACAGAACATCCCTGTAGTTGCTTTTCTTCTTGGAATAAGACTAAACAATACTTTAAGAACATGTTTCGAGGGTTAGCTTATTGCTCCTAAATATAGAGGAAAACGAGCCACAGCAATGCATTAGCCATCTAAAAAGCTATAAATATATGAAAAATAGAAAAGTTACAAATCTTAGGCATCAGTGCCAGGCCTTGGATTCTCAGACTAACTCCTCAAACCATCAAATACTTTTCACACCCAAACTGAAGCACTGTGCATTGATAAAAATACACTTTAGACCTGTATTTGTTTTCATCAAGAGAAATACATACTGAGAAGTGATGAAACTACAGAAAGCTGGGAAGCGTTGAAACAGTGGCTTGGTGTACATATTTGAAAGTTATATCAGGTAGATCTGATTTTCTTGCCCTGAGTTTGTAACTACAAGGCAGTTTGTGCTTCCTACCAGTTTTTCCTACCAGTTAGGAACATGAGATCTGTTGCCTTGCCGTTAGTGAAAAAAGCACCTCTGGACAGCACTGCTTACAAGTCATCTTGAGATTCTCCAAGTGAAGGGTGAGCAAACTCTATCTAGATGACACAGTGCATCTCTACCAGTATTATACACACTGTTTATTGTCTGAGAGGCTTTTAGCTCCACAGCTTGTCTCACTTCACTTGAGCTAATTAACCCTGCCTTGTAGCAAGGCGTAACTGCTACACTCATACTACACCCTTTCTCAAACATGCCTAGTCCGTGTTAACTTTGAACTTCACAAATGTGTTTCCTTCTGCCACATCCTTTAAGTGCAGTTGATATTGAACTGTACAGACAGCAGTTCAGTCTCCTCACCCTGAAGTCCCCCACTTTTGCTACTCCGAGGTGCTTTGTTCAGCACTCCTCTTGGCACTTCTCAAGATTAATACAACCAGTGCCATAGCTGGGGAAAACTGGTTTTAGTTTTACACTCTTTAGCAGCATCTACTCCTCCTCTGTTTGCTTTGGAGAGAGTAACACTGGGGTTCAGATGTTGGAGGCACTGCACTTCGCAACCACCACGTTTCACAATCCAGAAGAAGCAGGAGTCTCCTAAGTGGAGAGTGACATCACCAGGGTCATACACTAACAACCCAAAAGAGTAATAGCTCTCTAATAATTCTTACAGCTTCACCTTCCACAGTAGCAGGCCTTTCCCATATCATTCTGTTATTATTCATTGCCCCATTATAGCCTCTGACAATTAATTTCTCCAGTGAGCCTTTCCAAAGGTGTGAGGTGCCATGACGTACCCAGAAGAGGGTTATAAAATTCACTGCTTCCTACAAAGTTTTCACATTTTTTTAGCTTCCTTCATTCGTTTTACTGTTTGTCACAATGCAATTCATTCCAGTTAGAAACCTGTTAGCTCTGTGGATGTTGTACTGAGCAATGATCATGCAAGCAGGCCATATGGGCCCCATCTGCTTCCAAGGAAGTAATGATGGTTTGACCATTGACATCAAATGTAACAAGGCCGTGTCCTTCATAAACAGAAGCCACAAAAATTCCTGAATAGGCAGCAGGTTCACAGGAAGACAGAGAGGTAAAGCAAGGCTCTCCAGGGTTTCCTACAGTATCAGTGATAGTGTGCAAGTTCACTGTTTTGTTGGTATACTCTCCAGGCCACTATCTACTGCTGGCATTTCTTCTCTAAAACGTTATTAATTACATCCATTTTTTTCGAACAAGTCATGCTCCATTTTTGTTGTTGAAAATTTTTAGATTGTTTTTCTCTTTTGTTTTCTTTTTTTTTTTTCTTTTTTTTTTTTTAAATTTGAATATATTTTTCTCCTAGCAGGCTACTGAAGAGCACCATTAATTTATGGTTGCTGACTGACTTTCATAACTTGCTTGCATTGAAAGAGTTATACTGAAGTCCTGGACAAATGACGGAACAATGCTCTGAAAATTATTTTTTTCTCCTGTTAATTTGTTTCTTAAGAAGAAAAAATAGATTTATTACTAAACTTTAGATTATCTGAAGAGAGGATCCCCTGTAGTAATTTCATACTTATTAATTCATTCATATAGTGTCCAATACTGAAAAAATATTACAGATGTACAATACAATGATAGAGAATGGTAAAACTTAAGATGTGATTAGAAAGAAAAATGAGAATAGCATTTGGACCTGTTCTGCTAATGGACTAAGTCATAAAATAACCCAGACCTTTTTTATAATTTAGATGCATATCATTAGTCTTGTTAGGCAGGTGTGGTCTTCCAGGTTAAGATCTATCAGCCAAACCAGTGCTAAAAGCCCTGCAAAACTCTAACCTTTAGGCTGGTGAGATATCATCCTCATCTAACACTGTGTCTAAACACTGACCCTCAGGGCAGGATTTAATGCTAATGAAAAATATTTATCTGACCAGTGAAAGCTACTTTCCCCAGGACTCTTTTTCCTAACCTGCTACCATTCTTTATAGAACCTACTAGAGGTATTCTGTTTCTTTTTTATGATCTTCTTTCATATTTTAGAAAACCTGGGTGTTTTTACACCTTAAGTTCTGTGTTCCCCATTATGTAGATAGATAAATTTTTACTTTTCACCAGGGCAAGTCCATACCTATAATTTATCATATTGAAGAATGTCTCATTGTATCAGCAATCCTAAACTATTAATAGGCGTTAACTGATTTTCTATCATTCCTTGTACTGATTTAAAACTATATATACTGTAAAGAGATAGAGGAAAAATAGGTATGAGCTGAATTTTTTAAGTAAATTACCTTTTCCTGATTATGTATTTTCAGTAATCCAGGACTAATTCTGAGTATGGGTCTAAATTAGTACTGCATTTCAGCTGAATTAAATAATTTTTTAAATGATAGATAAAAGATTTGGAAATATCTAGTTGGATTACCACTGTGCTTACAAGGCAAAACTGAGAATCCTACTTGCATGAAGATTTAGATATCCATTATACAGTCACAGAGAGGGCATGACAAGACATAACTCATCTCTGCCACAACATCTGAGGAACTTCAGCATGGCTGTGGAGCTAAAGGGAGTGCTGCTGTCAGCATTTTTTTGAAATGTCAACATTTGTGTAAAATATTTATCTATTCACTAGTCCATGTGACTGAGTGCTTCTTTTTCAGAAACAAAAGTGTAGTCAAGACAAGGCTGCATTAAAATTTTTCAAGGTGTGCAGTTTCTGTGGTACTTACATCTGCTTATTCCAGTTCTTTCGAGAGATGGGGAGAGTTACAATGGAAAAGTACCATCTGAATGCCTGTGAAACCAAATGGAATAATGAAAGATGCTTGAGGTATCTACAGGTCCCTATTGTTACATATGAGAATAGGAGCCAAAATAACTTCTCAAAATAATTTCAAATATGTTATAACTGGTATTACTTTAACATATGGTCAGTTTATTTAGCTGTCCAATGCATAATCAGAAACAAAAGACTGCACAATAATGGTCAGACATCATATACACATGAAAAGACAGTTTATTGTCTTCAAGACTCATTTTATCTTACAATATTGTCTACCTTTTACAGATATTTAAAGATTTCTGTTATACTTCAAAGGAAAATATCTGATCCAGACCTTAATATTACCCCTTGTTTATATCAGTCCTGCATTCAAATAACCTCCTCTCTTCTTGAACTATTTCTTTTAATTCTCAAGGGCATTTAAAATTTTCTTCAGAATCAAAGCACTTCTTTGTCTCTCCAAAGTCCTTGATAACCATTTTTTTCATTGCTGGATTTGTCTCTAGTTCTAGTGGACTATTTCTTTACAGAGATTCTCATGAGAAAATCCCTGCATTTGAGTTATATCTTCTTCAGACCTGTGTCTAGAGCCAAATTTCTGAGCCAAAGCTCAGGACACAAAATGAGGATCAATCACTCTGGGGATTTATAATCTCCTTCATTTCCATTCCCCTGGGATGATACTAGTTTGCTTTGTGTATATTCTTGCTAATTTGTCCTTATGCAAAAATCCATTGTTATGCCTTGATTCAGAGATGTCTTGTGCCCATTTTTAGAAGCTTACTATTAAATCAGTGCCTCATGTGCACAGCAGGTTTAAAAAGTTATAAACCACAGGAAACCTGAGAGGAGACACATAAGGAGAATTCTTCTTCGTGGGTATTAGTTGAACCTGCATTGCATCCAGCAGCAGATTCCTGTTTTCTAAATACCCAATGCTATGATGTATATTGGGTTGGGCAGAATAATGAGGGGTTAAGGAGACTGCAACATCCTGACATGTTCTTATAAATTCAAGCTGTAGTTGGTACAATCTCAGATTCAATCTTATTAGTAGAAATATGGAAGTATCAGAAAAGTCATTCTAGCTTTTGAGTTGCTGCCAAAACGTATAGCAGGATGGAAAAGGGGCTTATTTTATATCTTTTAGCTGACTATTTTATCACTGCAGAGGATCTGCCAGGCAGCAACACCAATCTTATTAGCTACCCAGCATCAAGCCAATGGACTCATATTACAAACAGTAGTTTTTTGGCCATATTTTCTTTCCTAGTGCTGGAGGATTTCACTATGAACTAGAGTTGGGGACTAAATTTAAACAGTGTCGTGAGCAGTTCCTGCTTATTAGAGGAAGCTTCTTGCCAAGACAAAAGCCTTTTTCAGAGACTTACGTTACTGATATCAAATCTGAGAAGATATAGGCTGCCTGACCTTGACCCAAGGTGCAGATAAAGTACAGTTTCTAATTTTCTATTGCAAGAGAGAAAGTACATTTTAGGGTGCTACCAATACCTATTTCATAGATCGCCAGCCTTATCAGTGAGTTATTCTATGCTTTTGGCATGTGGTCATTTTCTGCATCTTGTCTGAAAGGACACATGTGCTGTAGGTTCTCATTAAAAGAGTTATTCTTTTGCATTTCCTTTACCAGAAAAAGGTCATGGTAGGTATTAGTACTCTGTCCCAGCAAATGACTAAAAATATATCCCAGTAATTTTCTTTGTCTGTATCATGTATTTCAGGTGGGTTTTCTCATTTGTTTTCTTGGAATTTTTATTTACTCATATTTATTCAGTACATTTTTCCTTTCTTTATAAGGAACCCTATAGGTCTTTTGTTTGCAAGGACTAATGACAGAAATAGAACGAAGAATCAAAAGGTACAAACGAATTCATTAAAACAATAGAGAGATTAAAGATAAAAACTTCGGCAATATAGTATGTAAGGTTATTTCTGGACACCAACAAAATAAAAAATTCCATAGAAATTAAAAGTGTTTTACCAAACTCTGGGAAAAAATCAACTAAAAGCTTTAGCTAGCAATATGCAGTAACAGAATCTGCATTAAAAGCCTTTGCTGCTAATTGGAATGTATTCATGCCTTCCCCATTGTAAGTCAAAACTGCACAAGCTTCCTCTCTCTGATAATGTTGCAAAGGTAGTCTCACTTCCATCTATTAATGTCATCTCTAGTGTGCCTGCGAAATTTGCCAGAGCTGATTAGAGCAGATATTAAATGATAATTGGACATTTAGTGCTCATCAAACAGAAAGTGACAGATGGGCCGCTAATTAAATTATAGTTCTGACATTATTCACAATGGTTTATGAATCTTCAGTAGTGACCTTCATGCATCTCTTTTCTCTTTAGGGGGGTAAGAGAGTGATAAGAACAAAAAAAAAAGAGACACTATTAAAATTTTAACATATATGTGCAAAGTGAGAACCGGCTTTCTTTCCTCATTGATCGCTCCTTAAAATTAGATAATTAATCATAAAATAGTGCAACAAATAATCAGATTCATGTAAATCAGGTTGAGTGGCTGAAGCTGGGAGGAGAAATTAATCATACTCTGAAAAGGCGAGGCATGTTTTAACCAGGCTTTCATTGTGGAGAGAGAAAACGTGCTTAAATATAGTCTGATTCTAGAAAAGGAAATGCAGGGCCTCTTCCAGTGTGCTCTGTTGCTTGTCAACTCAAGACAGCATTACCTACTGTCTCTGCCAGCTAAATGAAAAGGATTTACTTCATGAAAAAGAGTAAAGTAAAGAGACACAGCTGCTGAGCCAGAACTACATTCTCACTTTCAATTAAAAAAGAAAACACACTGTAATTACTTTCTTACTTTGCTTTCAGCAGTCTTGCTTAATTTTAAAAACTAGTTTAAAAAAATAACTGTAATATTCCTGGTTATCACCAAACTAATTTTTTCTATAATCTATCTTCCAATAATTGGTTGACTAATATTTGTATAATACTCAAATAAATAAATAAATAAGTGTTAGCTTTAGCATTCAATATAGTTCTACTTGTTTATAACATTGTACAGGCATTACTGTATTAAAAATATTAGGACATTATATGTATAATTATCAATACTGCATGTGCATAGATAGCTACATACACATATTTACATATTTTAAATATTCAGAGACCTGTTGCTATCATAAAAAAATGTGTAACACTTCTTTAGGTAATTAGTCTTACTATTTTGAAGAGAGACTGGTGGCCAAAATTCTAATCTATCTGTTGCCAGAAATTTTCTTGTTAATATGAGGATATATAGGCAAACTTCAATGATTCAGAAATATTTAAGTGCCTTTTTTTTCTTCTTCTGTTTTGTTTAATAGCTGTAGGTATAGGAATTATTCATTAAATCGTTATATATGTGCATCTTTATAAATTAAATTTTTATCCAGGTATTTCCTGATGGGTAGACGGTATAATATATATCCAAACTGTAGCTCACAAACTAAAAAATAAACAACAAACACGCAAACAAACAAGTACCCAATCCCTCTCATCTCCAAAAGAAACCATCAGAAAGAACAAACCTTTGGAGCAGCTGGAAATAAATACAATCCTTAACAGGTTTTTCTTCATATACTTCATCTCTATACTATGCAAAAATCAACTATGATTTTGAATTTTTGAACTTTGCTTTTAGTCACATGTTTAATTTTTCAGTAAGACAACAGAATATTTTAAACCTTTGGATTTCTGAAATGTCTCACTCTCATATGAACAAAGGAAAGTATGTAAAACATACAATACTCAAGTCCATATAAATTGCACAATAACAAAAGTAATTAAAAAAACAAAAAACCAAACAAAAGTGAAACAAAAACCCCCAAGAAAATTCAAATACATAAAATTCAGAAAATATAAGTAAATATCTACAGAAAATATGGATGCTCTAACTCAAATTCAAGAGTGTTTGGCATCAAATATAGCGAATGTAAAAAACATAGCATATCCTGAGCATATTTTAAAACACTATGTCCAAACAGTAAAGACTTAAATGCAGAGCAAAAGTGAGATGTTATTGTTCTGCAATGGCAGCTCTCCTCTGAGCTTTCAGGAGCCTCCTGCTGTGAAAGTCATTTGGACTTAATGGAAAACTCCTTGATTCAATTATACTCAACAGACCTTTTCCTTTTCTCAGTTAAACTGGTATAAATGTGGACTGACTTCATTGTCTTCAGTAGTTACTCTGGATTTATTCTGCTGCCCAGGCCCACCTAATCTTCTGCTTCTGTTCAGTAATGGGCATTTGCAGGGGTAGAGTAGCTTTGCTGGATAGTCCTCTCTATATTTATTTTCATTCTTTTTCAAGCTACCAACATGAGAAAGCCCATTAATCTCTGCTCGTGAGATCTGTGTTATACTTTCTATATTATGTTCTGGGAAAGCCCTTAAATTCATCATAATTTCTGTTCAAATTCTTTCTCAGTACCTAGTTCCTGAAAAGAAAAAATGCTGCTCACTTCTAAGGCATTTTATACCTGAGAATCTTAGCCTATGTTAGACATAATAGCAAGATGCCTGTGAAATGAGTAATTTTCTTTAATTTAGCTTACACTCTCAAAACAGTATCAACTAACTTCCTACGTTCCTGTGTATGTCACAGCCTGTCTCAAGATCCTGAGCAAACTTCACCCCTTCCTGGAGCTTATGTGGCTGAGTTAAGGTTCTTGGCTGGCTGAACCCAAGGTCACTACTTCACTGATAAAAGCTATTTTGAAGAAAGCTGAATGTGAGGGATTACTTCTTTCCATTGGGACTGCTTTCAGGAAGAGGCTTTACTGGCAGCCCCAGCCCGTGTATCTTCGCATATGGGCAGCAGTGAAGTGTGTGCTCAGTCTCATTTGTGACCCCATCCATCCTGCCCCTGACCCATAGCTGTGGACTGGGCTTACTGGCCTTCCTGTCACTGTGGGCTTGCCAGGAGACCATTGTCCTGTGTCTGACTCTGATCACAGCTCCCTGATGCTAATTTGTCACTCAGCATCCTTGCTGATAATCAGAGATCCGCTCTCCCCCCCCATTCTAAAGAAGACAGGGAGGAGAAAGAGGACAGTGACCTTAAGAAGTGATCAACATTAGATGTCTCCTATAGTGGTTGAGGGTTGTTATTGTCAAAATGAAGGAAGGCTAAGAAGTCAGAACAAGAGTATGAAATCTTCAGTGCACCATCCATTCAAAGGAGAGAGCTCAACTAGCTGAACTCCTAACTCAGCCAAATAAACGGAACAAATGCTCTCCAAGCTCTACATCTACAAGCTGGCAGTCTCAACATTTTTACATACTGAACATATTAGGAATACAAGGAAGAAAAACAATAAACAAAGCCCCAGTTATTCAGGTAAGAGGGGTTTGAGACAAAAGCTTTTTATCCTGACTGAATGCAAAGCAAGTTAAGGGGAATCTTCAACCTTGTCACTTTTTTCATCTGACTGATGGTAGCAAACAAGTTACTTATTTCCTTACTTTCACTTCTCACTGAAGTCAAGGGAAGGCAAGGTAACAGCATATTCTAGGAAGAGAGCAACACCTATCAGTTCCAGACAAAGCTTAGAACTATCAGTCTCATCACACCCTGTGAACAAGCTTCATGCATATGTATCACACATATAATCTATTTTATCATTTTAATATGCCTTTCTCTTCAAGGCTTTTGCTTTCTGTAAATATTTTGTCAATATTACATTTTTCAATATAACTCTTTGGATACCATAGTTAATGGTCACAGAAATAACTGCACCTGAGGCACAGGAGAGAAATCAGTCTGATGGAATTATCATCAGATGGCAAAAAGTAAAACAAAACTAGTGTCTGAGCAGAGCAAGGGGAAAGAAAGTGATTCTATACTTGTGTCAAGAGATGGTTTTGGATTTCCATGATGGTGCTCCAGAGGGACAGAAGACATCCACAATATTTGATTTTGAGAAGATGAGAACATGTTGTGTTCATGGGTTTTTTTCTGACAGAATATGGTCAACTGAAAGTTGGGATAGCAGGATTTTGCCAGCTAAGATCAGAATAATGAGGGTTTGTTTTGCTCACAGCATATTACTATATCTATATATTAATATTTGTTATATATATAACAGATCAGGAGGATCCTGACAAGTCTTTTGTACCAAAAAGGTGATAAAAGTGACAACTTACACTGCTGAATGATCTTATGGTACATCCATGTATTTTTTCACTGCTCTTCTGCACCCCTTACAGTCTCTCTGAGGGCAGTCCTAGTTTCTTTGTCAAAACCAAAACAGATATGGTGAGCTCGAGGGCTGCTTTGACTGACAAACTGGTTGAAAAAACCATAAATAGTGCCAACATTAGCCGAGGGAGCAGGAGGAGAACACATGGCTGCCTGACTCCACATGGATGGCAGAGACTGAGGAAGTACTGCCCCAAAGTGAATCCAAACTTCCCGGCACACCCATGACAACTGGTCCAAGAGATCTCTTTCTCTTGGTTTCTGGTGTACTGGGCTAAATTGGATTCAGGGGATTAAGCTTTGGGTCATGTTTTTTTTGTGGAGTGAGGATTGCTGTACTATTCCCAACACCTAGCCTGCTGAGTTAATACATTTGTGAGTAGGTGTCATTGAGCTGCGCATTTTTCCTCTGGTGGTCTTCCAACCCTCTTTCTCATCATTCATTCACTGCAGGTTGTATCACTATACCATGATAAAGAGCCTAAATGTGAGAAAGTGTTTTTTTTCCCCTCTGGAAAATTTATCAAGAATTGTAACAGGCTGCCCAAGGAAGTGGCAGAGTCACCATTCCTGGAAGTGTTCAAGAAATGACTGGATGTGGCACTTAGTGCTATAGTTTAGTATGGTGGTGTTCAGTCAAAGGCTGGACACAATGATCTTGGAGGCATTTTCTAACATTAATGATTCTCTGATTTTATGAAAAGGAAGAAGGAAGAAGCAGGTGCATGAAAATCTTCACAGCCTTGTTTAAGTGCCCAATTTTATCCCAATTCTAACTCAGGAAAAGTTAGAAAGCTTCAAAGTTCCTCAATCATTTTCTGTTATTACTGAACTCAAAATATCTTACTATTTCTAGGTACAAATCTCCTTTACAGCTGTTCTTATGATAGAGGCATTTCTGATTTTCAATCTTAAATAATTTCTGATGTCTAGATCAGAACACTTGTTAAATCATGTGCATGGTTTTTCAGGAGTGCCTTCAATCACAAGAATGCTGCTGATTATGCACAATAATGACTCAAAATTAAGGAAGATGCATTTTTAATCTCTTTTTTCTATATTCTCCACACTTCTTAATTAGTTTTTTCTAGTCATGACTGATAATATTTTCAATTGGTTCAGCAAGTGGGATTCATTTGATCAGATTCTTAGAAAATTAGAAGGAATTCAGGAGTGAAGTGCTACTGAAAGTCTGAATGAACAATGGCAATTTGTTATTTTCCACAGGATCATTGACATAAAATATTTAGACAATTGATCTAATGAGGTAAGTTTCAAGACAAATTAAATCCTTTAAATGTTTTTTCTTTTATTTAATGGGACTTGTAATTGAAGAAGAAAATAAAAGAATAAATGCCATTTTTTATCATTTAGATATTTAGGCTTAAAAATGTCTTGATATTGATTAGCTACTTTGCTCTGGGGGATACACTCACAAACCAACTCATGTTAGACCATAACGAGCATGGCTTTCTCCTTGACTTCTCAATTACCTTGCATGGCAAAAGATATTAAATCACAGCAGAGGGGCCTCCTCATCCTTCCCTTTAACTTCCTCCTCCCTCTACCACCTTCTCCAGTGATTCAGCTGATTAGTCCACCACTTTATAGCATAATTGCTGCCAAAAGAACTGATTTTTTTCAGTCGTGTGTTCACTTCTATCTTATTGGGTATATTTTCCTGTTTGGGCTATATTGAAAACGCCTGATTAGAATAACAGGACTTTGACTTCAGCAAGTTTGACTTCAGTAAACTTGTAAAATAAAAGATGTTTTTCTCTTTTCACCTCTCTGAAAACTATGAACAGGGCCTAGAGAGCATTCTTGTTGAATGACAGCACAGCACTCCGAGGTATCAGTCACTCTTCCAGCATTCTATCCTCAGTAAGCTTGCTGAGGAAGCACTCTGTTCCTTCATCAACGACACTGATTGGTAAGAACAAGACTGGGTCCAGTACTGACCCCT
The DNA here is from genome assembly GCA_009812075.1 of Sialia sialis. NCBI lineage: Eukaryota > Metazoa > Chordata > Aves > Passeriformes > Turdidae > Sialia > Sialia sialis. Next base: position 26,477,377 of record VRYO01002734.1, read on the forward strand.
GGGGACACTGCTGGCTACAGACCTAAAACACCCTGTTTTGTCAGATCACAATCCCCTGAGCTCTGCCATTGGGCCAGTTCTCAATCCATGCCACTATTCACCCATCCAACTCATCCTTCCTGAGCTTATCTATATAAAGGAGGTTATGTGAGAGAATATCAAAAGCCTTACTGAGGCAAAGAGGGACAACATCCACCACTCTCCCCTCATCTACCTGGCCAGTTGTGCCATCATAGTAGGCTACCAGACTGGTCAAGCATGATTTCTCCCTGATGCATCCATATTGACTACTCCTGATAACCTTTCCCCAAATACTTAAAAACGACAATCGCGATGAGCTGTTCTACCACCTTTCAAGGGTTAGAGATGAGGCTGTTTGGGCAGTAGTTCCCTGGGTCTTCCATGTTACTTTCTGAAAACTTGAGTGACATGGGACTTCTTCTAGTCCTTAGACACTTCTCCATCTCTTTACGATCTTTCAGAAATGATAGAGATTGGTTTAGCAGTAACATTTGCCAGCTCCCTCAGCACTCATGGGGCTCATGGATTTCTGGATGTAAAGTTTGCCTAAATGATCTGTGATGTTATCCTCCTCTGCAAAAACAAAATCTTCCTTTCTCCAAACATTCTCTTGCCCCTATGTCATGATATTGGTGAAGGTTATCTTTATCAGTAAAGACTGAAGGAAGGAAAGGAAAGTAGGCATTCAGTAACTTTTCTGTATCCTCCATCACAAAGACACCAACCTCATTTGGAAGTGTGCCCACATTTTACCTTGTCTTTCTTTTGCTACTGATTAAAGTTCTGGTACTTGAAGAAGTTTTTTATGTTGTCCTGACATATATTATCACATTTAGCTCCAAGTGGACCATAGCCTTACTGGTTGCATCCCTGCATACTCTGAAAACATTCCCATATTTCTCAAATTTGGCCTGTCCTTTTTCCCCACATCTCTCTGAACCCAGTAAAGACACATGAACTGCTTAGTTCAGTAGCTAAGTTACCTAACGAGCTTTTATGACTGAATCACCAGACTAGGGGATTGTCTTTCTTGTCAACAACGTCTTGTGCAGACATACTAATGTTTTGGCAAAGGTGAAAACCTTTCTTAGGTGCACTACCTCTTACATAGTAGTAGCTTGGTAGTAGTTCTTCCGTCTGTCTGTTCAGTGTAGCCTTCCTGCCACCAGCTGACCCCATGTACCTAATTTTGAACTGTCTTATATATAAACGAGGGAATTAACATGGGTTAGAAGTGGGCAACTCCTTAAGCTGATATTGCCATAGAGAAACATAAGTATAGAGCTTACCTTTGAATTGGTGGAACAGGTTTCAGGTAACTCATTGAATAATTGCAGAGCATAAAGAAGTTAAAATATAGTAAGCAAGAAAGGTTTAAATTAATAAGAATATAAAGCCACATTCATTATGGCAGGCATACCACAGAAAAATTGCAGATGAGGATATTGCTAGTGATGTGTGCTGATAGTTCATGCTGTTCTAATGGATAGCTCATTTCTATGCCTCTGTGCTAAGGAAATTAGTGGTTTGCTTTCAATAAATAAAAGTATAAATAAAATATTTTAATGGATGCTTTCTTCCCTCCATTTAATGGGAAAGAAATAATTTTATGATGCTATTACATGCAGTACTGAATTGGTGCTTATTTCATCACTGTAGATTAATCATGAAACCTATCTCATTAGCTTTAAACATATGTAGCTTGTATAGCTGCATATGAACTCTTTTTGTATACAACTGAAGCTGCAGCCTGTGATTTTTATTAACCTGGTTTACATGACTGAAATATTTTGTTGGCATCTGATTTTAGTCCTGTATCTTGCAGCTCTTGGCTTCAAATTGAAAAGTGGGACTCTAGTGGGAAAAAAAAAAAAAAAAAAAAAAAAAAGCATCAGTTACATTTTTCCATTTATTTCTTAGAATTTTTAGGAAACTATTGTTCCATCCGGACTTTGGTAGAATGAGTAAGGTTCCTTTACTACCTTATCCAGCTTAACTATGGCTCCTTCAAATCCAGTGTGTTGGAAAATTTTAGTCTGTCTGCTGAATGTCATGTAGCTTCTGCAGTAGGTTAACATCAAAGACACTACAGGTTTTCATCTGTTGACCAGAAATATGAACATTTATTTCTCAGAAGTCAGCAAGCTTTTTCATACAGGTGATCACTGTAGTACCCCAGTTCTTCACACAGATTAATAAATTAGGCTTCACAGTGACCTAGGTTTGAACTTAAAGACAAATATATTCTCGAAATTTAGATGGGAAAAGTGCTCAGACTTCTGAATGACTTCTATTTTTTTAATTATAATATTCACCTCCATATACTCAAGGAAATTGAATTCTGCCCATAATTCTGCTTGGTAAGATAAAAAAAGGATGTACAAGTGAAGAATGTGAATAATCCATCAGATTCTGTGTGGTAGACAGAAAGTGTGTGGAATAAACTGGGGCACTAGAAAATGTGAGCAACAGAAACAGATGAACTTGGATTAGGACTTGGAAGGACTTGGAACAATGAAAATTTGAAGAAGTGAATAATTTCCCTGAAACATGTGCATTGGAATCTGAAGAAACAGTGCATGCATTCTTGCTCACCTCAAGTAAGAAGACTGGGATTTTTAAAAGAAGTATGGAGTGAATAAGAAATTGTCTACATGGAAGATGACAATAAATTGCATTCAAGGTAATATAGATTATTACCAGGGTCCTACAACAAATACGTGTGACCTTACATAACATTTTCATTTGTGGCCTTATCTTAAAGTCTATTGGCCCAGGGAACTATGCATATTCATAACACAAACTTGAAAGATATCATCTATATAGAGAAGCAGCATGGTATCTCACAAAAAGAATAAGCAGACCATGAAAATTGAAGCAGTAAAATAGGATTTTATAGGGGCTGGTAACTTGGTACTTTAGTATTATCTGAAAATTGATTAGTTAGAAATTAAGAAGAATGAGTTTGTGTTTTAGTCACTAAAAGAGTAATGATAAACACTCAATGTGCTTTAAGTGGGAAATTGGAAACTATGCCTACCAAACACACTGGCTTAGGTCTACAGGGTCTTCTACTGTCAACAGTCAGAACATTACGTTACCCAGTGGTGTGTTGTAGTGAAGGCACAAGGCTCAGATTTAAAGCAAGACCAAAGACATTGAACAGTCTGGTGGGACACATGGATTCAAGATAGGTGAAGCAGCAAAGCAGATGCAAAAAAAGTCTCTTTGGAAGCATGTGAGAGTAGACTTGGAAATTTTGTAATACAGTGGGAAAAAGTTGATGGATGATCAACACCAAGGGGTTAAACTGCATTCTAGGATGAAGAACTACAAGGAAACGTGAATTGGGACACATTTTATGTAGACTGAAAACATAGATTTTCTTTTATGTAGACTGAGTGGTAATGAAAGTAAGAGACGTTTTTAGATTCTTGGATAAACCCACTATTTCCAGCAAAAGTGACTGGGACTAAAAACCTTAATTTAGCTGAAGAATATATTTGATCCAATGAATTTCTATAAGCTCCATATACTGCCACAGAGGCACAGAATTTTTTTATGGTAGATTCAGAGACACAAAGAATATGGATGGTAAGATGGTGATATAAAATATGAACTTATTGAGTTCCTGTACAGAATTTTTAGCCTCACATCAACATTCAATCTTTTCTTTCCCCCAAGTAAGGTTATATTCAGCCTATAGCATTTTAATGTCCCAACCTCCTTATTCCATTCTATGAGTTCTAATTGCTTTTGTAGGAAGATCTTGAGAGAAAAACTCTTACTCTGATTCTTGAATTCATCATTTTCATTACAGGAGATCATTATTAAAGATTTTTCTTAGTAAGGAATATGTGTTATAAATTGCAGTTTCATAATAATATATGAATCTGTTTCCAGGGATAACCCTTGGCATACACACATGGATTAACAGAAACAGCTGTCTTGAACATAATGACTTACTGTCATTATTATAAATGAAAAAATAATCCCATAAAATTCTTAGAGTTTGTTGCCCCATATCTGGGCAAATTTACAATGTTTGTTATTTTAAATTCTACTTTTCAAAATCTAAAAAGTTTGTATTAGGCTACTCTCTCCAGTAGCAAATGAACAAATGCGTTAAAAAGAAAGAGAGGTAGATGGGAAATTAAAGTAAATGAAGCATTTTTAATGAAAACTATTAAAAGAACAAATTGGGCTAAAATGTCACTGTCATTAAACTATATTTAGCAAATGTCAGAGTTTTACAGAACTTCAGAGCCTTCATGAAAGTCTTGTGTCATCAGCTAATGCAGGTACAGGAAAATATTATTTTGTTTTACACCCATTGCTTCTTCCACTTTTAATATAATGTATTTATGCTCTTCATTTCTGTGAAGGGAACCATTACAGATCTTTCTTCTTTTCAGCAACTTCAATATACACAACTGCCATGCAGTCTCATCCTTTCATGACAAACCCAGGTAACACCTACAATGCAATGGGGATATAAATAAATCCTTTACTCAGCTATCATGTATTTTGGGCTATTGTTCATCATGAGAGGACTTGTCCACTAACGCTTTCTGTTCTTTTAAAACTAGCTTATTTTTCATTCCAAATACTTTGAGTTGTGGAAAAGACAGAAATATATGGTTTCCAGATATACAAAAACTAGAATTGTTCAAAGCACTAGGCTTAGAAAAAAATCTCATCTTTGTAATACCTCAGGTGTTCAAGATAAAGAAACAAGATAAACAATGTCTTGTTATACCTCTCTGCCAGGGCTTCAATCAAACCCACAATAATCACCAGAAATCAGTGAAAAGACACACAGTTACCTTTAAGACTATATAATTCCCAGCTGCTAAATTCAGAAAATGTTAATTGACTTCAAGTTCTGTCATCCCATAAAAAGCCAAAGGTACTTCCCTTACCAGTCTTAAACTTTTTTAAAATCTTGTGATCCTCATACATGTGATTCAGTGATACACAAGGAGAAAAACCTTGAGACACCATTTTAACTTAACCCCCCACTACTCTGCTTTTCAAACAATCAGTCATCAAGATCCAAAACAGGGGTAGAAGGTATTAAATCATAGAATACCAAGTTGGAAGAGACCCCAAGGATCATCTGGGGCAGACTTTCTCAGCATAATGCAGTATTTAGGCAAGAGGCACCAGCAACTGAACCAGGTGGATCTCCAAACTGTCTGGTGTCTGCACATTCCTATGGAGATTATTTCAATGGCTGATTTTTCTCATAGTGAAAAATTTTCATCTTGTGTCCAGTCAGAATATCCCCAGGGATACCTTTTGCCCACTACTCCTCATCTTTTCCATGAGACCCCTCATAAAAAGGGAATCACCATCTTTGTGGCCATCTCTTAAATGTTGTAACATGGTGATAAGGTCTTAACCTAAGCATGCTTTCCCCAAAGTTACACAGCTCTCTCAGTTGTTTTCATATAGCAGGCTTCCTAGTCCTTTGGTCATTTTTTTGGACTTCTCTGGATCTTCTTCAGCCTGCCCTTATGTGTTACGTGTTGCAGGAGCCCAAAGTGAACACTCTATTCCAGTTGTGGCCTGGAAAGTGCTGAGTATAGTAGGATAATGATTTCTTAATTTCTGCTGGTGATACCCTTGTTGGTGCAACCCAGCTTCTCAGTGGGTTTCTTTGCTGCAGGGGGATGCTGCACACTCACACTGATCTTGTCTAGTGGGTCCCCCAGACCCCTTTCCACAGAGCTGCTCCCCAGCTGGGTAGATTTCAGCCTGTGCTGCATTCCCAGATGATGCTTTTCCAGGCACAAGACCTTACACTTAGTGCAGTTTGTACTGACTTGGCTTCGACCAGTATAGTCCACCACGCAGACATGGATATTTTATTGGTAAATTGCAAGCAGTGAACTCTTCTTTCTATGTCCCCTTAGTGGTAAAAAAGTTGATGAATGTTACTGGGAAATGCTTATGCAAATATGATTCTTTAGGCCTTTTGGGACTATAACACCAGTCTGTTATAGAAAATGGAAATCTGAGTTTACATTTCCTTGTTTTTAGTTGTGAAACTGCGGCAATAGTTATATTTTTTCTAGTCTTTCTGTGATGGTGGAATGTAAATATTGTCTGAGAAGCCTATAAGATGACTATATTTTAAAATTTCTTCTTTACTTCTAAACGTTTTCTATCTTCTTGGTAGAGTGCTTTTTTGTTATCAACTGCTCCACTGTATATTAAACAGGTGTCACTTAACCTTGTCTGAAATGAAGTTGTCACGATGTTAGAGATTTACATGAAGGCATTCTTTTGAGAGGCATACCTCTTTCTATGGTTATTATAGGAAGCTTGATGATGAGATTTAAAAGAGACTCCAATTTTTATGATAGGTAAAGTTAAATAAGATTCATCTTAAATTCACAATATGAGACTTGATTGTAGTACTGTAAAGTATCTAACATACTCATTTTCATTTGAATTACTACCATGTTCTGACCAACCTCTAGGCTCCAACCACATAAATTACATGCCTTTGTAATTTACTCCTGTAGTCCTGTTTACAGACTTAAAATTACCCTGATGTTCTCATAAACTGATGTTTACATAATCAGGCATTCACCTGTGAAAAGGGTTGTTGAACAAGGGTAATTTTCTCTGTGTAGAGTCAGTAACTTCTTCGTACTGCACAATGAACTTTTTCTGTTAGCTGTTTGCACCTTGCAGAAAATGCCTTCCTAATACTTGAATGTCTTTAGGCTATGCTGAAAAATATTTGATGAAAGCAAATGATGATTATTGGTTTGAAGGTATGGTAGTAAGACGATCAAAAGTGAATCGTAATTCAGAGGGATTCTGCAAGATTATAAAAGGTCATACTTTAAATTTAGCATTGCACATGTCTTTATTTGATTGCATGCAAATTGTTTACAGTATTAAGCGTTTTCTATTTTTTTAGAATTAATTTTCTAGCTTTTTCTAAGAGTGAATAACATAAAAGCAGGTTATGAGGTTTTACAGATAAAATAAATCTCTGAAATAATTTAAAATTCATTTGCCTTTGAGATTTGTGCTTAATGAAAATTCTGTCATTAAGCTTCTTAATTTAAACAACTGTACTTGATTCAATTTAACCTAATGTTTAAAAATAATTGTCATGCTGCAGCATTAACTTCACACTGGACTTCCCCCCTTAAAGTGAACATAAATTTCTTGAGCATTGATCAAAATAGGCAAAATGGTACCTACATATACGTTTTGTCTTTCTTTCCCTTTAAATCTGATTATTGCTTTTTACTACTACTATTTCTTCTTCTTTCCCTTCATTTGAAAATGCTTATACTGTTTGTCCAACTCCCACCTGTATTTGTAGAAGGGTATCTCAGGAGAGCAGGCATTTTGAAAGTTTCACCCTTAGCAGTCTGGAAGCTGCATGTCTGCCATTAAGAAATGGTGGTCAGTAATGCCTTCTGGAAACCAGATTCCTACAAGCAGTTCAGAGGACGTGTTTAAAATGCAGTTCAGTTTGAAAACAACTGGACAACTGACAGTACTTAATCCTCTAAAGTCCCTTTTCCTTTATACCAGATAAAATTAGCTATTACTCTCTTATAGTTATTGCCATTTTGGTTTGGGGTTATGCACTGTGGGAGTTTGCCACTGTCTGAGGGTAAGCAATTCACACAAATATGCAGGCTATGTGAATTGCTTTGTAAGGATTGCCACAAATTGTTTAGAATACATAAGCTACTGTGTTCACTCATATCTGAATTGCTTTTTGAGGATTATTACTATAAAATATAAACTCTTCAGTGATTGATCTGAAAAGCAAGAGGCTCAATTTCAGTTTGGGAAATAAGAGAAAAATAGAAGGTTAAAACGGTAAGAAATGAGTGAATTACCATTTTTAAAAGTGCCTGCTTTGGGATTCAGTGCCATTTGAAAGCCCTTCTTTTCTTTCTCTTGGGTCCTATGTTCCTAGCCCCATAGGTTCCAGTTTTGTTTTTTTTTCTGAAGCAATAAAAAATTGAGACTCTATTTCCCTAAGGGATATTTCTTAAAAGTTGTATGAATAAATTTCAAGTAAAAAACATTGTAATTTGGCATTTGTGTTTGGGTTTTAAGGGAGCTTAGGAAGAGTCATTACCACCTTAGGCAGATATTATGGTCTGTTTCTGTGATAATGAAGTTACTTGTGTTTTCTGTATTGAGTGCAATCTTGCTGAGAGGTATCTTATTTGTGTTGCCTTGTGATGCCTATTGCATCTTCCAAAGTACATGGAATAAATAACATTTGCAAATCTTAATTACTTTTATCATTTGTGCACATGGAAGCAGCGCAACAGAAAATGATGGGGTTTTATTTCCTGTCCGAATATGTTACTGAACCAGAAACAGCCCACAGGACTTCAGTATTCTTGATCTGCAAGAAATCCTGGGTAAGATGAAATGTGCCAGTGCTAGGTCAAGGGAACAGAAAAGCTTGTGCGCTTTGAATTTACAAGGAAAGACAAAATGCTTTAGTGGTCTTTAAAAATGGTGTTTCTTAGAACTCCTTAAAGGCTTTTGGCAGCACAAATCATAGCCGTGTCATCACTGACTTGTCTTTTTATTTCCAGTTGTCCTTTAAAGTTTGAGTTGTCTTTGTGGAAGAAAAAATTTACTCTTGCAACCCTTGTTTGAGCTATGAGAGAGATTATGACAATAAAGACTGTTCAGACTTTTTCACAGTAGCAAGATTAAATATGATAACTAGCACAGACAGGGTGTGTTAGATCTGTGGACTGGATTGGAAGAACATGAAAGTGCCATATGAAGAAAAATATGTTGGGGAACTGGGAAAAGAAAGAATCACCACTGCCATTTCTAAAAAAATAAAACCAACCAATACCAGCCCTAAAAATAAAATACAAAAACCACAATTTCCATTTTGATTCCTACACATAATAACATTACTCTATAAAACTAATATATCTGGAACAGAATAGGCCCAACATGCAGAAAATCAAGTACAGATTCACAGAGGGTAAACAATATGAAATGATAGAGAAGTTCTGTTAAAAAAAAAGGTTTTACATAGACAAAGCACGCTTACTTAGCTATTCTGTCACATGAAATTGAGCTCATGGAACTTTTTCCGAAAGACAACATATTCCTCTTGCACTGATGTAACCACTCACAGGTCCAACTGGTTTAGGTTCAGATCATCAGATACAGCAATACTGCCTAATTCAGATGGTCAGCCATCCAAAAACAGTGGCACGTGGTGAAACTGTTCTCTGCATCAATTGATATTATAGGTAATTCGAATATTGATGGATCTAACAGAAAGATTAGAGAATTAAATTGTAAATCTAGCCATTCCAGATAAAAATAATCTCATAAAATTAGACATCTAGAATTTAAGCAATTACTCTGAATTAATCATCCAGACACTAAGTGAACTATATGGAAGACAAAGCTACCTCAAGAGAGATTCTTCCCCATGTATCTCAGCTACATATCTTTAATTTGAAACTAGACCTATCTTCCAGTACAACTGTATTTTGAAGCTCGTTGAATCTTGGAGGTTTGGGAAATAAACAGCATACTAACACATTAGCGGGAATATTTTTAATTTGGCAATGCACTGTCAGCAAATTCAAACACAAACAGCTCTGCTTGCCATTCACCTTCTCTCTGGAGAATAAGGCTTACCCTTTGTGCATGAAAAGATAAAGCACTCAAGTTGGACTAATGTTTTAAGGAGAAAACATTTAAGGTCCAAAATAGTTTCATGACTAACTGATATCCTTCCATGATGTCAAAACGAAAAGGTTACAAGCTTTTTTTTCCAAATCACTTCAGGGTTGTCATTTCAAGATAGTTGCTTTTCCTGATAATACAAAGAGAGGGTAGCAAAAAGCCTTAAAACAATTAATACTTTGCAATGAGTTGCATGCTTCATAATTCCTTGGTAAATAGGGCAATGTTCTCTTATCTGAATCCTGCATTCGGTCAGTGATTTTCTGTTCCTACCACAGTGCTGATTTAGAGACCCAGGTCTTATGTCTTTGTGATAAAGCAACTGAGTGCTACAGATTCTTTTTAATCATCCACAGCACATTTCAAATGCCATGTGCATTTTTTCCATCTTTTGCCTAAATATGACACCTGTACATATAAAATATAAAGGTCTGACTGGACTCTTACTGCCCTTCTTATCAAGAACATAACTGGAGTGTTCAGGGAGAAAAGTCAGTGGTTGAAGTGTAATCTTCAACTGCTCTGTCTATCTAAAGCTGCAGGACTTTGGACACTCAGGTTTAAACAGGAGCTGGTGAGAACCTGTTTCACAGAAAAACTTCTTATGGCTCCATTCTGAAGTCACAGGGCATCCTAACTAAATGTAAAAGTGTGCTGGGAAATGTAAATGGTAAAGGTTGCTTTAAGTGTGTTTTGGTAAATATCACCTTCTATGTCCAAAGAAGATTTAAACTGTTATAAAAGAACAGTTTGGGGTTTGTTTTTAAGTTTTGTTTTTAATTTTCCTTCAATCAATACTTTTGTACAAACTTAAACTACAGTAATTTCACGATTATAAG
>VRYO01002734.1:26491445-26521139 GCA_009812075.1 Sialia sialis
AGCGCCGACTGCGCAGGCGGTGGGGGTCCTGGCAGCGGCGGCGGGGAGGGACGGCGGCACCGAGCACCGGCTGCACGGGCAGCGAGGACAGCCGGAAGCGGCAGGGAGCGGCGCCGGCAATGGCAACAGCGCCAAGCGGCGGCAGCGGTGAGGGCGAGAGCTGAGGGGCGGGGAACACCTGTTCCCCTTGTGTCTCGTACTTCCACCTTGGCAATTCTCCTGAAATTGTCCATAAATAAGCCGCACCTGACTATAAGCCGCACTACTGGGGTAAGCTGGATTCTCCAATGAAAAAGGTGTGGCTTATATTTGTGAAATTACTGTAGTCAGTGTTTTTGAGGAGAAATTTGTTTCAGGTTGAACAAGAAAAGGAGTAAATAGTAAAAAGTCTAAAATTAGCTCCCAGTTAAAGCAATTTTGCTAGACAGATAATATCTACAAATGTTTCATACAAATGAGGAAGAAAAATATGAGATTCTCAAAAGCATCGAACATAATAAACTTTTCTTCAAAAAAGGTGAAAATATGCTACTTCAATAATTGAACATTTATCCATAGTCCTCTATGCAATCAGGATTTTACTCAGTAGTTAAAACTCAGTCTATAAAAACATCTACTTCTGAATTTTCTCTTATCTGAAAGCTGTCAGAACTGCATTTTTTCTGGAAAAACCTTTGTTCTAGAAACAACAATTTTTTGGAGATAAGTTAGTGTGACAACAATTTCTTCCCACTGAATATTAGTGTGAGTGAATTAATACATAATTTATTTTTATTGTATTCATTAAGTGTGATATTAAAATTGGATGAGGAAATATTTTCATTTCATGTCAGATTATTTGCAACAGGCATGACAATAATGTAAATCTTGATCTCCGCAATGTGAATTTTATAAATCTTGAGTTACTAATTGAAGACCAAAATCTCTTGAAAAAGAGATTTGAGGATTAATTTTTAAATCACTTTTTAATCTGCTTATTCAGTTTTCATTAGTGTGGGGAGGAAATTTATAATGAAAAATACAGTACTTAACCTTTAATAATTTTCCTGTTTTCAATATACTTAATCCCAAAGAGCCAAAAGACACTACACATCTGAAATATATTTTAGAGGAAAGAATATAGAGTTCACATCATGCTGTTTATATTTTGTTTTACAGTAGATCTCTTAAACAAACTTTAAAAATATTTGCTATAACTTCACTTGCTTAATGAAATATATATACACATTGATTTTTTTTAAATATGAGATCTAAGTTGTCAGCATGACACTGGAGAGAAAATCCTTACCTAGGAAGTATTTTGTCACTTAGGTGTGTCAAATACCACAAAATACAAGTAAAAAAGAAATCTTACAGTTAATAAAATGTTGAATTTTTAAAGAAATCACCTGCATAGATTCATTGATAGGAATCAGATTATGCCCAGCTGAATTGGCCAAGGACTTTATCACACTAGATGAGCAAGAGTGAATGGACATTAATCTTTGGTTGATTTTTTACTTGACTCATGGATGACATCAAGAAGTTTCTTTTCTTTAAGAGGATCAAGTTTTTGTACTAAGAATGGATTGACAAAAAGGGTAAGATTTTATGAAATGCCTTCTTTTTGTGATTGTGCAGAATGAGATTGACTGTGGCTACAACTCCTGGATGCACAGAAGAGTATTTTGTGTAAAGCCCACCAAAATTAATGTGAAGACTATGATATTAAGTCATTTGGTTTTTATTCATTTTATGCTTCATTACTGTCTGAATTTGGGTTTAGGATTTGACTTCAGGGTGGGTGTGAATCCCATTCATGATGCACAGATAACTGGGCATTAGCAAAATCTAGTTTTGGCTAAATAAGATTTTTGCTACTTTTTGAGGGATTTTTTTTTTGCCTTGGTTTACAAGAAGAAAGTGAAAGAAATAAATAAACTGTTTTATTTTGTTTTGTAAAACTAATATTTCATTAAATCAAAGATGCCTTTGAACTAGGATATTCCAACCCAGCAAGGTGAACAAAATCAATAGTCTCACAAATAAAATACTGTTAACAATTCCAGTAGTATTGTTACTAATTTATAAAACTCTCATGCAAAAAACAACTCTATGCATAACTTTTCCTTGTGCATATAGTTTTTATTTTCCTTTATAGACCAAGGGAAGCATCTTGACTGGTCATTTTAGGTCGATGCAACACCTGCTGCCACTGGACAGTGTCTAAAAGAGAAAAAGAAAAACTTAGCATTGGAAACACACAACAAAAGCAGTGAACCTAGAGCGTGTACATATGACTTTCTTTGTGATGCTTATTTGCACGGGCATATAGTTATGTTTATTAGATGAGACTGATACGATCAGTACCGGCTATTGTTTTAAACTCAACCCAGCAATGGGACTCAGACAAGCTTAATGAAGGCTGGAGGAAGGCAAAGGGTCAGTACAGTAATTTCATGATTAGAAGCCGCACCTTTTTCATTGAAGAATCCAGTCTACCCCAGCAGTGTGGCTAATCATCAGGTGCGGCTTATCTATGGACAAATCCCAGTGAAATGCCAACCCGGAAGTGAGAGCAGGCTGGGAGGGTGCCTGGGGCTGCCTTTAAAGGCTTCACTGATCTATGAAAACTGATGCAACTTGAGCGCCTGACACCAAACCCAGCTGGAAGCCATTCTGTTACTAATTTGTTACTTTGTTACACATGGATCCTCTTAAAAAAAAAAAAAAAAAAGTGCGGCTTATATATGGAAAAAATCCCGTGGTCTACCCGGCTACTGGGAGGTGCGGCTTATAATCAGGTGCGGCTTATAATTGTGAAATTACTGTACATGGAAATCTGCCAGAGAGATGTGCAAGATTTCTGGCACAGATTGAACCACAGTGCTGGCCAAGGATCCATTTTCAATCTCCTGCCTAGAGAGAGACTGAAGTTTATGGCTTGCTTTACTATCTCTCAGATACTTAGATGCTCCGGCTCTGCTGCAAAAAGAGTTTTCATGTCCTGTGTTGCCCTAAGAAGCAAAAGAGATACCATTATGTGTACCTTCATTGGTTTATTCTCTTGAGACTTCATGTAGTGATCAATGATCAAGGAACTGACTGCACATCAAGTCATATCCAAGGCCACCAACAAGCCTGGCTGGGCATCTATAACATAGCAATGTTGGCATTTTTTTCTGTGCTAGTTTTTGTGTTCTGTGTTTTAGCATGTACAAGTAGGAATTCCAAGGGGTTGCACATATTTTGAAAATGCTCAATTCTAAAAGCCAGCAAGCTTGTCTTCAAAATTAACCTTAAACTTGTATGGACCAACTGAATGTGGAAGGGACTATAAAGTGTTTAGTCTCATTGATTTTCCCAGTTGTTTCCCCCCTCCCTCAACAGTTCTGATGGAACTGCTTCTGATTAGGAAGCTGGCCCTTTCAAGGGCTGTTGCCCTGTTCACAGATCTCTTTCAGAAATGGAAGAACTTTCTTTTCTTAACCTTAGATTTTTTCTTGCTTTTCTGATGTACAGTGTTAAATTGAAAGTAGCTAGGATGTATGAGCAAGGGTGACATTTTTTTAGAGGGGAATCATTTTTTCAGAAACTGCCAAAAGCTAAAATTCATTGAAGTCGCAAAAAGTTTTCCATGTAGTCCTTTCCTTACATATTTTCTTTATCTTTGAACTGAAAAGAATAGCAATATTAATCTAATATCAAAGTTTAGCAGTTCATTGATACCAAGTAAAATCATTCAAATCACATGCAGGAGGTGTGCAATTATCTTGGTAAAACAGAGTCTAGACCTATTTTTCACTGTGCCTATGCACATAATTGCATTTAACTACTTCATTACTAAAACCCACTTGAAGCATTGCATTTTAAAGGATCTTAATAACTTCTTTTAAACCAAAATATTAAAAAAAAAAAATACTGCTATGGTTCTATTCTTTGTTTGATTTAATGCTCTGAACAAAGAACTCTCACTCCTCTGTAATGGCTTAATCAAATGTTCTGCATTGTGGACATGAAGAGATACATCACTCCACCTTGCACAAGACAGCCTTTCTTGCAGAAAATAATTTAATGTGTTAAGACTGGGCAAGAGACAAAATCCTTTATTTGAGTGGTTGGGTAGTTAGGGATGAGGCTCCTCAATTTCAGTATTTGTCACAATGAATATTCATTTAATCCTGCAAAATTACATGAGGCAGATTTGACAGTTTATGAGCAGAATGACAGTGCCATAACTGTGTTTTAGGAAATCTGAGCTAGCATTTCTAGGCCAAGGGAACAATTTATTCTAGGTTTGCACAGGGTTCTTTTAACCCATTCCATGATGTAGTCAGATAGTTCTCTTTTCTCTCTTATGCTTCTAGTTATGCTTCTAGAATTTATAAAATTCCATTCTAAAATCTGGCAGGCCATTAGCTCCAGTCACTCCTCTTGGAATGCAGTGGCAGAGACACTAATAATCAGGAGCCATTTCATAATTTCCAGTCCTAATTTTTTTGTGTTGTTTTATGCAATTATGTCCATGAACCAATGTTAACCTCTAATGAAATACAGAATTTTCCTCCTTAACGCATTCATGTTCTTTTCATACCACTACATTTTCTAGTGTGGGTACTCTAGCTCAGAGTCTTCTTATCTTAGTTTGCAGGTGCTTTATTCCATCAATTACTTTGGTGGACTATTTCTGTGATTCTTGCAGCTTAAATGAAACTTTTTTTGAAGAAATGTGATAGAACTTGCACTTTTGTCTTGTCAAAGTTGTCTTTAGAAAATGGCTGCTGCTTTCTATTTATATGTCTTCCCTTCTGGATCCCATGCATGCATATGCCATTCATGAACACTTTTCCTTCCTTCTTCAGACTTGTTAAGAAAAAGTCTTATTTACATTGCATAGCACTGTTCCTTGTTTTCAGCTTCCACTAGTCCAGGTTGCTAACCCAGCCATGAACACTCCCAGACAGAGGACAACCACAATTTCTCTGGGCAACCTGTTCCAGTGCCTCATCATCATGTAAATGATTTTTTTCTAATAACTAGTCTAAACCTACCATCATTCAGTTTGAAGCCATTCCCCATTGTTCTGGAACTATGTTTCACTGTAAAAAGTTCCTCTCCCACTTTCTTGTAGGCTCCCTTCAGGTATTGAAATGCTGCAATTAGGTCACTCTTGAAGCCTTTTCTTTTCCAGGTTGAATAACCCAAGTTCTCTCAGCCATTCCACAGAATAAAGTGCTCCATCCCTCTAATTATCTTGGTGGTCCTCCTCTGGAATTGTCCCAACAGGCCCATGCCTTTCCCATGCTGGGACACCAGAGCTGGATGCAGGGTTCCAGGTGGGGTCTCAGCAGAGCAGAGCAGAGCAGAAGGGCAGAATCCCCTCCCGTCCTGCTGCCCACACTGCTTTGGATGCAACCCAGGACATGTTTGGCTTTCTGGGCTGGGA
Organism: Sialia sialis; assembly: GCA_009812075.1. Lineage (NCBI taxonomy): Eukaryota > Metazoa > Chordata > Aves > Passeriformes > Turdidae > Sialia > Sialia sialis. The sequence continues at coordinate 26,496,871 of VRYO01002734.1, forward strand.
GTGCCCATGGCCAGGTCATGTTCAACCTCTCATCCTCCAGCAGCCTCAACTCTGTCTCAGCAGGGCTGTTCTCCAACTGTTCACCCCCCAGCCTGTGCCAGTAATGGGGTAATGTTACAGGTGCAGTACCTTGCACTTGGTCTTGTTAAACTGCATGAGATTTCTAAGTGAGAGACAAACAGCTGTAAGTAGGAAGAATGGCAGAAGTAATATGTCACATGGATAGTGGTAGAGAGATGCAGACATTTTCTTAATATAACTTCCACCGTGCCCCACAGAGATTTCTTGGCTTTAAATAGTAGAAATCTACCGATTAAATGGAGAAGTCACCATCCAAGGAGAAAGTGTGTTTCTCCACTGGAACAAAGGAGATTCTCTTGAATAATCTCTCTTGAGCTAAGTTTCCTTTAGAGAATTATTAATCTGGCCTTTTTTAGGTTTATTTTCTAAAATCAGATTAATACCACTCAAGATGCCTTCACCTGTCTTAAAGGGAGTCAAGAATGACTGCATGTCTGGTTTGAATTAAATCCCTTTTACTGTGTCTAATTCTCCAAGACCTATCTGCTTTCCTTTGACTCAGCTAATTTATGTATTTGTCAGGCAAGATATATTATTACTCTATAAGGAAAAGGAAGAAGTTAAAAACTGAGCCTATTAAAACACACTTGCCTCCATCTTTCTCCAGATCCTATTTGTCTGTCTCCAAGTGTTAGTGTGTGTGAGACCTCAGGCAGACCACTTTAAAGAAAAGTCTCATTTTCAGTTGAGCCTAAGGAGTACCCAATCAATTAAACCAATCTGTTCTTAGTCTTATTTTATTCTTTCAGGGAAAGAATAAAAAAAATAATAAATAGAAGAATAAAAAAATAATAATAAAAAAATTTCTTCTTGCATGGGATCCATTTTATGGTCCTTAAAACTCCCATGAGAGCATGGGAGCCATTTTATAGGCCTTAAAAACTGAAAAGGTTGGGACCATGTTTCTTCTCAAAGACAGGTAAATTTTTCATTGTCAATATATAAATGATTTGGAGCAGAATTCAAGAACTCTGTTTTAACTGTATTGTACTCAAGGAGCTGTTTATCTGTATTCATAGCCAACTGTATACATTTCACAGCAATCATCAAAGGTATTTATACGTGGAGTGACTCCTTGGCTTTATGTTCAGGAAATCACAGACACCTTATTCACAGTTTGGTAGGTTTTAATATTTTTTGCATGGTGGAAAAGGGTAGAAAATGTATTAAAATGACAGTTGGATATTATCAGTTGGAACTCATTCTCTATGATGTTTCTGCTAATCTGAGATTTTCAATTAAAATAAAACCACCCTTATTTTAAAATTGTCATACTAAAATTCTTGGGGACATGGATTTCTTATAGATTATTTCTCAAAAGAAAGGTAGTAAAGAATAGTATTTTGGATAGTTGAAATGAGATTTAATGCTATTAACTCTTTGGTCTGCAGCTAGAACTACTTGTTTGTTTTGCAAAAAGCATGGCATATACATGGTATATACATGGTATATACTTTTCAAAATATATCATACTTCCTGTTGTCAGTATTGCAAATCCTAGACCATTGCTAATATTACATCATCATTTTTCAGGTACATGTTAAAAAAACTCTTGCAAGGTCTGGGAAAGCAATCTCCAGAGGAAGATACTGGGCTTACTTTATTTAAGTATGGGGAAATGGGGAGTGATATCTTTCTTTCATGAATGGCATGAAGCTGTTATGTACAGAGATTTCTAAGCCTTTATTGTTGCTGTACCCTTAGGCTTCTCTCTACAGGTCTTCATACTGCAGGAGGGATTTTCATTTTTGGTTCTGATTCATTCCTAAGACCACCCTAATCCAGTTCTAAATGACTAAATACTGAGAAGTAGCTCAATTTTAATGTATTCATATCAATTCTGCAATGTTAACTACAGTGAATTAATCTTGATATTTGTCAACAAAATCTTTCAAGCTTATCTTAACTAGACCAGCAGGGAGACAAGTTAGGTCATCTCAACTAACCTGGAACTTTAGGAGCTCTCAGGCCTCAATCAATGTTGTCCATCTGTGTTGTACCTTTAGGTCTCAAGGCATTTACTGCAATGTCAGCTGAGATAGGAAGTCCCAATTTTGCAATTAGAAAACTGAGGCAAACATGAAGTGCCAGATCCCTTAAAACACCAGCAAATCCTTCTATTCACAGGCAATGTACAATTGAATAGGAAATATGTGCAAGAACAATCTCTCCCACCCTGTAATCGTTGAGGCACTCTTCCTATCTAGGGTATCTTAAAAACGAAACAAAGCAAAGGACTCAGCAGGGTTTTTCTCAGAATACTACTCCAAATTATTTTGTGTGAGTCCTGAGGTTCTTCAAGCTGGTGTAACAGGTGGTAGTCTTGCTCTAAAGCTGAATATGTGCTTGAGGCATGCAGCCAAGAGTCTTAAAACACTAATCACACACTACCAGATTCAGGCAATCATAAGGGTTTCCCCAGCTCTCTGAAAATGATAACCACAGTGTGGTCAGATGTGTATGTCTATTCCTGTCTGCAGAGATACATGAAAGTGGGTTAAGAGCACACTGTACATTTTTATATGTTTTTGTTATTCATTGAAGTCTTCATGTAAGCCTACAGATAAACTATTATAAAGTATCCCCCTAGAAAATACCTAAACATTGATATTCATATTTTTATCTACAGTGTAAGAGAACTTTCGTGATAAGTATCTACCACATTTTCTCTTGATATTACCTGTTCCATTCAGAAAGAAAACAATAGATAGAATCCTTTGACAGGGTTACCTCTTCACATTCATTAAAGGGTCAATGACTTAACCTGGCATTGTACAATGAGAAATCCACACTGCTTTTGGGTACATGCCTATAAACCACTGCACTGAAATGACAGTGTGCTTTTGGATGTGCAACCGCCAACATTTCCATTTTTCAGAGAGAGAAAGGAGAAAAGAAACGAGGGGAGACAAGAAGAAGGCTAGAGGCAAGAGCAGGAGACTGATCAGTCATAAGAGAAAGTAGTCATTATGAAAAAATACCACTTCTGAGTCAAGAGAATGTGCTAATGATCATACTTGTCAAAATCACTGTTAACAGCGAAGTAGTTCTTTTACCTTTATTTTCAATATGGCATTTTTGCATGGGAATGCCCTACAAGACCCTCAACAGCACATTTGCCCAGAAGTGCTCTAATTAACTGTACCAAATGGCCTACTCCACTGTCATGTTAATGCCTTCTATCTGGCTGTTTGCTGGCCATCATGTATCATTGTTCAGCAAATGACAGCAGTCAGGTTATTAAAGGTGTAGATATTAAATTAACAGCAGTGGTAAACATTGTAGCTGTACTTCACATCTCAGCAGAGCCAATGAAGTGGATGACACTGCATCCATGCTGATATGCTGCAATGACAGATGGGCGTCATTTAACACAATACATCAGTGGGCAACCCACGTACCACAGCTGTCCTCCACTAAATGAATTAGATCAGGGTAATTAATCTAAGGCAGAAAGTATTACTACAGTGGGTCCTAAGTGGAATTAGAAATGAATGAAATATCCTGTTAAAAAAGGGAAGGAAAAGAAACAGAAAGGAGAAAAAAAAGGCTCGTTGCAGCCTGAGTGTGGAAATTATTATTAAGTATTTTAATTTGACACACAAAAGACAGTGCCCATCTCTTAGTGTAAAGGAGTATGTAATAAGCACCCTTTTGTTCTGCAGTATTTTATCATAATGTTTTCTGTCACCGTGTGTGTCAAGGAAAGCAACACCCCCAGCAAGGGACCAAAGATGTTAGATTTGATACTCTAATGTAAGAAAATCCTATCATCTTTATTACTCACATGTACTGCTGATGGAATTATTCCTTGTTACGCATCCTCCACTTATATTGATTGACCTGTTTAATTTGTATGACATTTTATCAAAAGGATGTCTTATTCCTGTTTTTGGCCTAAGGGTAGCTGTAAAAAACCCAACACAATTCCCTTTCCTTAACACAAAATTTGTAGTGCTTCTACATCACTGTTTTCTCCAATCTCCCCCATCTGGATTGGGTCAAAAAAAAGAAAAGAAATAAATTACTAAAGGAGTAAAGCAAATTTCTCTTGCTGCCATTCTGGTTGGCTGCAAAAATATTTCAACATTTTTTATTATACATTGGTATTAATGTTTTATACAAGCACATGAAAAGTTCGTTGGGGTGTTTTTCAATTAAAACCAAATGAATGTTATAACATGTCGTTGAGATCAGAAGATCATAAGCAGGTTAAATAATCAATGCTTACAGCTAAGGTATATAAATTAATTCCCAAATCTAGACAATTTAAAAAGCAGTTATAGAAGAAAAGCAACAAAGAAATGTAAGCCTGAAAATTTCATTGTTAGTCTTGCAGGTTCTGTATTAATTCTGTTCCACTTCATTTAGTGTATGACATCTGCAATGGAAAATTTCCCTAAAGGATGTCTCTGACAAAGGCAAGCATTGATCAAGCATCATGTACTCGCTTGATGCTGTCAGCTCGCTTGCAGTTTCCTCTTTATTCTTTTCCCTTTGCCTAAGAGAGTTATCATCCTTCAAAACACATCCTTCTCTGCAGGTAGAGACTGGGAATTGGTACTTGTTTTAATCTTTGGGGGAAAAGAGAGATGTGGAAGGAGAATTATTTTGAGAATAGATATTATAGAAGTTATTATGTCAGATTGGTGCAATGGAAACATTTACTGCTACTAGACTACAGGCAATTTCTGAAATGTATTGACTTTTATGAAAGTGATGTTTAAAAACAAGTCACAATGTGTGATTCAAAGTGCATCCAAATTATTAAATACCTGTTTACAGTTGTTTCAGTATAGTCTCCATTGTGAAACAAACCTTACTCTTTGTGAGCATTGCAAACTATTTTATCCCCTCCACTCTGCTAAACCATAGCAGTCTTATGAAAAGACGATATGGCATATGCTTAGAAATTCAAGCTCAGCATATTTTGTATATAAGTGGTTTCCTCGTGTGTAAATACTTTAAGAATGACAGAATGACAGGCCCTCAGTTATTTTTGGTTAATACCCATACTTTTTCTTCTTCTGTGTTACTTTTGCTTCTAAGGCATCATGAAAAATGTCCATCTAACCCAACAGCACTAGCTCTAACTAACCTGTTCCTGCTTTCATTGAAGCATATTTTTCTTCCACGCATAAAACCTAACTGTTCAGATCAACGTTCCCCTACAGCCTTAAACAAGTAGCAGATTTCCTTCACTTTTAGCTTTGAGATGCAGAATAGCAATTGTCTCTCTAGTTTTATACTGGAAGAATTTTCCTTTGCACAAATTTTCCTTGGCATACCTTCCTTGAATAAAGGGACATTCTTATTTTCTTATGAAGGTTTTATTTTTTTCCAGATTCTCATAGAAAATCAGTGAAATTTCATTTGATGAATCAAGCAGAACGTGGGATTTTATGATGCCTTGAAACTTCCTTTGCAATACATCAATATTTTGAACCCACCCACACATTATTTTTATGAGTACAATAACTGCTTTATCCTTGTAGACCTTCCTTCACTGATGTCTTGGTTTTAATTGTTTCACTCTTATATAAAATCATCACTCATATAAAATCCCAGAAATCTGGAGCATCCCTCTCCATGAGGAGAGACTGTGGGACCTGGACCTACTCAGTCTGGAGAAGAGAGAAGAGTGAAAGGCGATCTCATCAATGCATATAAATATCTCAAAGGCGTGTGCCCAGAGGGTGAGGCCACACTCTTTCAGTGATGTCCAGTGACAGGACAAGGAGTAATGACCATAAACTGCAACACAAGAAGATTCACTTCAACACAAAGAACTTCCTTACACTGAGAGTGACAGAGCACAGAACAGGCTGCCCAGACTCTCTCTCTGGGGACATTCCAAACCCACCTGGATGCATTCCTGTGTCACCTGCTCTCAGTGACCCTGCCTTGGCAGAGGGGTTGGACTAGATGATCTCCAGAGATCCTTTCCAACACCAGCCATTCCTGTGATCTTGTGATTACTGCTCTTTGATAGCAGGAGTCATTCACATCTAGAGTTTTAGACACAGTCATTGCTATGATTATTAGCATACCCCAAAATAAAACATGGACTGCAATATAAAATAAATGTATACAATATTTTGTCTGTAAATTTAACGGGAAATAAAATGCCTTTGTTTTTTCTTTATTACACTTGTTCTGACTTCCAGAAATGCTTTTGCCTATGAAAGGTATATCCTTTCACTGAAATCATGTCAGCAGTTGGGTAGGAAAGGTGCGCGTGGTTTGGGGTTTTTTTGCTTGGACACTGGGGGAACTGAATTGAGACAGTAAATTCACTTTGTAGAAATGATCAAAACTTTGTACTTTTGCTTGCTCTGAGGTAAAATGCTACAAGTGTCCCATTACTACTGTCTTCTTTGACTTGAACTCTAGACAAGGATCTACTTTTTTGCAAACCTTTGAAAATTGGGATCCATATCAAGTATAATCAGCTACATAGCAGAAAAGTCGTGCATAAACTAAGTTAGAAATAAATGATGATTTATCGAGGTGTCAGATGTTGTGTGATGATAGATGAACCACAAAGATGTAATAGTACAGTTTGCATACTCATTGAAGTGCTGCACCTTCATCAGCAATATATTCCTATAGTTTTTGAAAATTAACTGATAACCTTAGAAGAAACAACCACCACTTTGCATGCTCCACAGTGTCATAAGGCTGATGCAGCTTCTCTCTCGCAAGTTTTCTGAAGTGTCGTGTTTTATCTCCACTGCTGACTGCAGTGAAATCTGGAAGAAGTTTTCTGAACTTTTTTGTGTGTTCTTGCATATACAGCATAAGCGGCTCATCACCACTGCAGCCGTTATGTACTTTTGCAGCTTAAATTTTAATAATGAATGTAATAGCAATTTTTTATTAATTTGAAAGTGAATCTTTCTCGCAATGTCGTGCTATGGCTTCTTTCACAACATAACTTTGCAGTGGTCAGATTACAAGTGCTACATGAGACATGGACACACCATGTCAGGACAGTGGAAGACTGTTTTAAGATGAAATACTATAAAATTGCACTTTAAAAAAATATGGCATCATTGTTTCCACACTGGTAAAAGCTACTGTATAAATACTCTCTGAATTGAATTTCCTCTGTTTAACTACAAAACCACTTCACCTAAGACAAAAGCAATTTTCATAATTGGTCAGTCCCATAAGCGATTATCCTGGAAGATAGAGGGTACAAATTATTCTGCATTACAATTTAATTCTATGTATAATTTGCTGAATCAACCCAGAAAAGTTTACAGTGTTATGCAAGCAATGATCTGTGGGAAGTGGAAGAACTAATCAGAATAAGATCACATAAGATTTCACAATCAGCACATGATAACATCTCAAGACTGCTGACTTCAAAGGAGGAAAAACTTATTTCAAATAATAATGCTAAACTTCCTTGCAATCTGCCTAGTTTTTGAGATTGCACTTCAACTTTTTTCTTTCCTTCTTCTCTGTCACTGTTACTCTTAATTTTTAAATGTAACTTATATATGGAATTAATGATAGTTTCTGAGCCTGTGGTTCCATGAGAAAAATATTTTTTAACCTCATTTATAAGAAATGTGCTCCTACTATATAATCTCCAAATTGTTTTTGGGGAGAGAAATTCAGTGGCTGGCATTTTCAAAAAAAAAAGATAAATCATAAATGTATTTTACTAATTTAATGTAACAGTAAATAAATTAAATTCATTTAGCTTTGGTGAATGTTGAGCATTAGTTTTGTAAGAGTAGGATACCACAGTAGCCAACAGAAACCCTTATTTTATGATCCACTTTCAATGTATTATTTAATACACTTTTTCAGCTTCACCAAGTAGCTCCCTATATATACACAGCTCCATAGAACGCCAAGTGTAGAGAAAAGCAAACAAAACTGAAACAAAACATTGATACTATTTCAGAAACTTCACCACACTTACTAAATTTCCTGGGCTTTCTCTTATTGAATCTGTGCAGTGTCTAGACAAGCAATGCTATCATAGCACCTCATGTCTGGTTCATGAAGAGTCTTTAGTAAGAACTAAACAATATTTTCAACTGATTTCCAGGCAAATGCAAAGACTACAAATGACTTGAATCTCTTAGCAGATGTCAGGTTATGTGGTCATAACTCTCTTCTTTTCCTGACCTGGTTTGATTAGGCTAATTAATGCCAGGCTTTGCTTCCAGCAGTTTCTGCAATCATAACTGCTCAGTATGGGAATGCTGCTGCAAGGCAAGTGCAGAGAGGCATGACTTCTTGTGTCCTTTTCCTTTCCTTACACACAATCACAGAGCTACCCTCAATAAATCTGTGTGACATATTTTATCATCCTTGACACAAGAACTGGGGGAGAAAGAGTTTCCCTGGAAGACACTGTTTCGCTCCTCATGGAAATGCAGGTACAGTAATTTCACGATTATAAACTGCACCTGAATATAAGCTGCACTTCCGGGTAGCTGGGAAGACCACGGGATTTGTCCATATATAAGCCGCACCCGAATATAAGCCGCGTTTGTTTGTTTGTTTGTTTTTTTTAAACTCTGCACAGCAGAGGGGGTGGGGCGCTCCGGCCCGGCCCCACACAGCCCGGCTTCCCAGCGGCAGGGGCCGGTCTGCACATTTCCAGCCCCTGTTCCCGGCGGGCCCACGCTGCCGGTGGCTGCCGGTAGCACAGGGGCCGGCCCGCTCACTTGCCACTCTGCTTGGCCAGCTCTCACTTCTGGGTTGGCGTTTCGCTGGGGTTTGTCCATAGATAAGCCGCACCTGAATATAAGCCACACCACTGGGGTAGGCTGGATTCTTCAATGAAAAAGGTGCGGCTTATATTCGTGAAATTACTGTATTTTCATTCTTGGATATCTGGTCTGCACATTTTAGTCCTTGTGGTCAGTAATGTGTTTTATTTCAGAGGGTGTGAGTGAAGCTTACCTAATTTTCTGCTGCAGTGCATTATCTTCTTTCCATGTTTGTTGAAACTTAAAGGCTGTTTGCTAGGCTTGTTCAGCTCTGGTGTATTGAAGTTTGAGCAGACAAGTGTGCTGGAATAGAAGGCATAAGGATAAAAAAGGACAGGAAGGACACATAAGCCAATCAGAACCAAGCACTCTGGTCATCAAAGGAAGAAAACTTCTATTTTTTCTACTCAGGAAGGAAATCAGTAGTTCACTGTTTTTGTTTATCAATAATTTCCAAGTCTTATTGTCTTATAATCTATAATACTGTAGCTCTTAGGTAAGTTTTCCAGGCCAAGTAAAGAAATAAACATTTTGTCTGTAAACCAGAAAAAGAGAGATATTCACTGTGCTTCATCTTTTGTATCTCTGAGACAAACCAAATATTTGTCTGAAGACAGTTTACATGGTATTATGGGGCTTTCCATTGGTTTTAGGCGCTTTGATTCAGGCCTCTTTCCTTTTTGTTATGGAATTATCTTCTCAGTCCTTTCCTTCTATTCTTGTCCATTTCTGTACCTACTTTCTTTAAAGTAATCACATTATATTTCATTGTCATGCTTTCTGGTTCCCTGAAATCCACCATTGGAATTACAATACAGAGTTGACAGAAATGCTTCATTGATTGTAGTGGAACCTATCCATGGATCTGTTTTAATAATCACAACATTTTTAATTGAATTTGTTCTATATGGTTCATTAGAAACAATTCAGCAAGAAAAATCTATTAGGGTGAAACTACAGTAGAGATCTGTTGAAATTTATTCACACCAAAAATAAGGAATTTTGTAGAAAAGCTTTTAAAAATCGTATCTTATGTCAACAAGCAAAATATACTTAGGAAATGATCATCAGCACTAATCAGGAATGAAAGAACATTATCCTCATGTTTACAAACTGACTCAAAGAATTTTCGGGTCACTACACTTCCTGTAGTTAATCTTGTTGCTATTCAAAGTAATCTAAAAACATTTTGTCAATGTGATGTTTTGAATGGCACCAGAAGTGAGAACATGAGTTAAAAAGTAGAGCTCCCAAGGTGCAAAAGTGTTTGAGATGTTCCTGAAATTGCTCTTGATTTATATTATTAAAAAGAAGAAAAATATTCTCAGTGACAAATTCATAAATGAAAATCTTCAAACAATAAATAAATTTTAATGAAAGAAAGCCAGATGGAGTCAATTCTAAATTTAGAAAACATGTATATAAAAACAAAAAACAGAATTCCATATCCACAGAGAGGTCTCATATTTCATTGCATTACACCTAGATATCCTTGTTTCAGACAGCAGCTTACACAGTTTTCAAGTACATCAGTGAGTATTTAGGTCTTGTTGCTGAAAAACAGTTTGAAATAACAAGAATTTTATAGACTAAATATTTCACAGAATGAGGAGAAAAAGATAATCTTCTGTCACAAGACAGAGGGATAATAAAGGAATGCTTGAAACAAAATAAAAGAATTTGCACTAAAACTAGCATGTTATTTTTATCATCTGATCAACAGACTGCATATCATTAAAATTCCTGTAGGCTCCAATCAGAATTTGAGGGAATGAATATTTAGCAAAACAGTGTGAAACTTCCTTATCTGACTTAAATGACCTACAGACTATCACTAGTGAAAAAAAAGAATACACCCTCCTTCCAGTAAACCCCCTCAAGCCCCAACACACACGTACACACACCCCAGAAGCTGTTTAGGAATGAAGTGGTATATATTGCCACTCTAAATGAACAGATCATCTTATACACACAAGTTGTTTGACTTGACAAGCTAATGTCCTTCCTTTAACTCTATGTGACCCTTTCTCATTTTCCTACAGGGATTTCCATTTTTAGTTTAAATTGAGGAAACTTTCCCCGTCCCCAAAAACTCGGTAAAAGTTTTGCAATTAGCAGTAGGTGTAAAACCAGGATTTCAGTTGGTGTCTGTATGTCCCCCGATTCATGCCACTGATGCAGGAGCAATTCCCTTATGAGGTAATTAAGTGAGGTCAATGAGAGCCTATTCTGTTCTAATCACTGGCTGAAGTCATCAGAGTGCCAGACTCAGACAGCTATCACTCCTGGCTGCAGGTGTTTTCATACACGATGACATGAAGGCTCTTAGTGTTTGCCTGGAGGGCTGGACAGTGAATTTACCAAGTGTGAGCTACAGGTCACACTGGGTGTCTAGGTGCAGAGGAAACTGACTGGAGTGGATAGGAAGGCTGGATCATCCCAGAGTTTAGCTCTGCTGCAGCCATCCCTCCCTGCAGGTTTGTAAACTGGCTGGGGAACTATTGCTGTGTATCCACTCACGCACAATCCCCAGAGCTCTTCATCCTCTCAACTGTGTGCAATGCCTTGTACTCTTTCAGCCATTTGAAGACTCTGACTGCCATACAGGGAAAGTTATGCACCCTTTTGCATTAAATGACACTGCTAGCACCCCCTTCAAATACCTTGCATTTATTCTTAGGGGAGAATTGTGTATAGTAAAGCATTCAGCCGTGCTAGGCATTTGACATTTTTTTCCCATGTACACAAAACACTGCTATTTTTTTAATGTTAGAGTTTACAAGGTTGAAGAAGTGCGTGTTGACCTGGTCATTTCCTTGCAGACAACAGAAGAAAAGTGGTTTTTTTCAGGAAACAATTACAAAAGGAAAGGGCAATGGCTTTCCTGACCCATTTTGGTAGGGCACTTCATTCATATAGATAATGGGAAAAAGACATGCAGCATTTGTATGTTGGTATTGAATCATTGGTGAAGATGTGGTGTGATGTGATAAGAGAGTGGATGAAATTGATTCAAAAGAAAAATCATCAAAACACACTTTCAAGCAGAGCTCTTAACAGAGTGCTATTCCTGTACTCTCTTTTATAATTAACATCCAGTTTTTATCAGGCTTCTTTCTGAAGTCTAAATAAATGCCCCTATTGTGTGGCTTCTGGCTTATATCTTGCAGAAGACACAGGTTCTAGTTCATCATTAAAAACAAATCCTAGTTTTATGAGCCATATAAAGAATAAGGCTGCCCATGGCTATAATTGAGTTGCTGGGTTTTATCTCACTACAGTCTGTTGGGTGTCTCTCTAGCTATAAAACAAGCAATTTTACAAAGACCCTGCGGTGCACAGAGCAAGACTTTTGGCTTTCTAGTTATTTAGTTCCCTGTTTTCTCTGCCTTTTTTTCCAGAGGTATCAGATGCAAATTAGGTTTCTAGTTTCTCTTATCTCTTTGTTCCTTCCAAAGCTGAGATTGATAGCTTTAAGGAGATCAAAGTCAAATTTCAAATGTATCCCAAATTGATAATCTCCAGACTATCATACACCTTGTACTCAGAACAAAAACCTAAAATCCATAATGACATGAGCATGGTAAATATGGTTATTCTGTTAGACTAAGTAAAAGTAGATTATACATGTTTTTTAAACTTCAAAGGCCTGTCCTGTTAGTCAGTTTTCTTTAAGGTCTCAAAAGCACTGTGCACTCCCTTTTGTGTAACAAAAATAAAAGACACTGCAGCAAGAACTTGAGAGGATCTTTTTCCTGCTAACATTGCAGTTTCAAAGATAAATGGACAAAACATTGTAAGAAAAGAAAAGTAGGGGCATTTCTAGTTTATTTAAAGCAAGTATAGAAAATTAATGTGCATTAAAACCGTTTTTTGCTTCATATCTGATTGTAATAGATGCTACTCTATTGTTTTACATATTCTGGCTGAACAGGTCACTAAATAAAAGAGACAAAAACAACAGGCCCTTATAGTCTCTTCCTATGCCAAGAAAAATGAAGGAGAGAAATGCTCATTTTCAACAGACTGCAAAATTTGCAGGTCTATTCCAAAGGCAGCTCCCACTGACACTGATGAACAATGACAACATTTCCTACTGTCAATATTTGGGACTGAGCTGCCTGGTGCAAAAGAGCCTGCAGTTGGGGCCCAGAGAAAGTTGCATGTCCAGGGACATGTCAAAACCATCGGTGCAGGTCGTGTGTGCCTGCACACTGTCCCTACAGAGCTGCTCTGTGACAGTGCCCGGGCAGCTGCCAGGTGGCCATGGTGCTTCCTGGTTGGCAGCCAGTTGCTCTTATCTGTGCCCTGGTGAGCAGGCTGCTATAACTAATCCCAAGTTAAAGGAGAGGGTTTAGTATGAACTTTAATAGGAAAAAGTGTCAGGAGCAGCTACAGCCTCCCTGCCAGGAAAGCCTCTGATTTTTCTCGCAGACAACACTTATTTTGGAGTGCTCAAAGGAAGATGTTTGGATAAAAGTAATTTTTGATCTTTCAAACAGTCCTCTTCCAAACTGTTCTCTTCCAAAATAAAAGGATGTTTATATGTAGAGACGAATGGTAGAAAATAAACGTATTGTTCAGTATAGATAAATACTGTGATTTGTACATAAAAGCATTTGCTTGGGATGGTGCATGATAATCTGTTTGTGAGCTAAGAAATACATTTTTTCAAACAACATGTCTTCTGGTATAGCATTGGGTGACAATTTGATCCTGTATGTGCTTACAAAATATGTTTTGTTATTCTCTGTGCAGTGCTGGAAGCACCTGTGTATTTCCCCTATGGGAAGTCTATTGTGATGCAACAGATCTTCTCAGACAGCACTTCTGGGAAATATCAAAAACTCTACACAGCACTAGAGATAGAGGAAATAGAGGGGTTTGAGTGGTTTTATGCTTCAAAAACTCTTAGAGAAATATATTCTGAAAACACTAGACTGTCAAAAAAATTCCCTTCATTGACTGGTATAAAGCAGCAGCTATCCTCATGTTGCTAACTGCTGCGTCCCAATTCCCACATCTAAGGATAAGGAAATGCATTGGTCTCTCTGGTGTAGTCACTCAGCTGAGGCTGACAGTAAAGGTGCAAATTGTTGTCAGTTGTCATTACTTGGTTATGTGTTATAACATACCATGGAAAAATGAACTCTTAATGGAAAAGTACCTGAGAATTAGTGGCTTCTCCATATGCACTGAAACTGATTCATGATCATAACTACATTTGAGAAAACGCTATATCTGTGCCAGTCTAAAGTGAAGAATATCATCCAAATAAATTAGTAAATCTGATTACCTTTGGAATGCAACTAGGCTCTAAATAAAAGTTGAAAAATGAAGAGCCAATTTATTAATAGACAATGGAAAAGGAATACAATTTAGAAGAAAATACAGACTAAGGACCAATTTTCTTAGTAGCCACCACTTTGACAAGAATTAGACTGCTTCAAATGAAGTACCGTAGTATAATCCCCTCCTGCCACACTTTGGGGCCCTGCAGAACTGGAAAGAATGAATCAGGTGGGAAGAAGTGGGAAACTAAGCTCTCATTTTCTTACCCCAGGTCTGCTGGCATCTGTGTTCAGTTACACAGGTGGGAAGAAGGGATTATACTTGGACGTTGCCAAAGTGGCTCTGAAACATCATTGGTGGGTTTGCTCTGCTGGTTCCATCTGTCTGTGCCTCAGTGCACATGCAAGGCATTTTTAAGCCACCTGCTGTTGATACAGTGGATTCTTTTTATTTTTTCTTTTTCTGTCCCTTTTTTTTTTTTTCCTCAGAGTGGCATTCAGACTTTCAAGATCAAAGTATTGATCAAAATTCAGTGAAAGGCTTAGTATTATCCCTAAACCTTAACTTGCCTATCTAGATTCCCATTACACTAACCCCTGATGGGCTGGGACATTTTCTGAAGTATTCATTTCTCACCATGGTGACACTGCTATTATAACTACGGATGCTGCCTTTGATCATAACAAAATTATACTGACAATATGGACATGTTTTTTCTATACTCACTCTCACTCAAGACTTGGGCTCAGGTGGGCTAAAGAAGGTTGAACTGAATAACATTTTGTTCCTTCTTTCTTTTATGGTAGTAAAAGGGGAAAAAAAAGTAACAGGATGCAAAATCGACCACAACAGGAACTGATGTGTGTCATCAAACACCAGAATGTTCCCAGTAACAAGGGCAGAGGAACACAACTGTAACAGCTCTAACTGTTCTAATATCTTCCAACTACTGCAGTGCCTGTTGAGCAAACTGAGAATTTACTCAAATAGAGGTTTTTCTTCACTGATAAATTGGGGTTTTTTTATTTTTTATAAGGACCGGTGAGAAAGAACTCAGTGTCAGAGGAAGAGTTTCAAACAGTAATTGTAAAGTTCTGATAATTTCTATATATTTCTATTTCTTTGAGGAATCACTAATCACTTCAGTCAATATATTGGCAGTGATTTCTACCAAAACAGGATTTAGATTTTATTGTACAGGGATTCTCTGTTCCATCAAGTATTTTCAACATTGAAGAATTAAATATGAACTGTCACCTTGTATGGTAAGATTGCAATAATGGATGTGAAATAGAGAGTTTTTTTCACTTATAGTCTTCCTTCTTTCAAATATTTTATTCAAAATTAGGAAAAATATAGGAAATTTCAGGAAATATTTTGAGTAATCCCAAGGGAAAGAAGATGCCAGGATGGTTCATTCTCGCCCCAAAATACTTTTATGTTAAACAAAAGCAAAGTAAAACCTTGTGAATTTCCTGCTTATGCAATGTTTACAAAGTCTAGGAGGATGTAGATGTTTGTCTTTGCATACATACATATGTGCACATAAACAAACTAAGAAAGAAAATGTAAAAAATCAATTTCAATATTTTAAAAAATGAATTATTTCAATGACATTTAAATGAAATAATAACAATAAATTAATTATCATAAAATCAGCATAACAAAATACATTTATTTCAAAATAATGTTAATAATTTTATAGCAAGAAGTGAGAAAAATGAAACTTTGGAAGATTCATAATATGCAATCATGTATGTATGGATGAAAATACAACTATAAATATGAAAAGCTACTTTGAAATGAGCCATATGTAACTCCTGGGAACAAAAAATAAAGCTTCCTAAGCATGATTAATATAAACCTAAAACTGCACTTGGGGACACCTTCCATGGAAAGTTACCATTGCTTATCCCAGAACTCCACATGACATGGAAAGACATCGTCTGCAATTTAACAGTCTTTCAGCAAAGCAAGTTGCTGTCAGTGAGGTTGCCAAGTGTGTTTTGAATTTATGACGTATATTAGCTTACAGGTCCACCTGTGATTGTGGTAATACTTGGATTTTCCTGCTTGAAAATCAGGACCCAGGGAAAACTGTTTCTTAGAGTGATTTTCCAGTCAGGTACAGCCTGAGTGCTTTATTACTCCAGCTGTAGACCTTGTGGTACATAATCTAGCTCCGACACCTATGAGGACACCAACATACAACAAATGACAAAAGGATTAGTAAGGTCTGGCCCACTGGATTTATGGCAGATAATTCACCAGACATTTAATCTAAAGAGGTCACAGAACATTAGACATAGTCAAACCAGAGGTCAGCTAGTCTTCTTGGTCATAATAGATTATTCATATCTTTGGACCTCCCACAGTACTCTGTCAGCATGTGATAATGTTGGGTAGGTTACAGTAGTGAGATTCCAGAGCAAATAAACTGGTCCTGTGGTAAGCATTACAGTACAGGCATTGCTAATTATTTATTTCCTGCTGTTAAGCAGAAAACAGGCTTGACTGCCCTGACAACAGCTGCAGCATTACAATGTGTGAAACACTATGAACTTTATGTGCTAGCTTGTCCTGGAGAGCTCTGGGGGCATTACAAGCAGGTAGACGAGTTGTCAGAGGAGCCTTCTGAAGAGTCCTAGTGCATCAACAGCAATTAATGCAGGTGGTATTTTAGACAAGGGAGCTAATGAGCTTTAATATGCATGCAGGTGAGGGAGTGCTGAATCAGTAGAGCCATTAATGAACCTATGACAGCCTAATTAGCTACAATTTAAAATCTATGGAATCTAATCAGAAGAGCTGAACACTGCTGCAAATCTGTGTATGAATGAGTCTTTCTAAATACTCCAATCTGTTGCTTAGTCACTGATTGATAGTAATTGCTTTTTTTCCTCCATTGTGTATAGGAAAATGCCCAATTTTGTTCTGATAGAGGAGGACACAACATTGAAGTTAAATGCCTGAGATATTTGACTGTTTAAGTTTTAATCAGGAGATGTTAAAAAAAAAATCAAAGTAAAATTAATTTCCAGCCCTGAATATAGATGATTAAAAATACACCACCAACTTTTCATGTATTTGGCAGGCAGAGATTATATAGTAGTTAATCAGCTCCAAATAGCTTATATGAAATTAAAGATAGAACTACAGCTGAAGTGGCATAAAATACACATATTAATATAAGAACTTCTTTTTATAGGAATGTTTTTAAACTCCTTGGATGAATGATTTTTAATACAACCAAAAAGGAATTTTCCTAAAAAAGGAGAACAATAATATCTCCTGATTATTTTAAAAAAATTAAAAATCATAAAAACCTATTATAATTCTATTAAGAAACATTATATTTCCATTTTTCAAAACCATTATGGGAAAAAGAGTAGCGCACAGCCAGCTTGCACAACACAACTAAAGAGTATGTCCAATGCTATCATGATATGAACTCTTCTAAATGAAGGATTTTATACCTGAAACACTATGAAATTTTCCTTATGTTGATAGCTCAAATCTCACTATTTATGAAGGTGAAATTCCATGAGAATTTTCATTTACTAGCCAGCTAGAAACCTCTTGCAATAGAACAATAGTGGATAAACATTAGACCAGTGAGCAGAAAGCTGTCGAATGTTGAATTTGTATGAATTTACCAATCCTTGGCATCCTTAGTAAACATTACTGTACTGAGTGTACATTTTAATTGGTTGTTAAAATGAATCTACAATGATTTGCTTGTTTGAAGTCTTCGCTATTTTTGCTATTAATTGAGGCCACATTGTTCAGTGTCACTACTGACATTTTCAAGTAGAAACAAAGTATTTGAAAACAGGAAAAGTGTTTAGATAGAGTTTTAAGTCATCCTTAATGCTTGTGAGCTAGAAATTGCTATTTCCTGAATATTACTATTGAATATTTGTTGAATATTACTATTTACAGTAATTTCACGATTATAAGCTGCAGCTTTTTCATTGAAGAATCCAGCCCACCCCAGTAGTGCAGCTAATCATCAGGTGCGGCTTATTTATGGACAAATCCCAGCAAAATGCCAGCCCAGAAGTGAGAGCCGGCCGGGGAGGGTGCCTGGGGCTGCCTTTAAAGGCTTCGCCAATCTATGAAGTTTGCAACTTGAGCACCTGACACCAAACCCCGCTGGTGCAATTCTGTTGCTAACTTGTTACTTTGTTGCACATGGAGCCTTGCTTAAGAAAAAAAAAAAAAAAAATGCGGCTTATATTTGGGTGAGGCTTATATATGGACAAATCCTGTGGTCTTCCCAGCTACCTGGAAGCACGGCTTATATTCAGGTGCGGTTTATAATCGTGAAACTACTGTAACCATGATTTGTGGAGTTAACAAGTATATCTGAGCTTACACAGCAGATGGAAAAATCAAGGTGATAACTCTGAATGGCTTTTCACTGCTACCACAGTGTATCAGAACCAGCCCCACTGGGGCCAGTGGAATGAGATAACACTGTAGTAGGATGAGACATTGCCATGCTCTTACTTGGTAATTAGGCAGTCTTTGGCTTCTTTAAAGATATTTTGCTTCCATGCAAATTTGGGCACCACCTTGGCACAAATATAACTGAGACATGCCATGATGTCAGATACACAGTGAAAATGGAGACTTTGCTGGAAAAGAAATTTTAGAACAGCCATATCACCCTCTCCAAAAGAGGCTTGCAAGAAATTTAATTTAAGATATAATTTAATTTAAAGAGATCAGCTATTAAAGATAGTAAGCTAATCAACATTCAAACTTGAGGTAGGAGGTGCCTCCCACATGCTTCTGTTTAAATGTATATTGGACATACTCGTTGAAGGAGCCAGGGAATGTGACATCATGAAGGGCAAAGCCAAAGGCAAGTAGAGCTGTCTTTATGTTCAACTAATGTAAAGCCATGTAAAACTATTTTAGAAGGACATTTTCTTCCCTCTTGTTTGAAAATAATTTTATTTATTTATTTCACAGTGGAAATTTTAGTTTTTATAGTATATCCTGCTGGTGCATAGTTGAATAAATTTATTTTAAGCTGTTTGGTACACTGTTTTCTTTCTGTACATCTTTGGTGATTCATTTTTTATTAAATTATTTTTCAGGTGGTTGTTCCAGTATTTTTCTTATTTCCTGCTGTGGAGATGAGTAGTCTAATAAACAATTTTTTGAAGTGGCTAGTTTTGCATTTTTCCCCCTGTATCCTGCTGTTAAAGTGCTGTAAGCTTGTTACATGTTCATTTGTTTTAAATAGCTGCTGTTCCTTGCTTTGTTAGAAATTATTCTTATACATTAGTCATCATTTTGAGAATTTTCTTGTCCCTTCTGAGTAAAACAAAATAGGAAAAGGCAGTGGAACAGACATTTTAAAATGCAATTCACAAGAATAACTAACCTGAGGACTTAGTTATAATAGCATGTAACTCTTCCATGCCAAGTTATGACACTTACCACTCATAGGTTCAGGCTTGTCACATTTTCCCAGTTTAAAAGCATTCTAATGACCTTGGTGGAATTCACCACAGATGGGGAGCTCAGGACTGTTCATATGATCCATGGTAATGTTTCAGGATGTGCGAAATCAGCCATGCATTTGAATTCTGAGCTCTTTGTAGCAAATGGTAGATGCTGCCATGTTGAAACTTTTCCTAAATTTGAGTTCCATTGATGACTCTCTTGTCAATATGACACAATTTCTAGAAATGTTGCCACATTTTGTATTGATTTTAACAACTTTTTTGAAGACCTGGCCAGTTTAATATTTCCTTTTTTAGTGAAAGCTCTAATTTTCATACCCCCTCCAAAAGGACATAAAATGGTTGAATAGTTTAGAATATAATTCAATATTTCATGTGAGGTTGGTAGTTTATACTTATTTTGACTTGCATTAGCAGGGAAACAAAATACGAGTTCAGAAGTTCTTCCAAATGAAAAAAATGTTTCATGATTTATCAGAAAAAGCAGTTAAATGAGAATTCCAGTATTCATTCAGTCCCTCTAGTGGACTAATAGTATTTTCTTAGCAGACCAGAGCTGTCAAATTTAGAATCAATAGCAGAATCAAAGGAACAGCATTGTGAGATCAAAATTCAGATGTGAGAAAAAGAGACGATTAAAGATACAGAATTAGGAAAATAAGGAAAATTCCTATAGATTTTGAAAGGCTTCGTACCAGTCAACATAATTATCTAGAGGGTCGATACACAGTTGAAGCTAAACATTTTGGTTCTTGATAATCTCTGGGCCTTAAAAAAACCAAAACTACAAAAGAATCTCAGAGGTGTGAAGTAGCCCAACTATTATAGATACCTACTTGCTCTTCAGAGGCATCTCTTGCTAAAGAGAACACAGGGATACTTAATTTTTTTTAGTGAGTGAATAAATGTGAGACAAATCCTACCTTTTCATGGGATTATGTGAACCTGGGTGAATTACATGAGAAAGAGAAGCACTTGAAGTGACTACTGTCTACAGCCACTTCTTAGGTTAGGTCCTTCTGTGTTGGGATTATGCTGGTTCACTGAACTTGAATGAAGTTCTAGCAGCACTAAACTGAAGAGAAGTTTCAGTATAATGAAGTGTTAATAGTTGTTTGGATAGTGTCAGAGCTGGTTTCAAAGGGACAGATTAATTAACTGACTTCTGCTTCTCTGGTGAGCAGTGGCTTATGGTGGACCGCAGGTTGCCCATTGAGGATGCACAGTCTGCTTTTATCTCCCCCACAAATAGTTATTGTGTAGTATATAAACCAGTCCTTGGACAGAAGTAGCCATAAACAGAGCAGTGATCTGTTCTAACAAGTTTTCAAGCTGTTACTCTGCCCAAAAAAGATTAAGACAGAAAGGAAACTCCCTCAGGTCAGATGCTAGACAAAGATGTTGAATTAGAACATAAAATTTGTTCTTTGACTCGGGGGTACACTTTTGCAGGTCAAGAAACTGAACAACTAAAGGTCAATTTATTGAACCCCTGCATTAGTTTTGCTTTGTGATTTATCTCTCTAAAATATATTTACTGACAGATTAAACCATGCAGCACACTGAAGGGAAGATAACTGTTCAAATATTCCTATATTGAACTATTCACCCCATTATAATTCTTTATATGGGGCAGAGAGTTGAAAAGTCAGTTTTCTCTTAAGAAAAGAGCATATTGTATAAAAGAAAAATCTGATTGCAAAACTTGCTTGGAGAAGACAGGCAAAGCTTTGCCTTTTATATTAAAAGCAGTCTTCATAATTGCTACTTTGTATTTGTACAGAATTTAAAGAGTCTTTGAAAAGAATGTATTTTTGGAGGCATTTATTTGCCTTAATTTCCATTTTAATCCCTGTCCTCCTAAAATGAACTCCTGGAATTCAATTTAATACTGGATGGTATGCAGGTAAATAAAATACATATGTCTATCTGGTCTTTTTCATAAGCACAAAAAACCCCTTATTACTTCAGATTATGTGTACATTCTGACATCAAATTAAAGCAGATTGAAAAGTGCTTTCACTTGTGAAACAAGTCCTGAGGTGATTTAAATAAAATTCCAATTGTAGTTTGAAACTGTTTTCATCATACAGAATGCAAAACTTTTTTTCCAAATCAAAGTAAATGAACATTTCTACTGACATCTGAAGAGCAGGAGAGATGGAAGTCGAAGGAGGGTTAGAAAGAGGTAGTGAAGAAGATTTTCCACCAGAAACCCTTATTCTGAAAAAAAGAAGTGGAAAGAGATGTTTTGAAAGTCAAATCACCTATCAGGAAATTAATTTAAATGAAAGTTAAAAATCAAGAAGTTTAAATTATTCTTCAAGGCTAAACATACTGTTAAGGATGAACTCTTGATGATATCTTCTTAACTTGAGTGGAAGAGCTGCAATTTCTTACCTGGGCCTCACTATCACTCTAATTCTCATCTTTTGGTCTACCAAATTTCTTGCTACTTCATAAAATCGTATTTTCAGATGTTTCCTGATGAATGTGTTGGCAGAACAACAATTTATTTTGTGTCAGCCTATCTGCTTATACTTCTTGTGAAAGGAAGTTTTAGTATACTAATTATCATTAGAGGGCTCCACAAGTTATTTTAATTAGCTCTGCTATCAACAGCTAGATGTATAGGGCATGTATGTATATGCTTTGATTCTACAGAAAACCAAGAAAAAAAACCAACCGAACGAGCCTTATTGGGGAAAATGGAAAAAAAACAGTTTCTTGAATATTGTGGTGATAAGCTGTGATACAAATGGATGATTACTGGAGATCAGGGTGTATGCCAAATTAATTTCCCTTGACACTTGAAAAATTGGCTTTGTTCTTATGCAGTGTGAGCATCTTACATCTTTAGGACAAGATATTTTGATATCATTTTTGACTAGAAGGAAACTTTTAGTCTATACTATTTAGGAAAATTTATCAATGTATGAAAGAAAAATTTTATAGACTTACTGAAATATTAAAGCTGTGACTACTGCCAGAGATATGATTAAAAATATAAAAATTTTTCAAAGACTGTAGCTATCATTGCAAAGCAAATGAATTTGAGCCACTAATAATTCCATGCATTACCTTGTGCTGCCTCTGTCTTTCTTTTTTATCTTTTTCTCACTTGAATATGAAGACATCCTGTGTGATTGAGCTATCAAGTACTGAAGAGTCAGCATTGCTGCTGCATTTGAAAGAGCTACGATGAGAACTTTATTATGCACATCTGAAAAGCAAAATCAGTAATTACAAACAACTTACAGGACAGCTGAATGTAGTTAAATCATTTACTTGCAATATACCCACAATCTTAAAATGCTTTAATATATAAAAACACATTCAGCAGCTGCAGTGCTTTTATTTGACATGTATTCTCTTCTTAGCTTATGGAAACTCTGCTTTTTAGGAAGGTGTATGTGTTCCTTTGTAAGCAAAGGGTAACCACAGGGAAAAGGACATCTATATGCTGGAAAGTTTCTTGAAGCTGCTCTGGTCCTGGTAAATGGAGCAGAGAACTGTGGAACAATGCAGACAGTGTTTCTCTCATCACCTTACAGATCACCTATGTGATCTTAAGTGCAGGGAACAACAAGGTCGTTATATAAAAATGAACTGTCAATAGGGCTGAAACATGCTATTATTAATGGATAAGACAAGTGTGAAGATACAGAGATAATCAGAGATGCATAGACATCTCTACATATATCTCATTATGTCTATTAATGTCTCATTATGACTGCGTTTCCAGCCTTCTCCCTATTTATATATCAGGGTTTAAAATTTTATTAAAAGCTATCCAAAGCTGGAGACTCATACCTTTCACGTGGGAAATGTTTGCTTAGACAAAATTTTGGAATATTTTTCTATGAACAGATGTTGATTCATATATCATAGTTTTAATGGTGAAATTTCTTGTATATCATGTGTTGGTGCCTTCTCTAAGGGATACTTATTTCTGTTTTAAAATCAAGCCTCTGAGCTCTTCAAAATGTGTGGTTATGAGGAAGTAATCTGCTGGAGGCTTTGAGACTTAAAACCTGTAACCTTGGAAGATCACACGTCTGCCTTTCAGCCAACAGTACACTCTGAAGTAGAGATGCATAAACAGTTTTAATCTCAATCTCACTGTAGTTTAGCTGCTCTATTCTTCTTCAGTGGCAATTACACCATGGGAAATAACTATTTAAATGGCATCTTGTGCTACGATGACATTTTTCAAAAACTGATTACAACATACAAGAAAATTTTCAATTTGAACTTCCAAGTTTTAATTAAAAACAACTTTATAGTAACAATTTAGACCTGAGATGTACAGACATTAAAGTGAGGGAAGTTTCATTCCAGTTATTTGTGCTGCATCTACATAAAAATATTTCTAGTATTCCTGAAGATTAAATTCTGCCAACCAATGACTAATCATCGATGTTGGTAAATATTTCATAATGAGCAAGTAATTAGACAAAATGTGTCCATTTTAGTGAACGACAAACATGCACATTTGAAATTTCTTAAACTAGATCCCTATTAGATCACAATATTCAATTTTACCTTACTTTACAAGTAAATCTATCTGGCCATACGAAAACTCTAGTAGGGTGTTGTCCCGGGTTGATGTTGTGTCTACCCCTTCTCCCTGCTTCCCCACCCCCACGTCGCTGTCTGCACGGAGCTGTAGGCAGCT
>VRYO01002734.1:26522361-26546126 GCA_009812075.1 Sialia sialis
AACAAGAGGGATGTAACATAAAATATCATGGCAATGAATGGTATTATTCTGTAATGTTGAGATTCAAGAAATCATTTTACAAGAGTTGCTTCCACTATGAAAGATTCCTTATAGAGTCACATTTGTTTTCTTACCTCATGGTAAAAAAACCAAAGTATTTCTGTAGATACCATAGACAGGAATTTATTTGGCTTTGTTTACATATGATTATAAAGATTACTTTTGCAAAATGACTCCAATAAAGAAAATGAGACAATTAGAAGAATGAAACATGTATAATAAGATCAATAAAAACTACTTTCTGATAACTCCTGTAACTTTTTGAGTTTAGTCATTCACCACATTACTACATAGATAAGGTCTGTGGTAGCATAGGAAATTTATTCTCATTTCATTTGAATCAGATTACTGACTTCAGTGAAGTATTTCTAAATTTATATCATTGTTTAAGGAGAAATGGCTTGGTGCACCAGATTTACCATCTCATTACATGGCAATGGTTGAATTGCTGCTCTGTAACATTTTGTCACAGTGTGGTAGGAGTAATAATTATTTTACATCCAATCACCATAAAACGACTTTTAAGGCTTGGATATAATAATCTTCATATTGTCTAGTCAATTGTTAATAAAAAGTGGCATTTAAAAAAAAAAAAAAAAAAAAGAAAAAATGTGGTTTGTTTTTATATTTGGCATAGAAGAAAAATGTATTATCTTTGGTTTCCATAGACTGATCCAGGATGATATGGAGTGTCAGGTAAAAAAACTCAAAGAAGTAAAAATTAAATAGAAGTACAACGTAAACCTAAACAGTGAACAGCTGTTCTGTGAAAAATATGACATACAATGCCACTATCAGTAAAAAAGGTCATGGGTTTGATTCTTAGCCTTAAATGGACTAATCTGACCAGACCCATCTGTGTCAAGTCCTCAAGGCAAGAATATTTTTTTGTTGAATGAGATTTGTCCAGTCAGCAGTGAAATGGGTACTAGCAAGAGCCAAATAAAGCAACAGGAGATCACTCATCAGATATCCTGGAGACCCTCTGGCTTAGGGGCATTCCTCGGTAGGAGATTTTCATCACTTGCCTGTTACAACACAGCATGCATGGACCCATTTGTAAAATAATCACATTCATTGCAAAACCGGCTCTGAGTGTGGCTGATAGTCCATGTTGTAGTAGAGAGTCATCATCATCATCATCTGCTCTTTTCAAGCAATTTCAGGGGCATAGGACATTACAGATCACAGGTAAAAATGACAAATATTATCTTTCTGGACACTTCCTTGATGTTAAAAGGAACAGTTAACAAGGTACTAGGCAGGAGCTCTCCAGTAACCACAGAGAGGCTATGGTCATCATAGTCTATTTTAATATTAAAAATATTCTGTGTTCACTGCTGAGAAAAAAGTGAATGTCTGTGATCATTCTGGAAAGGAACATGGCATGCTATTACAGCCCAGTGCTTTCCTTATTTATATAAGAAAAAGGCAAGGAACAAACAAATTTGCCAAAAGCAGGGCAAGAAAAACTTTTTCTTCCTCAAACTAAGCTTCCTGTTTTTTAAACCACACAACATAAGGAAGAAGTGTGAAACTGAAAAACAAACTGAACACACTGATGTAAGCAGAACAAAGGTATATACACTACAGGCTTTTACTGTGAAACGTGTTGGTCTTCTATCAGCAAGAAAGCTCTATGTTAATTATGCTACAGGGTAACAAAGATGTTGACTAAAACTTGGTTACTACTACAGCTGATTACATAGCATCCAGTATCCTAAGAATAGTCTGAAAGAAATCTAAAAAATATTAAATTACCTAAATTATCCTCAGAGCAATTTGTCTCTTTGAGTACAAACATAACAGTAGAAGTAGTTACTAAAATAAAGAAAAGGAAATCAGATAAAACTGCCAATTTCAATGAATCTCAGTAGTACGCTATAAGGCATGCCCACATTTCCCACTTCCCACCACTGATTCTTGTTATGACATTAGTTATGACATTGTTTAGTTGTCTCCACAGAGGACTAGATATCTCAATATACCTACAAGAGGATAATTTAAATGACAAATGTCCCAGCTGCAGATTTCTTTCTTCCCTCCTACCAAGTATAGAGACGATATCACTCTTATTTTAGTAAAAGTAATCTCCTATCCTGCTTTAAAAAAATTTAATTGTGTCTATATGGGGACAGTAGTCATTCTTTAGGATGACTGTAAAGGCACAAAGTACTGATAAAGTTTGGTGCTTTTTGCTAGGATTCATATAATCCTTTCCACAGACATAGAAAGTGCATTTAAGTTGAGAGGTTTCATTTATTTTTTAGCACTTTATGCATGGCACATGCCTTGTGGTCCACTGGTAGAAAATAATTTTATTACTTATCCTCTTGCCAATTCAGGACGAGTCTCAGTCACTCTGGAGCACAGTTCCTAAAGAATTGTCATCTGGTTTCAGTACAGTAACAGGTAAAAGACATCAGAAGAGATGAAGGAATCTGCAGATAGTGCATCAGCCTCAATAACAGTATGCAGGGAAGTTCTAGCATCTTCAGAGGCACAGACCCTCAGTAGAAAAGGCCAGTTCACATCAGTTTAGCTTGCAGTTGCCTAAAACTAATGAATAAAGACAGTGGGACTGTATTTTCACCACAGTCACTCTCCTAAGGCTGCCTGTAAGTAAATCTGATCCCTTTATCAAACTTTTTGAACTTTTCTGAAAGTCAGAGGTCAAAAACCCTTAAGATTTAAAGACTCATAAACTCATGCGTCTAAAAGAAAACAAAATATATTTTTGGGCAGCATGTATCAACTATTCATACAAAATAATCTGATGTGGAACACATTTGTTCAAAACCTGAATGCTTCTAAGCCTGATGATGCTCCTCCAGGGGAGAGTAGAATATATAAGAGTAACCACTTTCTACTCATAGTTGAAGTTACCTAACAAGGAGACAGAAGGGCAAAATGTAGACTGGATCAGAGAGTGAGTACAAGGCAGTTTAATAAATAATTTTTTTTTTTATCCTTGTGGATGGTCAAGCCCTGAAGCACATTACCTGGAGAGTTAATGAAAGCTTGATCTTTGGAAGTATTCAATACTCAATTGGACATGGCCCTAACGTGCTCTAATTGGACTCAGTCCAATTCTGTCAGGATTAGGGGTGGGACTTGGACCTCCAGAAGTCTCTTCCAAGCCCAATGTTTTTGTAATTCCAAGATTAAATATGACTCTATATTCTATTATTCAGTAATTTAGCTTGGAAAGAGCAATCTTGAGTTCTAATTACTGCTCCCCAATTCTTATTTAAATTAAATATTTGAAAAAAAAACATATATCCAATACAAAACCAAAGAAGTAAACAGGACAGAAGTATTTTCTTCAGCATCTTCATTAAATTCTTGGATGCAGGACTCAATATTTACTATGTAAGTGTGCTGATAATACTAAACTGGGAGGAGCCATTGACTTCCTCAAAGGTAGAGATTCCTTGCAGAGTTGCAGAGAGGCATGACAAATTAAAGGACTGAGTAATCACCATCTGTATTGAGTTTAACAAGGGCAAAGATCATATTCTGCACCTGGGACAGGGCAATCCTGGATGTACAGACTGAACTTCAGTGATACTTGCAGGTCCATTGCAACTCATGATATTCTATGATTCTGTGATATGGGTGGATTCAACTAAAGTCTTTGTCTTAATCTCTTTCATATAGTCATTTAAGAAAGATCCAAAGTGATATCCTAAATTAATCTAAAATGGCAGAAAAGGATTCTCACATAGGAGATGATGAATTCAAATCTCCTTCAAAAGATCTGGCTATTAATATATTTGTTAAATGTGACAGCCATTGGGTTTGCAGTGAAAGGGGAAAAATCTTCATCATTGAGCGGGGCCTCACCTATATGTAATCAGGAAAAGAAAAGTTGTAGTTAGAAATGCAAGAAAACCACTTAGGGCAATACATATTCTCAGAATCTTGATGGAATGTAGACATGCCTTACTTGATGCTTTAATATTTGAGGATTAGGTCGCCTGAATTCTAGTGAAGGAAAACTCAAATCTTGTTCCTCTGACTTTGTTCATCAAGGCTACAAAGATTTCACTTTCATGTACTGAAAATACTCTAGATTATTTACCATTAAAAGTTTAATAGTTTAATTAGTTTTGGTTTTTTTTAGCCCCACAGCTCTTTATTTAACTGGTTGCTTGTTCAGCTTATTATTTTTGTATTAACCAGCATTTCTGGCTCCCTAATTGTTTCCCATATGGCCACCAATATCAAATGATAGACTCAAGTTATCTGCAGCCAACATAAATTTTCTCTCTGTAGAAAGCTACTAATTTGCCCAGAGAAATCTACCCAGTTATTCTGTCATGAACTCACTCTTGTAAATCAGCATTTTATTCTTCTATTTATTGTCATTCTATACAAACCTTTACTGTGTGACACATTTTGTGTGTTATAGGTATTATATCACTCATATTAGTTTCTTAAATGTAGGTACTATTTTGTTGTGTAACAGTGTTGCTCACTGGACATAATTTTAAACTGTTTTTACCAAATCTTTGATTTCACATTGCAGTTATTTCATAAACCTAGCATGGCCAACACTTTGTGTCCATGCTTGAGTATATTAATTTTCAAATTAATTCAAATATTTACAATTTTCTTTCATCTGATTATGAAAATGTATGTTTCTTAAACTTATTCCTGTTAGCCATCTCATGATGTCTTGATAAAGAGCACCCCCAAAAACCAAAACAACCACCAAAATAAATTATATTTAATATCAATGCAGTATTATTCTCGTTTTATGCCTCACTGCCTCTGCTCATTCCTCATCATTCATATGCCTAATTTTCTTTTGTTTTAATATACTTTATAAGCTATATCTCAGATTTCTTTTTTTTAGCAACTGTGTGCCCCATGGACTTCATGAAACAGCTTTCTTTGCTAATGTGATATTTCCTTTATATTAATAAAGGACAACAAAATTCTCAAGGAATTTAATATATACAAGTTTTGAGGGGGTTAAAATAAATATCCATACTTACAATGCGAGAACTCTGATTAGAATAAATTTGAGAACCATTAGTATAAAACCATTCAAAACAGAGGAAAAAACCCTTTATGTATTTGCTACTAACATTAAGAGTCAGTGTTCAAGATTTATATAGGTGGAGTTTTATCCTAATAGTACATATTGCTAGGGGATTTTCTAATGTTACATAGTTTTCTTCTTAGTTCAAAACACATTGTAATGACAATTCTATTCCAAAGCAAAACTAAAGGCATCAAAAAGTGTTTTATTTTTCCTGAGAACAAAGACAGATATTCTAAGGAGTGAGAAAAGAAAATTATCTTAAAGCAAGAATGTTCTGGAAGTGCTCCTGAGCAAGAATATGCTACGTGCAGGAAATGTTTATGCTCAGCCTCTTTCCTATTACAATTTTTCATGCAAGATTTATCAAAAAAAGACTGAAGGAGAAGCTTGAATCTCAGGTTTCTTTAGTCCAGGCAAAGGTATGCACACAACAGGTTTAGCAGACTTGTAAATCTGGTATGAGAATACTCATTGTTCTTTTGATTGGGCATATCCCAGTTTACTCTGGGAAATATAAACATTCAGAGCAAGGAGTCGACACATAGCAGAGCCTAACAATTTTAGAGAATTGTGGTTGGGACTCTTTAGGTCTTTCAGCAATGAAAAATGTTAAAATTATAGATTGAATATATTGAAAATTCAATGCTTAATTTCATTTTCAGATGCAAATTGACTTTTTCCTCAAAACAAAGTTTTATAGAAAATTTACATTCTGAGAAAAATACATTTTCTTTCATTCATGAATGGAAATCATTCATGTAGTGTTTTCCTCATCAGCCTTAGCATATGTTAGCTACTAAAGTAGTATTTTCATTGCAACCAATAAGAAAATTTTTGACAACGTAATTGTTATAATTTCTCAAGTTATTTTTTCTCCTTTACTGCCTCTTTGGAATTTTGAACACATCTGTGTTTTTTGTAACTTAGTATTATATGTTAGTTATTTGATATTATATTTTTAAAATAGTGGTATCAACATGTTTCAAATGAAACTGGGTTTCCACTGTGTTGGATATTTTACTCCTGTACAAAAGAAATACTGGGTTTGGAAAGTTACTATTTGTATGGAAATAGCAAAAGATGGCCAGGGAAGTAGACAGAGAAGACTTGCTAATCACCTGCAGAATCTCTGGCAACAAAGGGTAGAGAAACCAGGTCAGGAAATCAGTAGCATTCCATAGACTGCACTTACATTTATTTCTAGTGCTATTTCTTGGCCCATAGAATGCATACTACCAGTGCTCCTAGCTGCTAATTCTTTACTTTTCTAGCCCTGAATTCCAATTTTTGTTGAATTCATTCCTTCCAACCTTGTTTCCCACACAGGAACTTTTTGCCCTTTTTTTTTAAAGAACGTCAATTAGAAAGAAAGACAAACAATAAATATTAAAAAAATCCATTCAACCAGAGTCAGAGGTAAGGCTCATATTGGCACGAATAGATACATTTGGGTCAACACTCAGTGCTTTAAAAAAATCTCACTTTTCCGATGGTGGGTGAACAAAGGAGAATTTTGTTTCTAAACTGTTAAGTAGCGAATCACAGCATAAAATGAAAGAAAAAAGGAGATATCTAATAAGAAATAAAAGGCATTTCATAAACCAAACTGAGTATATCTGTTTTAAACAAAAGTTTATAATTTCAGTAACTGTGGTCTGGAAGATGTTTTTATTTCTGTTAATGTATGCCTTCATCTATGTGCAGCTAAGTGTCACTGTGCGGGCTTATGCTGAAAGGATGGTAGGGAAGCACTTGACACAAAACACATTAGGTTTTTGCTGCCTATCCTTCCTATAAAACTCCAACAGAAAAACCTCTGAAGTTTTCAAGTGCAGTAACTAAATTGGAAACAGAGCCCTGTAAAAATGTGTTCTCCTGACCTGTCTCTTCCCAGTAGTCTGTAAAAAATTTAATATAGAGTTTACCTAGACATCTGAGCAGGAAAAATCTCCGGAACTTGCACTCTGTACACTTTAGCCTCTTTGTCTCTGCACTGGAAAAGAGTAGTTCTTCTTGGTAGGTATTGTTATCTCCCACATACTTAGTTTTTTGCATTCTTTGTAAGCAAAGTATATATAATCATAGATTCATTGAATGGATTGGGTTGGAAAGGACCTTAAAGGTCATTTAGTTCCAGCTCCCCTGCCATGGGGAGGGGACACCTTTTCAGGACACCTGTTTTTAGACCAAAAGGTTGCATCAAAGGTTACTTCCAACCTGGTCTTGAACACTTACAAGGATAGGGCATTCACAGCTTCTCTAGGCAGCCTGTTCCAGTGCCTCATCTGCCTCAGACAAGAGACATTTAATCTAAATGCACCATCTTTCAGTTTGAAGCCGTCAACTACATGTCCTTTCAAAAAGTCCCTCTCCTGCTTTTAACAGGCCCCTTTTAGGCCCTGGAAACTGCCATGAGAACTCCCCAGACCCTTTTCTTTTTCAGGCTGAACCACCCCAGCTCTCTCAGCCTTTTCTTTTAGGAAAAGTGCTCCAGCCTTCCAATTATCTTTGTGGACTCTTCTGGACTTAGGTCTGCAACTTTTGCACTTGCATCATGCTCTTATGTTGCAGGTCCCAGAGCAGGGCATGGTTTGCCAGGTGCAGTCTCACTGGAGCTCAGCAGAGGGGTAGAATCACCTTCCTTGACCTTTTGATACTTCTGGTTTTCTGGGCTGCAAGTGTGCACTGCCAGATTACATCCAGCTTGTCATCTACCAACCACCCTAGGTCTTCTCCACACGGCTGCTTTCAATCTATTCTCTACCAAGCTTGTCTTTGTGCTTGGGATTGTCCCAGCACAGGACCCTGCATTTGACCTTGTTGAGCTTCATCAGTTTTACACAGGTCCAACTCTCAGGCCTGCCGAGGTCACTCTGGATGGCATCCCTTCCCTCTCTATGGAGATCTAGTGTCTGTGTGTTTGGTTGTGACCTATTGTGTTACACATATCAATGTGTAAGAAATGAAAGTTTTTCAACACTAATTTTTCTGCGAGTAGTTTGTGCCTCCCTGTTCAACAGTGCATTCTGCAGCACAACTTTTTCAAGACCTAGAATTTATCTAGTTAGGTCAACTAGTGATAGCCTGAGCATGCTGAGCTTTCATAAGCTCTTTGTAAGTCTAACCTACCTCCTGAAAACAAATTCTTTGATTGAGAACTGTCCTGATGTTATTCCTTACTCTTGCTTTGTATAAATTGGGTACTGAGGGTGTTAGCTGAACCTCCATAAGACCATTGTGTTACAGGGCATGGTTAACTGAAAACTGTGCTATCTTCTACCAGCTTCTCACCTGATGTAGCACAATAGATATGCACACAACTATCTCTGGTTTATTATCGTGGAAAAGAGAAAGATAAAAGAGAACAAGATAAGTAATTGAACATTTGTGGTTTGATTCTTATTAAAACAAATTTATGAAACTTGACTGTCTTCTTAACTTTAGAAGCTTATAGTTTTACATATAACCAAAGATTTGCAAAGAAAAGGGATGGAATTATAGTAAGTCATTCAACTGATCAAGCCACGAACACTGCAAGTTCAGGTAGAAATCAGTGTTCTCTGATCTTTAGGTTTTTCGATTGTCACAAATGTATTTTTGTCTCTTTTTCTGCAGATGATTATTTCCATAATTATTTGCTAGCATCTCACAAAATATTAACATATACAAATGTACATATGGTCTATATGTAGAAGTTCTTTAAAATTTGTTTTATAAATTTTCAAATTAAGGACAAATACATAAAACATCCAGTTCACAATGAGTCCACTGGGACTTGATCCCTAATAAATGGGATTATGTTTGTAAATTCCTGGTATTAAATTAAGCAGGTGAATTTTAGCATGACATCATCAACTTATGTTTCAGTTCAAAGTGGCCAAATTATTAGTTTAAACATTTAATAGAATTTGCATAAGTAAAATAGAACTGTATAGTCAAATTTCCAGAAAATCCTGTACAGTTCCTGAATTATTCAAGATCTTTGGCTAAATTGTTTCATATGTTTGGAAATAATTTGCTAGGGATAGATAAACCCTCTTGTTCCCTAGGAAAAGCAACTTAAAAAGTGCTATCTGATCTTGAGCCTGTTCAGGATTTTATGTTTCTGTCTAGACTACTTCAGTGAAGCAAGAGGACAATTAAAAGCAAGTCCAATAGCAGGAGCTACAAAACTTAAAATTTAGGTTTTTGAAGGATGCAGTTCTACAGTTTTTGGTGTAAAGCTCTGATCTATTAAGGGTAAATTCTTCTGTTGACAGTTGAGTGTTGGTTTTTTTGGTTTTTTTATTGTGCTAGTAGTGCATGAGATGTGCCAATTGATTAAAGAGGTTATTCTTATTTTTGTCTAAGGTGTTTTTTTTTTTTTGTTGTTGTTGTTTTTGTGGTTTTTTTTTCAGTAAGCAGAGAAAACTGTAATCTGAAAGTTAAAATGATCTGCTGACATGATAATTAGGTGTAGAAACATTTGTAAATGTTAGAACTGGTGCTCCTTGTGCAAACTAAATATATATATACAGCAGTATGCATGTGTGTTAAGACAGCCATTACTTTTTCATGAGACTTTCATGGTTAATTCTGGAAAGAGATATTTTGTAGTCAAAACTTGTCAATTGCAAATGTCAAAACGAAAACTTTTACCTACATAAATTGAGAAATATTATCCAAACATAAAGCAAAAAGGTTGACTTGCTCAAAACAAAATACATAATACCTTTCGTAGCTCTCAGAAAGATCTCTGCACCATGACTCAGAGAAAATGAAAACCTATTTTGTCACCAAGAAAGTGAGTTTTTTAATCCTTCCTCAGGTATCAGGTATTGTCATGGTTTATACCTTAACTCTAAAATTGAGTGTTTGAGTGAAAGAAATCCAAGGGTTTCTTCTGTTATTTGAGGGTTTTTTTTGTTTGTTTGTTGTTTTGTTTTTTTAATGAAATAATATATTTTATGTGTGTAATAAATTTTGGAAGTAAATTTAATGCTGAATACTATCATAATTTGTCTGTATTATGAGATCGTATGTATTAGAACTTAAATCAATTGAATATGTTCTGTACTTTTATTTGTCAAGGATTCTCTCTTTAGTCTTTGTATATTTTACGTGATGATCGAAGTAAAAAAAGTACTTATCCAATCAGCTTCAGATTGTTCCTAGTTCACTTTACAAATAAATTTGTTTGTTATTTTATAAGCTGATAAAAAATTTTGGTAAATTCTGTTCCCCTCACAGAATAACTATTTTGCATTTTTTACACAGTACCTTTTACTGACTTAAGGGAGGTAGCCTAGATAACTTTGATGGTTGCTGCCAGATGTAGTGAACCGTCTTTAAAAAAACACCAAAATTTCTGTGTTAGAAGTTATTAAGAGGAATACAGGGAAATATATAGAGGCTTGACCACATGGGGTTCAAAGACTCTAAATTCATTCTTTGTTTGCATTCAGAAAAGCAATGGATTGGGAACAAATTTTGAATCTTGGGGCAGGTTTCAGATTTTTCAGGTGAAATGACTACTGTTCTATATTTCGCTTTCTGCTACTTCTGGTTTGCAGAAAGTAATGGCACCTTGTGAGACATGAGTCACTGAGGGAGAATAACATATATGGTGTAAAGGAAAAAATTACCCTTCAAAGCTACTGGAAAGGGTATTGCTGAGACACTTCAAAAGAAGGCCCAAAGGGTTAAGCTTTTCACTTCATTAATTTTAAGCTGTTCCCTGCCTGAAACCTTGCAAATTTCTGATAAGAGTTGTAAAAACCAGGTGTTTGTTCTAAAACTACCCTACCATAGCCGTGAATATTTCCCAGATAAAAATTAATGAAGGGAAAACTCATAAATGTGTCAGAAGAAGATAATTATTATTTCAGATACAAGCCAGATGCTCTCCACTGCAAATCAACTAGGAGTAGGAGTCTTGGTTTACAAAAGGCTTCTTCAATCATGAGAAGGAAGACCCTGTACTGGTGGACTCTAGTTAGCCCAACTCTGACCAAGAAAGTTTGCACTCAGTTCTAGGATGCTACACTGTGAAAGAACCTATTGGTATTGTATTGATGGCATTGTTATAATATTTTATCATTATTGTTGTCATTATTTTTATCATATTGTTATAGTTGTCATCTTGGCATATGGATTCTTGAGTGGCTCTGTACACAGAGATATTTTAGCTAGTTTAGACCATTCCTACAACTCATAAATCTAGTCATTCTGGATAAATTTTATTGCCACCCAGAAAAAAGAAAGTTAAGTTTTTTTCAAACAGTTTTGATCTAATTGCAATGTCCATTTGATTACAGTGTTTTCACGTGTATAAGGCGCACCCTTTTGACTAAAATTTTGATCGAAACCTGGAAGTGCGCCTTATAGGCTGGTGCATCTTATATATGGACAAAGTACGGAAGTTGCTGACAACCCGGAAGTGTGCCTTATACTCCAGTGCGCCTTATAGGAGTGAAATTACTGTACTTGCACACATTTGTACTTGGATAGCCAGAAATTTTGGAAACAAAAGATTTTGCAGTAAATTGTAGCTACCAACTGAACAATTTGCCTTATTTTATGGCACTGAAGACAGTCTTAATGTTAAATCTCTTCACTGTTCCAGCCAGTCCACCTACGTGTTACTTTTAAGCCTGAAGTACATGTCAGGGCAAACACCGAAAGAAAGCAAAAGAAAGCAGTCTTTTGGGAGAATCACTTTGTGGCTTGTTCTTATTGTCCATAAATACAGATTTTTCTGACGTAGGTATTTGTTCTGGTTTTCCATTTTCAGACAGCTTTGGCTGTGCCTTGCAGCACCATGAAAAAGCCCAAATCTGCCCTGCTAAAACTGCATGTTCATCCTGTTGGGCTGCAGCAGGATGCAGGGATCTTTTACTCCAGCTCACTGGATTTGGCTCATCTTTCCAAGCTTGCAGCAGAGGCCTCATAAAAGGGGTCTGCAGTGATTGGACATATTCCGCCTTGTCTTTGCCCTGTGCCCTGTCTCATTCACCACCCATCCACTCTCTTAGAGTTCTACACTTCAGATATGACATGGCTTGCACTGCAACCTGGTAAAGTGACAGCGCTGAACTTTTCTTCCACTTTTGTTTAATGACTTGCTATTTATATATAAACCTTAATTATCCATTCCATTAGTTCTTATTAAGCCTGTTTTAGTCATTATGTATGTATGATTTTATGGCTATATTTATTTAATTTTGACTGTTCCATAAACATATGCATATAGCCCATATATTTATATATAGATGTGTATATAATGTAAGTAATGTATTTATGTATAATTAAACACAATATGATTTACATATATGTGTATATATATATATATATACATATAGTACACAGAAGTACATATATTTGTATTTGAACACTTCCTGGTCAAAAGGAAGTAGGAAGTCAATCTCAGAGAACTTGTGTGTGTGATGATGCCAGGAAATGGTAATCAGCAAATCATAGAGCAGGATGATATTCAACAAACTAACAGCTACCTATCATAAAATGAAGACCTTGACCTAAAATGGTGGCTGAAACATGAGCTGGTGTTCTTCCTACTGAACTGGTAGAGGTTGTCTGGTCCTGGGCATGACTTCCAGGGAAAAATAGCACCTGAGGTGGCCGGAAGGGGGACAGGGCTTCTATGAGAAGGTAGAGATGGGGCACCTGACACTTCTTATCTTGTATATTTGTGTCACCTACACCAATCACTGTCATCAGACTGTGTGCCCAACAGGCAGAGCAGTCTCTTTTGACTGTAAATGGAATTGTAGCTCTCATCTGCTTCCTAGTGAGCGCATTGTCAGTGTTAACTTCTGCCTTCTAAGGAGCTGTGGTCTACCTAAATTTCACATCAAACTGACAAAGAAAGTAGCACTGATCTCAGTGTTGATGTTCTTTCTTCCTTGGATATGTGAGTTTCAACATAGAGGAGTTTCTGCCACTTTCCCTATGAGCCAATTAAGCATAGTAAAAAGCCATGTCAGGCAATGGAAACAGAGCAGGAGTGGCATAACTACAGTTTCTTGGACTTTTGATGTGCTGTCAGGAAAATTTTCCATGGTATATTAGGTCAAAATAATATTTTTACATCATTCATGATAGGATTTATCCTCTATTCATTATATTTCACTCCATTATGTGTAGTGTATGTATTGGTGTGATAAAAGTACTTCTAGAAGATTTTTGAACTTAAAATAATTCTTCTTTAAGTATAAGTTTGCTGATGCTTTAGTGCTGTGAATGAAGTTTATGCATGACCACACATGACAAAAAAATCACGACATTTAGTTCCCAGTAGGAAACATTATTCTACAACTTTTGAAGGATGATACAGCTTGTATAGAACCAAAGTACTCAGGCCGTTGTTTGAAATGCCGCAAAAATAAAGCTTGGACTTAAATTTATCTTATTAAATAATAAATATTGCTGTTAGACAGAATTTTTAGATACCTACCTTTGACTTAGAGGTAATTAATACATTATGTTTCTGCCTGACTTCCCCTCTTTCTCTTGACAACAACTACTTTATCAACATGTTGTACTTTGTCATTGTGTGCAACATTGAGTACTTCCAGAGTGTTGTCAATGTCCATTATAAGTCTCATTGCCACAACCATTAATCAATACCTTTTTTCTATGCACTTCCATCCATTACACAATCCTAAAAACACTCACATTAAATTAAAGATTTATGTCATAATGTCTAGATGAAGGTAGCCCAAGTTCTGACTTAGGTTTTATCCAAACTCAGTAAACAAGTGAGGACTGAAGGGTTACACTTACTTATCAAGTTAATCAATGCTATCCTTGATGCTTGATTAGTTTATTCTTATTTAGCTTGATTTAAAAACCTGGCCACAAGTTGTCAGATCACAATAGACCAAACACTCAAGGATATGAGACTTCCTACTCATGTGCTACCTTGCTGATCTGAAATGAGCAGTAATCTGACATACTGGATCTAGCTAAGTCCTCAGTACAAGTTCATCAAGTCTGGTGAGTCAGAATTCCTCCTTGACAGAAGAATAATTATCACTTTCCAAACTTTTAATAATCAACCAAACCTAACTTAATGTAGGCAACAACATATTTAAGATTTTTTTCATTGAGGAATGAATGTGCCTTGGGGTAGCAATATTAATTTTCCTTTCCCCTGACTGTCTTTTTCACCTCTTTGTTGTAAGGGTTATTTTTTGTGTTTAAACTCCCTTTTAATATTATTTTAAATATCCCGAAGGAGACTAATCATTTGTTGAGTCCTGATATCACAGAAAGAGTAAGAAATTTTCTTCACAAAATTGTGTTTTGGGTATAGGTGGCAAGGGGTTTGTGGCAGGGGTGTCTGGCTGGAGTGATGGCCTTGTGGTAAAAGGCCAGGGGGCTCTCCTCTGTGACACACAACTGGTTTCGGCTGATTCCAGCACTGAGCTACAGTGCTCAATACTCACAGTCCATCAGCCAATTTAGTGGCAGTGCTGGGAAAACATGTGCCATTATTTTAAAGAAGTATTGAAAAAAGTGAGTGAAAGAGGAGCCCAAGTATTCTGGATCTATTCAAACAACATTATTATGCAGAAAAGATAACAGCCTGAAAATGTGATTAGTCTGCAATTTAGATTCATAACTAGAGGAAAAATCTGCACCAAAATTTACCATACTGATATTGAGAGCTTAGGGGAGACTTTGCTGATTCATCTTCTAAGGCAGAAAGGAAAATGGGTACATTAAAACTCCTAGAAGTTATGTGAAATCTACATTAACTAATACTGTATAAGGTTGTGGTTGGCATAATGTATTAGCTGGGTGATATTACCAGCTTGGTTTTACTGTCTTTTTATTCATCGGCTCTCAAATAGGCTGACAGAAGTTATTGCTGCTTTCTATTTCTCTCAAGGTCTGTCACTAATTTTTTTTTTTCCTTTTTCTTGGATGAGTGTAGCAATAAAAAATGCCTTTCCTTGAAGCGGTCAATTGATAGGTGTAGAAAATGAGAACAGAAAAGGACCGTTTTGAAAAATGGCACAAGTAATTCACAAGGACAATATTTTAAGCAGCTTCCAGAATTTCCTGTCAAACGACTATATGAGACATTGATAGTCTTGCTTTGTTTTATGACCTCTTCGTACATGTTTAAGAACAAATAAAGAATTTTAGTCTTCTCCATTCTGTTAATATTTTACTGATTGTGGCTTGATTAACTGCTCATAACAAACTTTGTACAGAAAAGAATAATATTGCAATGTACACTATTTGTTTGATGGTGGGTTTTGGTGACATGATGGAGCTGTAATTTAAACTTTGTTAATGAAATCCCTTTCTCTTCTGTCAGCTGAAAGAAGCAATCATAAATACATATCCAGAGAATAACCAGAAGGGATTAATGTGAATACTTACTGCTGCTCTGCCACAGAGTTGTACCACATAGAGAAGTATTACAGAAAATTAGCACGTGAAATGAGGCTGAGAGACCTGGATTTCATGGAGGGTGGCAGGTATGCTCAGAATGTCACCACTGAACAGAGAAACTGAGACATAGATAATCACTGTCCTATAAGACCATGTCAGATTGTTTATTATCCCATAGGGGTATCTTACTAAGTCTAAAATGCTCAGTGATAGAAAACTAGAAGACTAGTGGTCGGATACAGGAAGGTAAGAATTTTAAATGAACTTCATTTTTTTTTCTTGCCTGAATGTTCGTCTCAGTGAACTCAGATTTATGTCAGGATTAGATCTTAATAGCACTCTGTGTCATGCTACTATCTCAGCATCTCCCACATCGGACTGTCAGATATGAGACCTGTGAGAGGGTTGTCCATATCAGATGAAGTATCTACAGGCTGTTCCTTTCCAAAGCAAAGCCACAACACTCTTTACATAAAGCAGCTCAGACGGTGGTTTGCATTAATTTTTGTGGTCAAAGAACTCACCTTTAGTGACTCTATAAAAAATGTCAAAGAACTCACCTTTATTGACAATATAAAAAATGTCTGTTTTCCCCTTTTGCTGTTAAAAGTAAATTCATGAGTTAAACAGGACTAAGTAAAATGGATAAAGAATTGTGCACAGGCCTTTTATTTCACTGATTTGGTTACTCTACTGTATTAGATCATATTAGCAGCTAATTTGTATGCTAAAAATGAGTCTGCATGGCTCTGGTACGTAACTGCACTGCTCAAGGATTAGTCATGACCGAAAATTTCCACCCTGCGATATTTTGCATGTTTAGTTCTTATGGAAATTGAATGACTTATTATCAATTTTCAAATTTTACTCCACAATTTATGAAGTTTTGTTTAACTCTTAGTTGACAAAGTTGTCAGAGTAAAACTGGCTAACTACACTAACGAGATCTTTGTGATGTATTCCTCTGTTTGCATGAAGGCAGGTTAATTTCTTTATTTTATAAAATTTTATAAAAAAATTATTTGATAAAATTTTTTATTTTATGAAATTGTTTTAAAAGATTAAATCTGAAATTCATTACTGACATTGCTGCATAACTTTAATTAAGAACTGATCTCACAGATATTGCAAATCATGACAGTACAAATATTGTGGTTATTATTTGAACATTTAGTGACAGTTTGAAAAATAAAATGTGATTTCATACAGAACTAGATTGACATTGTGTAGAACAACATTTGTTCAGAAAAGTATTTTTTCAAATGTTAAGCGTTTTTAATTGTTTTACCTAATATCTGTTGTATTAAAATTTAGCTCCTAGTAGAGTCATCAGATGACTTCAGGCTTCCACTGCTCTTACAGAGAACATGGATACAAAGGTTTCTGTTCATGTCAGCTTTGTTGGTCAAAGGACTGAAAGGTTCATTTCCAGTTTCATATCTGCTGTCTTTTATTTAAGTTCTTATTGTATTTTTCAGTCAGAAGAACTTCCTCTTGTACATTTCTTGCTCATTAAAAGATTTTAAGGATCAGAGAATGAAGACATTTTTGGAAAGTTGTCAATCTTTTCTCTGAAAGTGCATCAATGACCTTTTATTTTGGCATAAATGAGCAGCCATGGTTTTGATTAAGAACCGCACATAGCTGAGATGTAAGTTCCTTATCGATCCACAGGTCAAAGCTTCATAGCTTTGTTCTTTTTAACCCTTAGAAATAATTCAATTTGTATGATGCATGAGTCCTGGGTGTTAACAGAGACTGTTTTTATCACCAGGTAACGATCCACTATGTGCATGAGTGCTTCGACATCAGTTATTTCTAATGGAGAGATGATAGCGAATCCTTCAACCTTATTACAGTTAGAGTTAAGAAATGAATGATTTTGAAAGGGGAGACCTCTGTGGTGCAATTATAATGATGTGGCTTGGGGATGTTCCACCCCAGAAAGACATCTGTGGTAGCTGTAGGTCTGCCTAACTTTTCTCTGAAGAAATAGCTGGTTGTCATATAGGTTAGGTTGAAAAGATAAGAGGCCATTAAAAGAGTGGCTTGAGCTGTTATCCTGTGCTGGTTTTTACTGTGAGAGAGTTAATTTTCTTCAGGGTAGCTAATATGGAGCTATGTTTTGTTTTTGTGCTGGAAACAGTGGTGGTAATTCAGGGATATTTTAGCTATTGCTGGGCAGAGCAAAAAATATTTTCTGCTTCTCATACTGCCCCACCAGTGAACAGGATGGGGGAGTGGGAGTGACACAAGAAGCTGGGAGAGAGCACATTCTGTACAGGTGACCACAGATGACCAAATGACCACAGGGATATCCCACACCATATGACATCATGCTTAGTATATAAAAATAGGGAAGAAGAAAGTTGGAATAATAAGAGTCATAGCATTTGTCTTCCCAAATCACAGTTACAGGTGATGGAGTCCTACTTTCCTGGGGATGGCTGAACATCTGCCTGCCCATGGGAATTGATGAATTTAAATGAGGGTAAAAATGTGCAGAATGACTGACTGCTTCATTTTTTACATTATTTTTTCACTGTCCCTTTGAAGTGCATCACATGGCTAGGATGGCTAGCTGCTTTCTCTTCTACTCACAGTTCAGGACTGTCAGGTCTTCCTGTGCTGTTACTTGGTTCCTCTCTAATAGCTTCTCCTCCTTCTGACTGCTCTTTGCTTTGCTCTGGGGCCATCACTGACTTCTTTCCATGGATCCTTATTCTTCAAGCTATTCCTTGTTATGCTTCATTTCATCACATGCTCCTGCTAGTCACGACTATCAGATGCCCTTTCCTCTGCCTGAGCCACAGCCTGTCTCAGGAGGCACTCTGACCAACCACTGCATTAACTGGAATTTTCCCTTCTTTTGGCTCCAAGGCCTGGATGTCACTGCAGACCAGCAAAGTGTGGCAGTGCACCACGTGCTTACACAGGTAATTTTCTGGCTTCACTTTACAGCTAACAGGAGACTTTTAAACTCTATTTTCTACCCTTATTTTTTCCTTTCATGGCTGGACATTTTTCATGTCAGTACTGTCATATGTTTTATACCTTTAAGCATAATTACCTGCTCTAGACTTCTATGTACTAATAAAATCAGAAACCTTTCTCCATTTGATCATATGCCTTATCTTTGTTTGAATCAGAAATGGCTCACTGATGCAGTAAAACATCTATGAATATATGTAAAATAATCAAAATAGTTATCATCTAGGCTTGTCAACAAAATATTTCTCTTTGTTCCCTCACTGTCCCTGAACTTCTTTCATCTTTGAGGGCAGACATCTTTTGCTTTAGACTTCAGCCTGCAATAGAGTGGGTACTATGTACTCCTCTACTGTGTCTGCACCAGAAGATGGAGTTTTGATAAGTTACTGAGTAAAGCCAAACTATATCTTATAAGTCTTATGATCTCATCAGTGTTTCTTTGAAAGTCACAATGAATTCTTTTTTTGGCTGGAGGTCTGAAGAAGAGCCACTGGCCACCTTTGGATAATTAGCAAAGACTTAGTCCACAGAATACTGTGGAAGAATAAGTTGAAAAGAGGCTAAAAGCATTTATGAGGGAAAAATCTATCAGAGATTGCTAAATACCAGATGTGGTCTTCAATTCAGGAAGAACTTAATTCATAAAACTTTGGAAACTAGGCAAGAGACCTCTGTGGTGTTCGCATAATCTTGCCTCACCTTCTATTGCTGGAAACAAGGTAAGAATAGACCTTGACTTCATGCCAAAATTCAGTTCTTTATTTCTCATGTTTTTTCATGTATAATGAAGAAAAGCTGTGCATGCATAGGCTTATATAAATTTTAATTAATTGGTATTTTTTATTACAGTTACATTTTCTACTTGGAATGGACAACCTCATGAGCTGATACCTACAATCGGACTATATAAAAAACAGATGCAATGCACAGAAGGAGGGACAAAGATTTGATTTGCTGTGATTTCTTACA
This sequence comes from Sialia sialis, assembly GCA_009812075.1. Lineage (NCBI taxonomy): Eukaryota > Metazoa > Chordata > Aves > Passeriformes > Turdidae > Sialia > Sialia sialis. The sequence continues at coordinate 26,541,839 of VRYO01002734.1, forward strand.
ATTCAGAACCATATTGATGACGTTTTTGCCAGCAATGAATTGACCTGGCTGAAGCTGCCTGTCCTAGACACACACACACACCAAGCATGTGTGCACAGAGCTCTGAGGTTGTCTGAGGATCTCGTGTCCACACTGCACGAGGGGCGCTCCCAGGGTGCCCTGGTTTATACCATATCTATTCCATCATGAAAGAAAACCTTCAGGCATATCAGCATTACACTCAAATCTGTAGTGCATCCCTTTCATTAGAGACTCTGTAAACACTAGAAGTACCCCTGCAGCATAGAGTTGCCCCTGTAGACATACTCTACATGCCATTTGTGACAGGTTCAAGGCAAGGAAAAAGGAAAGCCAAATAGGAGAGGAAATCGGTATTAATCACAATTAATCAGTGGTATTATAGGGAATAGGGAAGAAATGTGTGAAGTGATGAAAGCATTTTGACTACAAAGTACCTTCCGAGCTCCACTCAGAGGAAGTGTTTATTCACGGCAGCAAATAAGATTTATTAAGATTATTCACAGCAGCTGGGAAGAGAATCTGGAAAGCCTCTCAATGTGTGAAGTGGTATAAAAAAAAATGAATAATAGATTTATGTAGGGAGAGATTTATGTTGCCAATGAACAAAAAGTAAATAAGTAAATAATAAGTAAATAAGTAAATATTGGACAACAACTACATAGTAGAACTGGTAGGTTTGATCAGATGAACTATGTGGGTAGGACCTATACAGGCAGTTTACCGAATGAATTGCAGTGAGAAGTGATGTGAGAATATGTACACCTGTAAATTAAATGTGTCTGAGACTGAGCTTTTGCAATAAGACCAACAAACCATGCCCACACCAATAAATGTTCTTAGTTTCTACAAGAGGATAGTCTCTTCCAAATTAATCTGTGGAGTTAATATTATGTTCATGACTCATCTTGACTTGAGAGCAGGGCTCTGAAATTTGCTAATACAGACCTACTTGGCCTGGATGGAATTTGGACAGGAATTTCCATTCTTTCCCAGATTCCAAAAGAGAGTTTCAGTGCACAAGATTGTCCCCATGCCTAGGGTTGTACCCCAGGAGCCTTAAATTTACTAGTGAAGATAAACCTGGAGAGGAAGATAGAACTAATGACTAGACTAATGGTAGTGATGTGACCAACAAAGAGACTACAGTTTTAGTGAAAGAAATTACTAGAAGTGGAAATGCAAAACATATTTAGAGCATAAAAACCTGAGGAAAAAGAAATAGGACAACTAAATATTAGCACAAGATAAAATGGACACAATTCTGAAAGATTTATTTACAATTCTGAAAGATTTATTTCTAGTTTTTTATAACTCTGATGATGAAAAAAATTAAAATAATGGATCTTAAACATTTGAGACTTAGGTATACAGAAAGACATCTAGTAGAATATGGAAGAAGAGGACAATAGAAAGAGGAATGAAAATATTTAAATTAAAAATTCTTTAGGACACAGATATGTGATGCAAAGGAATTATATATTAAAGAAAGTCAGAAAAAGCAGGAATGTGGAACCCTTACTTTTCCAAAACATGGCGAGATTATCTGTCAAATTAGAGTTGGAATAAAAGAGTGACTTGCCTGGCATGTGTAAGGCCATGAATTATACAAGAGACAAGAGATGTGAGAAGTAAAAAAGGAGAAGACTTGAGATGACTGGATCTTTCTTGAAATGTAGCCTTTATACAGAGGGCATCAGATCACTGAAGTTTTTCAGTTCTCAGTCTCTCACACTTGAAAGGGTACCTCTTCAAATAGGCAACAATATGTACTTTAAATCAAGGGTTACATGTACAGATGGGGATACAGTCAAATGCTGAACTGTGATTTCTCTTTTAGTAAGGATGGAGGTGAAATTATCACTTGAAAGTTCATATGTTTTCACTGTTCTTCCCATAACTCCTCACTGGTTCTTCCACAGCTGAGAAGATGAATGGGGAAACAATATCCTTGCCATGTTTAGAGAAACTGTTTGCCATGCACAGACAAATGCAAAGAGAGTGGCAGGTGAGTGCTCACTCAAAAGCTGGTACAGCTGTAATTCATGTCTGCAATAGTGTCATATCAAGCTCTTCAATATTCCTTTGAAATATTAATTAAAATAATTAATTTTCAGTAAAAAACGCTGAAGGATTGTGCTTTTAGAATGCTTTTGGAAAACAAATATAATGACCTCTTACTAAATTACTCCTTTTATTTCAATTAGAAACCTTTTTCTATATTTTGTTAAATTGATGCATTCAAATATTTACAGTTATCACATCAAAACTCAGGAGGAGGTTGTATTGCTCCAAGTGTTGTGGTGATTTGAGGAGACCCTCTTGGAATATTGGCTCTGAACTCTTCTCAGCCAGGCTGTAGCTTTCATCCAAGACATTTACAAAAGGACAAATCTGCACAGTCATTCATTTCAATAGCATTCTTTTACAGTTTTATTGTACTGCTGCTATGCCTATAACAATAAATATTTCTAAATGACTTGACAATTTGCAGCTTTTTAAAGGGGTTAGTCAAAACCAGTTGAATTCCTAGGTCAATTAACATGCTATGAAGCAGGCAAAGAGCACACAAAGGAATAAGGGTAAGAATTTTAAAATTATTTGCTTTAGAGTTGTCCCCTCTGGATAGTCTAAATTAAGCACAGCAGCCACCTGGCAAAGTACCCCAGGATTTTCTCTAACCGCTTGATTCACCTGCTGTTTCACCAAAAGTTGAAGCTTTCCCGTTCACCCTGTAGAGGTAATTCATCGCTGTGTGGACAGTTTTGGGATCCACATGCTCAGCTATAATTTGATTCTAAAGCAGAAGAGAAAAAAGAAAAAAATAAATATAGGGTTAGAAATTAAATATTGGAATTAGAACTTGACCTTTTTCATTTGATGGCCAAAAAGCAATTTGCAGCATTAGAGAAAAAAGAGCTTTTAAACATCCATGAGGTTGCTTTATGTATTTCACAAATACAGAGTTTATACTGAGAAACAAACGACTGCATACTAGTGAAATAATACAATAAATAATACCATCCAGGGAGGCCCCAGAGAGTTAAAAAGGAGTCCTAGGAGGATATATAGACTCTCATTTTAAAAAGGGTCTATCCCTGAGTTTTCAGATTGCTTATAAAGCCAGCTTTTAAGACTCTTTTTCTCATGTTCCCTGACTAGATAATTGTAGTGATAGACTGCTGACAACATAGAATTACTATACTCCATTCCCATTCAAACACTGACATTTAGAATGCTAGCAGAAAAGATGCATGAAATAAAAGAATTACTTTTTATGTTATAAAAATAATCACTAATACTTTAAAATTATTTTATAGAATTAACTCCTGACAATTCTTCACTTTCAGAGCATATAGAAACAGGATATTCAAGATGTTTGCAAGAGCAACTGAAAGGTGAAGTCAGTGATGTACACCTGTAACAAGCATCTGGATCAAATCATTGTAGTTTAAAGGAACTTCCAGACTAGAGGTTGGTATCACTACTAGAAATAATTTTAAGAAGTAGATGCTGGCATCAACAAGAAGTATGTGAAGTATGACTACTGAATAGTCAAAAAAATGAACAACAATATTAAAGTATGCAACAAATTTCAAGACCTATACCACGTCACACATATTTGCTGACATAAACTGATGATTGACAGAACAAATTGTATTCTTCTTGCAATTTCAAATGCCCTTTGCCAGTTTGTTCACATAAATCTTCATTAGGGTGTGGTATAGCATCAGATCTTTAAGCTACTGCCAAAATCGTACTGTATTTTCTTATTAAAAATCACCTTGCTACCTTGAATGTTAAAAATTAAAAAAAAACAAAGATGCAAAAACTTCAGGGCAAAAACAAGTATTCCCCTCTACAGAAGAATTATTATGATTTTTCGCTGTTTTATTGGAGGGTTTCTGATTTTCTTTTGTTAATCCTCACAATCTCCTGAACACAGTCATAAGATTCTCTTTTCCTTTAACTCTATGTACTCCTATTTCTTCTGAATTTCAATAGGAAGATATGAACCCCCATTAAAACATCTCAAAATTCCCCAAAAGAATGTGTGAGATGGAAACAAAAGATGGGAAGTAATTTCACATTTATTTACAGCAGATGTAGCAGAACAAGTATCACTGTCTGCCCTACCAATTTTTTTCATCTGTCCTAAAAGTTACATGGGTTATGAGTCTGCAATAATTTTGCTTGCAAATCCTTCCTCATTTTTTACATACAGCAATCTCACGAACATAAGGCACACCGGAGTATAAGGTGCACTTCC
>VRYO01002734.1:26547126-26571132 GCA_009812075.1 Sialia sialis
TTTAGTATTACTTTGATTCTTGTTCAGTCAAGGAATGTTTGTATTTTACCTAGGCTACATTATATTCTATTAACTGTAGTTCTGAGAAAAGATTCCTGGTTTTCCAGTCAAACAACACAGCCATATCACATTGAAGCAACCCTCTACTCTTCGTTCTTTTTCATAACACCCACAAATGTTAACTTATTCATCTAGTTTTACTTTCTTGACGTGGATGTACACACCAGTCCCTTTTGTTCTTCCCTGTGTTAGGTTTTCCTTATGATAGCCAATGCTCACTACAGGTGAGTATATAAGAATAGTAGCACATGTGTTGTGCTCTTACCCCAAATCTTTACATATCCTCAACTCTGTATTCAGCAATACACTTACAGAGACATATAAGACATATTGTACAATATTTTCATGGACAAAACCACAATGCAGTGGTAATGTGTATTAAGTCACTAGGAAATAAATCAAGGAATAAACTGAGGAAAATATTTTCTCCAAGGATGCAGTAAATGTCATCTTTAAAATCAATAATTGTCACTGCATTCCAAGTTTGGCTTTTATTTGACTATTTCTGCACTGCTGTTTATTTGTACTATTTGCTCCTCTCTAATATTCTTGTTCCCTCCAGACCAATTTTTTGCATTTTTATCTCTAGAATTTATGATAAAAACTATTTTAAAGACAGTGAAACCAGATCATAATTTTTGTCATTCTGGGGATTCACAGATAAAAGTTCATGCACAACCATGCCTTTTTTTACATCAAATCCTTAATGACAATTACAGTTTGATGTGCCTGTGAAATCACTGGTTCACTTACAAGTGCTGAACTTAGTCCCCAGAGGAGGAAAGCTCAAAATAGTGGAAAGAGTAAGGTTAGGAAAAGGTGCTTGGAGAGTGCCAAACATATAGAAAATGTCTCTGAATCCCAGGTTACTTTAGAAATCAAATGCTGCTATTTGCCAAATGATTACTGCTGTCCGGATAATAAAATTTCAGTTTGTTCTCCAGACTCCCTTTTGACCAGGGAATACTCTGACTTTGGTGAGATACCTGTCATTTGAGAAAGCTCTTAGCTTTTACCTACTGTTCATATTTTCAGATTCATGTACAGGACTGGAGGTTATCTTGCAGTATTTGATATTTTCCAGAGAGTATCTTGCATATGTTTGCAATATTTTTGTCATTCTATCTAATTTTGTAGATATAAAATAGCCATAAAGAATCCAAAGCAAAAAGGCTGAGGTAAAAAGAAAACCACTTGAAATACATTTTAAAAACCCCTTAGCATCCAAATGTAGCAAGATGTGTTTATTTTTACACCATACATTATACAGCCTATAATGGTGTTTTACAACCTAAAGATCAGATCTTTTATCATTGAATCTATCTTTTTCTGTGTAGTCTGAGAAGAAATAAGTTTGGTACAGTAATTTCACGAATATAAGCCGCACCTTTTTCATTGAAAAATCCAGCCTTCCCCACAAGTGTGGCTAATCATCAGGTGCGGCTTATTTATGGACAATTTCAGGAGAATTACCAAGGCGGAAGTACGAGCCGCAAGGGGAACAGGCATTCCCTGCCCCTCAGCTCCCGCTCCCAGCACTTGGCGCTGCTGCCATTGCCGGCGCCGCTCCCTCCGCTTGCGTGGCCAGAGGCACTCCCGCTCCCTGCCGCTCCCCGCCTCTCCCCTCCTCTCCCGCGGCCGGCGCCACTCCCACTCCCCACTGCTCCCTGCCACTCCCTGCCACTGCTGCTACGCCCCGCTGCTTGGACGGCCAGTGCTCCCCCCCTCCCACTGCCCGCCGCTGCCAGCGCTCGGCGCCGCTGCCTCTCCCTGCCGCTGCCGGTGCTGCTGCCGCTACTCCCCGCCGCTCGTGCGGCCAGCGCTCCCCTCCTCCCACTGCCTGCCGCTGCCAGCGCTCGGCACCACCCACTGCTGGCCAGACCCTCCCGGCGCGGCCCTGGCACTGCCTGGCGCATCAGCAGCACCCCCAACCTGGCCGCGCAAAGAAAAAAAACAAAAACAAAACTGCGGCTTATATTCGGGTATGGCTTATATATGGACAAATCCTGTGGTTACCCGGCTACCCGGATGTGCGGCTTATAATCGTGAAATTACTGTAATTTTAAATGTATATCTTTAAAGTCGAGTTACAGATGAACAAAATTAATCTCCTAGTTGAGAGAGAGTAAGAGTGAAGAGTCATAGAATATTCAGACTGCGACATTATTCACTGTTTCCATCTGAGTTAAAAATTGTTCATAATATGGCTGGCAATCACCAAACATAGAAAGAGTAACAAGTGCAAGTGCTGGATTCTGAACCAGGCACAGGGAAACATTGATTCTGTCTATGGACTGAGGAATTAGGTGCTGGAGACAAGTCCTGCAGAAAGGGATCTGGGAGTCCTGGTCAATGGCAGGTTTAACATGAACCAACAGTGCCCTGGAGCCAGGAGAACCAGCTGTGTCCTTGGGGGCATCAGACACAGCACTGACAGCTGGGCAAGGGAGGGGGTTGTCCTGCTGTGCTCTGAGCTGGGGCAGCCTCACCTTGAGTGCTGGGGGCAGTTTTGGGTGCTACAATGTAAAAACGACATTAAACTGTTAGAGAATGTCTAAAGGAGGGCAGCTAGGATCTGGAAGGGAAGCCGTGTGAGGAGTGGCCGAGGTCACTTGATCTGTTCAGCCTGAAGCAGAATGAGGGGAGATCTCACTGCAGTCACAGCTTCCTTCTGATGGGAATCAGAGAGACAGGTACTGAATTCTTCACTCTCAGGACTGATTTGATAAAATGGCATGAAGCTGAGTTGGGAGAGGTTTAGGTTTGATATCAGGAAAAGGTTTTTCACACAGAGGGTGATCAGGCATTTGAAAAGGCTCCCCAGGGAAGTGGTCACAGCACTAAGATTGAGAGAGTTCAAGAAGTGTTGGGACAATGCTCTCTGACACATGTGTGACTCTGGAGGTGTCCTGCCCAGGTCCAGGAGCTGGACTTAATGATCCCATTGGATCCTTTCCAACTCAGCATATTCTATGATTCTATGATTCTATGAAAACCGTTGTAAAGACTTTTAAAGCTAGAGGTAAAAAATAGAAAGTAAATTACACAATCTTTCACAAAATAGGAAGAGAAACTGCCAGTTCATTGTCAAAGGCTGAGCTATCTTGTCCTTCTGGCTGTGGTGCTACTTGTGCACGGATCTATGGACTCTCTAGGTACTCAATTTCCTTCTTTATTATTTTTTTCCCTATATCTTTCTGTTTTATTTAATTAAACTTAGCACCTCCTATATTAGCATACACACAAGGCTTGGGTTATGTCATTATTGTCAGTAAGTGGCTCCACAGATTTTGGCATACACATTGACATACACTTCCTGCTGTTTTGACTCCCTTATTACTAAAAGACTATTGGTAGATGGATGTTAAGTATGGATAAGAATGTGGTAGCCAATATTACTGACAGTCATTCCTGAAAAATAAATGGACTATATCCAATTTAAATGGGCAATACAGTCAGAAATCTGTCTGAAAATTATTTTCATTGTTGAAAAAACCTAAAAAAAAACTAGATTAGATTATCTATTTATATTTCTTTATATTTATTTATAGAGAAAAAATAATCCCACACTTAATTTCACATGCAAAGCCCCTAGTGACTTTCTAAAATTTCTCCACCTACATTAATGAAAAAAAAGATTTCCCTGTTTCATAAGCAGATTTTCAAATACTATAGGAAGTGAGAAGTATGCAGAAGAAGCATTGTAGGTTACCTCCAACTATTTTTCTAGCTGAGCTAACACTGTTCTCTTCCTGGCTTGGAACACACTGTTATGAAACATTACAGTGTTTGTCAGGATCTTGATCCATATAAGACACAGCAGATATTCTAATCCAGTTAAGTAACAGTTATATTATTGCTGGAATCAAGAGCAGGTTAAGAGAGAGATGTAGTGTCCTTTGGTTTCCTTAACAAACCTAACAATTATATTTCAGGTCTTGTCATAACGCTCTCTCTGGACAAATACTTCAAAATCTTCAAACTCTGAATGTAAATCTGATTAATAACCAGACAGACAAATTAATACTAGCCACATTACAAATATACTCAGATATTTATTTGTAGAAGCCATTATAAAGTGGTAGGAAAAATATACATGGATAAAGAAAGACTGTAAACTTTTGGAAAGAGCTTCAATTGCTGCATTCTGAGTGTTCACAAGTGTTGAAAATGCAAAAATTTATGGACTGAAATAGGAATTTTGTCTTGGGAAAAATCTTCATTTTCCATGTATTGTTCCTGGCAAAACTCTCTACATTTATTAGGGAAGTGAAATAATTATAATGAAAAACAATAAAAGTGTTTAAATTTGTTTTCACAAGAGTTGCATTTTTAGCTGCATATAAATCCACTTATTGAAAAAGGAAAGAATTTTCTCTTTCCCCTTTTTTCCAGCATTTTTTCAGAGAAATTGGAAATGTGGTTTTAATTCCTCCTGCCTGAGGAAAACACTGAACAAAGCGAAGTGCTTCATCTGCAATGCTGTTTTGTGGACCTGCATTAAGTGTCACTGGTGATTGCATTTCTGAGTTGCATTTCTTACTAGGTTCAGATACCACCTGAATGCTGTGTTATGCACCTTCTAGAGCATAGTCAGAAGTCAGGCAATGCTTTGCATATATGGTGACATTTTTGTCATTGTATTTCTAACACTTCCCAGCATACATCTTTTACCAGAACTTGTATATGGTGCTATTCCTCACATTAAAATATTCATTATTTTTCTACCTAATTTTGAAGAGTAAGAAGGTTGAATTCCTGCTATCACTGAACAGCAGAAAAAGCGCCCTAAAAATCTTCTTTCTCTACATAATTTTCTAACTCTAGGAATACATCAAATGTAAATAATTGGGTACTTTATGGCATTTCACAGCAGGAACACATTGCTACTGTCAAATAACTGGAGGAAGTTAGAATATGAAACATGAACTCTAACAATAATGGACGTGCTTGCTAGTATTGCAAGTTCTATGCCAGAGGTTTTCCAGAAGCTTCTATGTTCACTATACATCTTACTGGAGACAGATTTTCTGTACTGCTGACATTTCTTTTATCTGAGTGTTTCTATGAGTATTAACCATATACTCATGTACATATAATGTCCATGCAAATGGACATCTAAGTGACTATCAAATTACATGATCAAGGACATTGCAAATTTTAATACTAAATTTACTTGAAGATGTAGAGGTTGACACTGAGGCTGAAACACTCCTCCATCTCATTAACTTTAGTAATTATTAGTCTATTATATCAAGATTTCAACAGCTTCAGCTGCTAAAAGCTGCAGGAATATTATACAGGAAAAGTTAACTATGCAATGTCACACCTTTTTGGCTTGAATAAAATTTTGAACAATAAAATTCAGTCCCTGTCTAGACCTTCTACATGACAGTGACAGTAGATACAAGAACTAGAAATTATATACCAGTATGGATTTTAGAAATACAAACTGTTATAAATACTGTATCAGACACTAGATCCATAACTCATTCAAATGTTATATGAAATATGGATCCAAATCTTACATCCTGTGTACATTTAAAGTCAGAAGTTATGGGAAGTTCTGAGTGTTCTTCATCCATTGTGGTTCACTAATGTAAGCTCTCACCTCATTCTCACCTACAACCTGCCACTTAGTAGTTTTTTGATGCTACTGGCACATGAAAGAAATTCTAAATCAGAGCTATCAATTAAATGTTATTCCAATTTTAAAAAGCCATGCAAGGCTTTGTGAGCACTAAATGGTAACAGTGCACATGATGAAATGCTGTTCCCTTCCCTTAAATATTCCACTTCAGAATGTCTACCCCCAGAAAAAGAAAAAATTAGACACTTTTACTTCAGCCTAGTCTTTCCTCCTAATAGTCTTCCTGGAAAGGAAACTATGGAGACACCAGGACTTCACTTTCTCAGACTCAGTTTGAAAAATATTGTCATAAACCAAGGGAGGTCACAACTCCCAGTCAGGAGTATCTGTTGTCAGCCTGCCATCCAAGAAGAAATATATTCACAGTTTTGAAGGTCTACAGAGTAGGTTAAAAAACAAAAACATATGTAAGCACCTCAACCCAAAATTAAAACGCAAAAAAAAAAAAATTACAGAGAACATAATTTGAAATAGATATTCCAGCATAATTTATTTGGATCACAAAGAAAATGAAAGCTTTTCTTACACTACAGCTAACAGATTACAAGATTAACATCCATTCTAGAGAAGTGTCCTCCACAAAAGTATGTGTACATACATTTGAATTATTAGAATCTTATCTTAACCTTCTTCCAAAATCTTCAGACTTTGAATAAAAAAAAAAAAGGAAAGTAATCTCTTGGCTTGATGGCACTGAAAGTTACAATTTTGACTTTGCCAGTTTGTCTTGCAACTGAGTAACATAAAATGCCAATTTCTTGAACAAATATTCTGAAATGAAAAGTCACAGTGTTTCATCAAAGAAAATCAGTTAAAATGTTTTGACGTTGTTAAAATTATTTCAGCTTTCTTTAAAGAAGTGTTATTGAAACCTAGCTGCTTTAATTTTAATGAGGTGATGTTCTTCAATGAAAAAAGTATTATCTCATAACATTTTGCAAGATTTCAATTTTTCTTTTCACATCTGATGCAAAAGTATGTTTGAAATTAGAACCTTACAACGGGAGACAGAAAAGTGTTTCATATTGGCATAAAGCTTTGCTTCCATGGAAAGTGTCCTGTTTTAAGCCCAGCTGGAAACTGAGCACCACACAGCCTCTCACTCAGCCTCCTTCTCCCTTCCCTCCAACCCAGTGGAACAGGGAGGAGAATCAAAGTAAAACTCATAGGTTGACATCAGAACAGTTTAATAGGAAAAGCAAAAGCTGCACACACAAGCAAAGAAAAACAAGGAATTAATTCACTGCTTCCCGTGGACAGGCAGGTGTTCAGCCATCACCAGGAGAGCAGGGCCCCATGTCATGTAATGGTTACTTGGGAAGACAAATGCCATCATGTTAAATGTCCCAACAGTAGCTCTTTCTTCCCCAATGCTTTATATACCATGCACGATGTCACAAGGTTTGGAGCATCCCTGTGGTCAGTTGGGGTCACCTGTCCCAGCTCTGTCTCATCTCAACCTCATGAAACCCCAACTTCTCTCCCAGTGTGGCAATATGAAAAGTAGAAAAAGCTTTGGCTCTGTGTAAGTCCTCCACAGCAATAACAGAAACATCTTTATATTATTCAGCACAAATCCAAAACACAGCCTATACTAGCCACTGAAAAGAAATTAACTCTACTCCAGCTGAAACCAGCACAGAAGGAAAGGAGGTGGGGAGACTAACCTACCAGACATTTCACAAGCTAGACACATGACTACTGCTTCAAGAAATTTATTTCAAGCAGAGTCACATAAGAGTGATGGTGATTTTAACTCTTATTGCAGACAAATGTATATTATTTTTCCCAACTTCAAAATGTAAAACAAATTTGAAATGAGAATAATAAGGGCATCTACTATGAGACCTTGCTTATCACACTATTTTCTGTATAAATTTTACTCAGAAGAGCTTTTCAAATTTCTCTTGCCTTTTAGGAAAATCCTACCACAAAAATATTTTGCAACTAGCACTGAATTAAATCCATTGTGTTTTCCTGTGACACTGATGAAGGAATTGTGTGCTATGTTTTCATGACAAACACATCATTAGTGTACATACATTTAAGCTGATTATTTCATTCAGCAAGAAGGGACATTAAGGTTAGAATGATACAAAAGCACAAATCACACTTGATGTTTCTCAAATACCAAGCTTTGTGTGATCCAATCAAGATTTCATCAAATGTTTTATTAAACTCAGTCACGCCAGCCTTGCTGAAACCAGATGATCTCTTATTATCAACTAGGAGTAAATTACATTCATTTTTGAACTGAATTTCAATGAAACCTTTCCTAAAATACTTGGAAGCTAGAACGGGGTTAACTTATAAAACCACAAAATTGCTACTGTGTTTCTCCCTAGTAAAGAAATTGTAAGCAGAGGAAATCAGTATTGTAAATATTACTGATCACAAAAAAATTGAAGAGTATGATACTAGCAATATATGGTATGATCACTAATCGCTAAAAGAAATTCACTTTGATTTACTCATCATTTGTATTGCAAAAAGTATCATTTTAATTTGAAACAAACAATAAGAAAATGATTCCTGACTTGGGAGATAAATTGCGTGTTAGTAAACAGCATACAAAATGCTACACATTTCTTCCATATAAAAGTTACATTTTCCATCTTTTATATGTAAGATGAACAGGGGAAAGACCTAAACATACATATTTAGAAGCATGAATGAGCCTCCCATTTGGAGGGTGAGAAAGAAAATGCTGAAAATAGGTGTTTCTGCAGCAGACCTTCCTGAAATGGGCCCTATGTCAAAAGTAACCTGTGCTTGATGAGGTGTATCAAAGGCAGAAAGAGATTTTCCTTTCCACCAAACCCCTAATTCTACCTGAGGTATGCTGAGTGGAGGAATCACTCTCATAACCTGAAGATAAAATAATTTCTAATCAAGGAGCATTTCTAAGCTCTGTAACGTGCATTCCAGATCTGGAAATCATGGCATTCATTTAGCTGAAGGTACAGTTTTAAGAATCCTACTATAGAAACTACCTTAGATATTTACAAAACAATGCACAGTGGGTTAGAGATCCAGCTCTCTCAGGTTTGTGAAAGGGCAAACATGGTTCTTTCCCATCATTGTCACTCAGGTCTGTGAGGAGACAGCCTGGTTTTCATCACACCATTCACATCAATTAAACCTTTCAGCAGGCACTAGTAAGGCACAACTACACACTCAAGGTACGTGTCATTCAGGTATAATAACATGTTTAAAATTGTTTCTAAACCCAGCGATTATATTTAGCTTGGCATACTACACTGGGCATGCCTGGCAGGATGGGGATAGTAGGGGGCTGCAGGGTCGCCTGCTTGGGAGGAGGCCACAGACCACGCTGTACTGCTATCAGGAGGAAAAGGAGGGCCAGAGGAGACTCCAAGGAGCCACTCTTGGGGAGGAACTGTGGGGGAGAAGCATTGGGGGGCCCATAGCAGGAGATGTGCTCTTGGGAGGAGGCACTTCATTCAGAAGAGGAATACCCAATGGACAGAGCCCTGCACATGACACGTGGGGAAAGAGGGAAACCCCAGGGGACTGCAGCCCATGAAGGGCATGTGCTGGAGGCTGCACACAGAGAAACACAGAGAAGGGAGATGCAAACAGTAAGAAACTCTTATACACAACTCCTGCTTCCTGCATGGGACATTCAAAGGAAGATGGGTGGTCTGAGTTTAACCCAAAGTGAAAACAAAGTTGATAGAAGAAAAGGGTCAGGAGAGTTGCTCAGTCTAAGCTGAGCCTGGGAAGTGGGGAAAAAAAGGTGTTAAACTGTTTGTGTCTTCTTTTTTTACCTCAATTATAGATCAGTTATTAGAAATCTTTATTAACTGGGAATGAATTAAACTAAATTTAAGTTTCCTGAGGGAAGTCTGGCTTTTCTGCAACACATACATAAGTTCTTATACTTTTGATTGGGAGTTTCATTGTCATTCAATTGATGAGATTCATCAGACAGAGGATATAAAACTGCATTATCAGTTTAATTATTAGCATTAGTCTTCTCCTGAAACAGGTCTGATGTATGGCTAATTTTAAATATATACTCAAGTGAAACTTATGGCCCTGATAATCACAGCAGATGTTCAGGACTGTTTGCTCTTCATTCTTTTTGTTTACATTATATTGCAACAGTTACACATTTTTACAGCCAATACAAACCTGGAAGTATGTCTTGCTTCTCAAGTACCAGAATGTACAGTATCATATGCTTCCAGCACTGTGTTCAAACCCTTAACTGCAAATTGGAAATTTAAACTGGGCACTTATTTGGAAATTGAGTGTAAAGAATGAAAAAGAAGGAGATGTCTGACTTGAAATAGTGTTATTAATGAGTAGCTGATAGACCACAAAGCATTTTCTATCCAAGTATGCTGAATCATTCAAAAAATAAAGCAGTCATTCTGACTCTTACTGCAGTATAACCACTCTCAGATATGACTTCCTGAGGCATAGATCATTCTGAGACTGACACCTCAGTAGGTTGAGACCACAGCTTTACTAATAATCTGATACAGTAGTTACAGCAAGTTGACAGGAAAATGGCAAGGAAATAATAACTGATTAAGAGGGAGGTCAGGACTGTGCAGTTTCTTTCAATGCTGATTAAAACAAACAAACCAAATATTACTCAGCATTTAGGAACAAAAATTCTTTCCCTTTCAAAATGCAAAGAGTCTAATTAGACAACCATTTGAAGAAACAGATGCATAATTTACTGTTGGATAGACATTACATAACAGTAGAATCACACTGGGAATTTCTAGTGTCAAAATTTTGCCAGCATATCTTATTATTTATTTCTTCCTCAGGGAAGATTTAGGACTCCTAAAATGTCACTGACCAAACTGTCCAAATATCTCCTGGTCCGGTGATCCTCCTGGTGGCTGAGGGGAAGGCTGTGGATTACTGGAGTGGATACTTGGACTTCAGCAAAGCCTTTGACCCTATCTCCCACAGTGTACTCCCAGAGAAGCCCATGGCTTGGACATTTTCATTCTTCATTGGGTTGAGAACTGACTGGACAGCCGAGCCCACAGACTGTTGCATCCAGCTGGAAGCCACTCCCTGATGGTGTCCCCCAGGGATCAGTGCTAGGCCCCATCCTATTTCATATCTTTATTCATGATCTGGATAAGGAGATTAAGTCCTCCATCAGTAAATTTGCAGATGGCACTAAGTCCTGGAGTGCTGGAGGGCTCTGCAGAGGGACCTGCATCAGCTGTGTAAATGGTCCAAATCCAACAATATGAGATTTAGTGAGACCATGTGTCAGATCTTGCACTTTGGTTACAACAACCCCATGCAGCATTGCAGGCTGGACACAGAGTGACTGGACAGTGCCCAGACAGAAAGGGATCTGGAGGTATTGGTCAACAGCCAGCTGAACATGAGCCAGCAGTGTGCCCTGGTGTCCAAGAAGGTCAGTGTCATCCTGGCCTCTATCAGGAATAGTGTGGCCAGCAGGAGCAGGGAGGTCATTCTTCCCCTATACCTGGCACAGGTGAGGCCACACCTTGAGAGTTGTGTCCAGCTCTGGACTCTGCAAGGATGGACATTGAGATGCTCAAACACATCCAGAGAAGAGCAACAAGGCTGGTGAAGGGTCTGAGATAGAAGGCCTACAAGGAGTGACTGGGAACCGGGCTTGTTTAGCCTGAAGAAAATGAGGCTCAGGGATGTCCTTATCACTCTCTACAACTTCCTGAAAGGAGACTGTAGCCAGGTGAAGGTCAATCTTTTCTCCCAAGCAACCAGTGACAGGATAAGAGGACACAATCTTAATCTGCATCAAAGGAAGTTTAGTCAGGACATTCTTCACAGGAAGAGTGATTAGACAGTGGAATGGGTTGCCCAGGAAGGTGGTGGAGTCACTGTCCCTGGAGGTGTTTATAAAAAGGTTGGATATGGCACTCAGTGCCATCTTCTAGTTCGCACTATGGTGTTGGTCATAGGTTGGACTCAGTGATCCCAAATTTCTTTTCCAACCTAGTTAATCTGTGATTCTGTAATTCTGTGAAATAAATGGGAGGACCTAGAAGTCCTGATGAGGCACGCCATTTTTTACTGTCTGGAAATTCTTAGCATGTTAAGAATTCTTAACACGTTGGCTATCTCTTCATAGATAGCCAGTATCATTCTATCACTTTTCTTAACATGGGATATGGGCAAGAGATGCTCTAATTTGTCTTTTTAAGGTTTTGTCACTATTTTTTACTAAAATATTAGAAGACTAAACATAACATAAACACAAATTGGGATGCTGCTCTGGAGAGCTTCTTCTGAGGTCTTGTCGCCTTTATTGCACAACATTTCTTCCTTATACTCAATCTAAATCTATCCTCTTTCAGTTTAAAACCATTGCCCCTTGTTCTCTTGCTACAGACCTTGGTATAAACTCTTTTTCCATCATTCTTATAAGCCCTTTTTAAATATTGTAAGACTGAAGTCCTTTTTAAGTATTGAAAGACTTCAATAAAGTCTTCCCAAGCCTTCTCTTTTCCAGGCTGGACATAAAAAGAATCTTTAAAAAGTCTGGCCTGAGCAATAGATTTGGTTTGAATGATAGGTTTTTTTGTTTTGTTTGTTTGGTTGGTTTTTTGTTGATTTGTTTAAATGTTGCTAGCAGTTTGAAAAGATACAAGAACATCCCCACTCTTTTTTTCCTTCAGGGATTAAATGTAATAGTCAACAATTAACAGCTTAAATCAAAAAATCTCCTGAAAGTAGGTGAAGTAATATACCCACTCTCTATAGGGAATTGAAAATTCTTAGATTTCCTATGCTCAGTGGTAGTAAAGTTCAGTGTTTTTATCATCACAGTCAAAGGTTTACAGTAAGTCTCACCTCATGGTTGAGACTCATGCTACTAAATGCAAATTCCATACTATGGCACTTACTTTCAATTGGTTTTAGCTGCAAATCTAAGCAAAAAGTAAAGATAACACATCACTTCTAGCAAAGAAAGGTGGCTCATGCCTCAGATGTAATCTGCTATTTGTCACTAAGTACATGAAACAGAATTAGTTCTGTTTGCCTGACAGTGTGACACGGTCCAAGTGTTGTGTATGTCTGAATTCCACACTTTGAATTTGTCAAGCATACAAAATACAAGTAAATGTTTTTTTCCAAGGCACAGCTATATAGGTGTATATACATAATGCTGATATTCTCTAATCTAAGAAACTGTTCCAGTTCAGCCTAAAACAAATGTGATGATTAAATAGGGTTGAAAGTTACATGGATAAATTATTACTCTTTTGAAGAATTAAACACTTGAAGGGAATTGTTGTTCCCTTCTTTCAACTGCATGCATAAGCATTCAAATGGCACAAACCTGATATTTAATAGTTTAATATTTTTTCAATTCTTATTAACTTCAACAGAAAGAAAATAAGATTCAGGACAGAATTTAACAAGAAATGTTTCTGCAAAATTCTCCCAAGACTAAGACACTATTGAAAATATTAGTTCCAGAGCTATAATTTCTGAAGATAAGCTTCATTTTAAGTTTGGAACCTATCTGAAGTGATTCTGGTATGATCTGAAGTGCTGCAGATGCTGTACGTGCTTCAGTAAATAAGATGCAAAACACTGATTAAGATTGTTTCAGTCATTTAAATTCTTTTTCTATGCTGATTTTCAATGTGTTATAATCCCTTTGTAATTTATGATGAGACATTTTCAATCATCTCCTTTTTTTGAGATCACAGAAAATTTGGCAAGGAAATGTCTAGATTTTTAGTTTCTGTTAACGGAAAAGTCTACTTTTAAGAGGTCACATAAATCCATGAGGTGTAGGAGATCAGTGATTTATTTTATTTCATGTAATGAAAACACATCTGTGGAAACAGCAAATGAAGTCTTGATGAAGCCAAGCACCCCGAGGAGTCAGAGAGAAGAATGGTTATTAAGCAAGGAGCAGTTAGGAAGCAATCATGCTGCCCTCTCTTTCTGTCCATATGAGACATTTCAGCCCGGCTCTGGAGCAACCACCTCATCCTAGTGGCTGAAGTAACCACCAGCACACTGATGATTTAAAAACCAAACACTTCTTTTTAAAAACCAAGATTAGGTTCACAGGTGAATCTTTTCAGCGTAGACTGGCACACCTAAATAGAGTATCAAATTTACATATTTTCTTCTTATGCTGCTCTTGGACATCCACTGACAAAACAGCTTTTAGCTTCTGAACCAAAACTTTTAAGAATGACAAAACTAATGACTGTGCTATATGTATGCCTGATCTGATTCTGATACCATTGACATCAACAACAGTTTGACAATTTAATTTCAGTGGAAAGATCACAATGATTAAGCAATAGACATTAGTAAAAATAGACTATTCTTAGTAGAATTTAAAATAGGACAAGTATGCTGTTTCAGTGGTAAATTCTGAGGAAACCTAAGTACTTGGATGAGCACTCCATAATTTAAAATCCTGTATTTATTAAGGTACAAAGAGATGTTTTTTGCTTTGTTCATCAGAACAGAAGATTACAGAAATAATTCTGCTGTTGAAAAAGAGGCAACTAGATAGTGAGAGAGATACCCTGCTCCCACATTAAATTCATAGGAACTCTTTCTGGGAGCAGGAGTACCTGCAGAGAATGTAAAAGATAAAGTGAATATGCAGTATTTTGTTAAAGGGAAAGATCTAGAAAGCAATCTTTTCATTTATACATAAATATATTTCTTTCTTATGCATGAAAAAAGTTCTGACTGAGAAGACCATATGTTTTATAGTCAGGCATTCTGTGAATTACCTTAATTATAATCAGGCTCTTGATCCCAGTATACGATCCTTCCCACCACAAGCAGCCAAGCTTACAATTTTATTTACAAATATGGTCCAAGAAAAAAGTTCCTGAATTCATTCTGAGATATATTGGTATTCCCTGGCATACACTGTTGTTCTAATCATCTTCCAACAGAGGAAAACAGTTCACAACTCTGGTTTATCTGGATACTCAAGTATGAAAAGAGCTGTCTTGCCAAAGCTTTGCAGTGTAGAAAGGCTTTATCGGGAAATATGGCTAAGGCATTCTTAGGAAAAGACTCAGTTAGCTCACAGCAGACAGGCACATATTGTCTTTGCAGGAGAAATTTATATCTCCAAAATAAATAGAAAGCATATTAATTAGTTTTTCAGATGTTTCAATTATATTTACTGGAAAGCAGCACTAGCCTTGATATTTTGGAACATTTATTTGTGAAATTTAGCTTTGTGAAAGTTAATCCTACAATATGTATTGTGTTGCATGACTCTTTCTAAATTTAAAATGCAACAGAAAGCTCCACAGTAGGCCTTATTTTTTCTCTCAATCTCAGGCGTCAAATTCCTAAAACACATAAATGCTGGCTTATTTTTAATAGGGCACTTGAATCTTTTACTCATCTCACACATTCATGCTGATACATGGGACTTTGAAGCCAAAAGGTTATATTTGTCTGAGCTGGATCCTCATTAGTTTCAAAGAAAGTTGCTTTAGGCCAGTGAATTTATACTGAATTAACCAGCTGATCATCTAGTCTATAACTGGAGAGTGTTAGACTTATAAATAATAAAAACCATTCAAAAGAGACCATACAGACCTGACTTTTTAGTAACATTTTAAAGTAGGATAAGTATGGCTGAAGTTAATGGGGTGAACACTGGTGCACAACTGATGGCAGGAGATTACAGGAACATGAACTGTTATTTGCCTTCATTTGACCCATGTTCTTCCATTTCATCGGGCACTACAGGAAAGAGACACGGGAGCTGGTAACACTGATGTGTCATGCCAACAATCTGGAGTGCTGCGTAAGCTGGCTAAGGTTTAATGTCACCTGCAACTCTTAAGGATGCACTTCCACAGCAGGAAGACAGGACATTGCTATTTGAAAGTGAAGAAATTAGCAACAAAATTGCTAAGATTGGAGTTATTATGACTGGAAATGTGTGTGGAAGCACTAAAACCAAATAATAAAACAATAACTAAGAGGGTGACAAGGTTAAAACCACTATATTGAAAACATAGGACATTGTTTCTAAAATATTATTCCTAGCAGTAAAAATAAGGAACGCATTAGGTCAAGACTAAAAGTCTTGAAGTTGGAAAAATCAAAGCCCAGCTGTCAGCAAAGATCCTTTGTTGTAATATAATGAAGATGGCAGCAAGATTGCATTTTATCACATATACCAGCTCTTTTCCTGTTAGTTGCTCAGACTAACTGCCAACATATTTCAAGGACATGTGCAACAATAAAAAAAAACAACCTCCACCTCCCTCCAAAAAAAAAAACCCAAGTGGCTTAAGATCTATGGAGTCTGAAGAAAGCAAGATTTTGACCCAAATTACAATCCTAACATCTGATAACTACTAAAGGTTGTAGAGTTTGTCATTGCCAGTCAAGAGGACCCAGAGCTGTTGCAAGGACTCCACTGCCAAGTGTCTTTCCCTGTGCAGCACAGAAGTGATCCAGCCAGGCCAGCTAGATGCACAACTTGCTGGTGAAAATCTTAACATATTCAATGCTATTTAATAGGTTTTTACCATGATCCTGATGGTATAACACTGAAGTCAATAGAAAGTTAATATTTATTTCTTTGGTTAAAAAAAAAAAAAAAGAGATTAAGACACTGAATTTACACTTCAATTTTTGCCTAGAAAGGGAGCACCCACATCAGGGCAGATCAAGAACATGCTTTTGAAGTAAATCCTCTGAAGTATTCATATATTTCTTTCATATTGCAAAGAAAAGTACTGTCAGAGTACAAAAACTTGATAGAGAAGTTGAACCAGAAGATGCTCTCAGAGCTTTTACTCACTGACTATTCTCCCCCTGCTAATGGGCACTTCTCATGGGAACCAACCACAGCTAGTTCCAAGTAAAAATAATTTCTACTACAGTCATTGGTACCCCAGCATGAGCTGCAACTACCTCTATAGCTAACATTGCTACTTGAGTAGCCCTTCCTTTCTTTGATGGAGCAGAGAACATCAAGATGTGTTCTGATTTCTCCACTGTGACTCCTTTGCCCTCAGCTTCTGGCTTATGTGTGAGTGAGAATTTATGCCTCTGTTTTCTCCATACTGAATTCTGAAACGATCCTTGTCAGTCAGGCTTTTTTTTTTTTTTTTTAAAATTACTTTTTGTGTCCCTCTCAAACTTTCCTGCAGTCAAAACCCTGCTGCATTAACGGCCTGGTTCCAGAAATCCTTACTCTGCCAAAATCTTCCGGGCTTTCCAACAGCGGTGAGAGCTGAGCGAGGACCATCCTAGTGAGAGAGCCCCTGCAAAACTCACTTTCAGGGCTCAGCCAAGCTCCCCCTGCTCAAAGCTTGGGCCAAGGCTCAAGAACAGGCCTTATTCATCAGGCTTTTAAACTTATGACACAGCATACAGGCTAAGAACCTCACAGTATTTTCCTGCATTAAGACCAGGTTCCATGATTACAAACTGAAGGGAATAATGGGACAGGCAACTCAGAGTATCTTGCCTCCTCCTCCCTCTTTTCCTACAAGTGGCTAAAGACTCTTGTCAATTTTTCTGTCTCCCTGTAGGTAAAAATATAAATTCACAAGTATTCCAGGAATGTAGCTAGTATTCATCACTATGATTTTTCCAATAAAAATGAGGTCTTTTCAACACATCCTAAAATTTACTGTACTTACTGAAAATATGCCTTTCTGTCAGGAAATGTTTATTGTATGAGACAATAAGTTAGATCTTTTATGCTCAAGAGAAGGACTTAATCCTCACAATATTTTCATTTATTTTTAAACTGATTTTGCTCACTTTTATCGCTGGTTTTTTTGGCAATTTTTTTAAAAAATTGTTTTACTGAAAACAAATCTAGTGCAAGATGAAGACTTTCTTGTATTTAGCAAAATTCTGTTGTCCTTGTTGTATTCAGGTGAACCAATAGAAGAGTTACCAAAATGCGAATACAAAATACTCACTTGGCTTACTTTAGGAAAAGCATATACTCACCTGCTAATCATAACTCATGAGGAGGAAACCTTTCCTTTGAATGTAGTCAGAAAAATCAAATTTATAAACTTGTATTTATGTCCTAAAGAGACTTGCTCTTATGTGTCTTTTGAGCACCATGTCTAGCTTAGTGACAGAAACACATTTATCTTGTCAGTACTGCCGATCAATGCAGTTGCAGATGGACAAGCTGTGTTCTGCTTTATCTTGTCTATCATCAGCAGAATTTCCAGATTAATTCCCACACAAGAGTCTTTTCTCTCAGAGTTGGTATCTCAAACAGAAGCAGGGAAAAAAAAAAAGCTTGATTTTGAGATCTTTGCTCTTGATCTGGATACTTTGAAAAATCATTTCCGGGCTAGAAAAAGGACTGAATGAGCAGTGTTTGTAGCTAAAGAATCAAAAGCGGCTGCACAAGGAAGAACAGAAGCTGTATCTCATTTGTTCTGTGTGTAATGAGAGTACATAAAGCTGTACAGTTAAGATAATTTTTCAGTGTCTTGATTCAACTGAGGAAAATAGCAGGGGTTGTATCTGGTGAAGTTTGTTTTTCATAGGAATAAACGAATGTTTTCCAATACTATTTCGGGCATAGTTAATTAACTAACTTAAATACCTTTGATACTCAGTGACCTTGGCCATATCCATCTGAATATGCCTGACTTTTGTTAGATTTCTATTAAGTTCAGCTTCCCTGTTGTGACTAGGAATACATGGATTAGCAGTCAACGTAGTCTACTGTACCTGCACCTCCACTGTCAGTGGTGCAATGCAGTTTTCTTCTCTACAGAAATTGTTGTTTTTTGGTCTTTTGGGTTTTTTAAACTCTATTACAATGCAATGACATAGCAATAAATAAACCACAAAGAACAGCTTGAAGCCCTGGAAAAAAAAAAAAGAAAAAGAAAAAGGAATCTTTATATGTTAGGGATCTAAGAATCTCAATATATGATTTTACATGATTTTTGGCTAGCCAGAAATGTCTGTATTAAATAATTTCCACTCATTAGACAGAAAAAAAGTTATATACTCATTAAAAATAGAAATGATACACCAGGTTCAAGTATTTCTAACACAATTCCAGGGTGGAATTTTCCAAATGGTTACTCCTTAGATTTACTCAGAACTTGCCTTAATCTGTAAGTAGCTGCTGATTTTTCATGATAAAATGTCCTTTACATTTACCATTGCCAACATGGTCTATTGTCAAGTATAAAGTATTCTTTGACTAATTGATATCGTATTCTTGAAAGACAATAGGAGTGATGTTGTAGCAATCTTGAATTTAGAGGGTCAACAGTGGGTAACAAGGGTGTGTCACATGAATGAGTCATGAAATAGCTGCACTTCTGAAGAGACGATAATCCTTTCTTCTCTGTGTGCATTCCACTTAACAGTACTGAGGACTGAACTGTGACTTTTTAAAAACTTTTTTTTTTTTTAAGTTACATGAGCAAATGGATTAATGTCTGCAAAAAAAAGGAAGGAATGCTTTGGTTATCTGAATTAAAATATTTGCTCAAAGATTGATTACAAGTGAATGAAGTAAAAAAGATGCAGAAGAAAGGGTTGATAAATGTTTACTAGGTTATAGTTGAAAAAGGCTAGAGGGAGGTCTTTATGTAGTAAGTCAGGTGTTAATTTGCAAAGCAAAACAATTTGTGTCTTCCTACTCTAATTTGTTAATGTGGTGAAGTGAAGGTTAACATACATGTTATATATGGACTCTGCTGCCATGCTGTGTCTTTGGAAAAGGAGATGTACTCAAGATGGGGCCTGCTTGTGTAACAATAAGAGAGATATCAGCAAAGTACTTGGCCTTGTAATATTATATATTGTATCTTTTAGCTCTCTCAAGCCAGGCATTGCTTAGGGATTGAATTCATATGTTTGTTTTGTAAAATACTTTCTTTTTTGCAGGTGTTGGGTGAAAATTTTTTTCTGTTTTGTAGTAAGAGTGTAATGCAGGTGATAACTTGTACTGGTTCAGTTGTCTTTTTTATCATGAAGTAGTGAAAAGGGTACTATGGAGGAGAAATAAACGTTTAATTCTGTTTTTCAGTAAAGTATTAATATTGATATCGAAGTAATAAACTGCTTTAAAAAACCCAAATGAATGCATGAGAGACAGAAAAAAATGAATGCATGAGAGACAGAAAATGAAGAGAGTAAGTTAAAACCTGAAGGAAAAGAAATCCCTATGAAAATCAGTAGATGAAACAGTAGATGAGAATGCAACGTGCTTAAGGCTTCCTAAACTCTCACCTGAGTCAGATATCATGCATAAACAGAGCTGAGGGTTTGTGGATGAGCAGAGACAATATAATATGAGTTAACATTTTTCAGCTGAACAAATCAAGTGAATCTTAACAGACGTAAGCTGAAATGCTTTCGCCTCACATGGCGATATGCAAATCCCATGAAGTATTTTCTGTTCGGGACCTGGAAAGTGTCTGCGGAGTTCCAAGAATTGCATTGTGTCTGCAGACACAGAATTGTATCCCCACTTATCTGCCTGAGTGGCACACTATAACAGATGAACATAAAATGTAGTATTTTGCATTTTTGAAAAAGCAGTGGCAGATTTCAATGCAAATTAACAAATAAATCAACTCAAATACACCTAATCTTTCCTTATTCAGAAGTAAGACAGACCACTTATATTTACCTTGCAAAATACTGTATATTTCTTTTTGAAAGAGAAATTCATTGCAATTTCAATTCTGAGATGTTATTTAAATAATCCCCTCCTGCCCCAAAATACATTTCTAATCAGAAAAAAAAACCACAGTTCAACTTTGTCAGAATATAATTCAGACTGTCAATATGCACTGTATTATTTTCTGCATCTTGGGTTCAGGTCTTTATGCTGAGTAGGCCAGAACCGCATACATATTTGAGGTTTTTCTTTAAATCAATGTACTTAATATCACAAGCTATATTATGTCCATTTTAATTCTTTAAAACAGCATTTTATTTATGCAATCAAGAGAATTTTCATATATTTAAAATCCTAATTCCACAGTTCTGCCTGACTGTAAATTCAAGAACTTGGGTGTTCCTTTCAAGGGACGAGGTGTTCAGCATGTCTCTGTCATCTCTAGAGTTTACCTTATGAGATTCCAACAAACAAACCATGATGTGTAAAACATGAGTGAAAATTCCTGCTTGCTCTAAGGATGCCCTTGAACATTCTATTTAATCAAAATGCATTTCATAATGCACTTTATATTTTGTAAAATATTATTTTGAAAAGAGGAAAGGAAAATGTTGAAAATTTTTAAAACTTTTCTAACCCAATGTTTAGGTTTTTATTTCAAATTTATTTTTCAATTTTTAGTATATATTTTTATATAAAAATCCATATAAAAGAATCCATGCAGGAAGAAAGTAAGAGTAGAAGTTCATTAAGACTTTAGTCAAACTGATCTACAGTGAAATGATTTTTTATGTTTCTTTCCCTGTAATGCAAGTTCAGTCTAAAATTTGGAGTTCTTAAAAAATTGTTCTAGTGAGAAATTTAGTAAAAAAACAACTTTTTTTTTTTTTTTTTTAAAGGAAAAGTATTTAATTTAAAGAGGATCCATTTTACCTGACAGTTTCCAGACAGATGTGTTGATACCTAGTGTTAGGTAGTCATTGGTATTGCCTCAAGAGTCCACAAAAAGATGACATTCCTCAGATGATTAATTTCTATCCTTGGGTCTCATTTTTGCACAATTTATCAAAAATTCATATACTTTGATGTATGAGAAAAATAATAGGAACTGCTCAAAAGTAATCTGCAAATTTTAAATAAATAAACTGTTTGTAAATGCAAATTTATTGTCCAAATCAATATCCTTATCCTAAAATATATTAAAAAATCAAACAACAGAGCTAAGTAGCAATTATTATCAAGGTGTAGGATTAGCTTGCATTTTATTCTTGTGTGGTCTGTAGCAATATATTGTAGAGACTTGGTTTTGAACATCAATATGGAAAATTGAAATTTTTCCATTATATTGTAGTCCAAGGAGAATTGGGTCTAAATTACACTCAAAATTAGCGTTGGTTTTCTAATTGCTATACACACAAGGACTCAATTACTGTTCTTCAGTCCACATGTGTAAAGGAATATCTATAACCACTATTTCAGGGTGAAATTCTAACAAGCCTGCAGGGACATCAGTATTGTGGGGATTCCTCATCTGTTTAGGGGTTTCCTCTAATCACTTTTAAACATACAAACAGATACTGTTGAGTTGTTTCTGCAAATAACCATAAGGGCCTTAGTCTGAAAACAGCATTTCTTAACATATCTTTATTTCTAAATTGGCATTTATCAATCTTATATCTCCTATTTGTTTAACAGTCATTTAAAAAAGGACAAAATATCTTGCTGAATTTTAAGAAATGAGATTATAAACCCAAAAATTTTTTATTCTCAGTTGTCTCATTTTCCCATCAGCCCAAAATTAATTCTAGAACTTCAAGTCCATCTAAAATGTTCTATTCATTTTTTTCAGGTCACTATTCACACATAGGAACTCCAAAACAGTGCCAGTGATTATGGAGCCAAGCATTAACTTTTTCCTCCAGTTATTTTTTCTGGAAGACCCTGTGATATGGTCACATATACTTGGATATTATAAAATTGGATATTTAATGATGGAACAGAGTATTATTCCATTTTCTGGCAATTTTGCAACCAAAGCAATTCTACAAGGAAATTGAACATAGTTTCTCAACTAATTCTATCAAATTGGGAATTTTTTATTATACCCAACAGTGATCACTTATTGCAATGCTTTCTATTCAACAAATAATATTCCAAGTTAAAATGCGAATAAGTCTGGTTAACAGCAAAAACAGAGCTAAATTGTGAGCATTACAATTACAGATGCTCTCATTTGCAAATAATCTTTGCAGTACTAACCACACTAAGTTTCATGGTAATGAACCCCACAAAACAAATCTCTCAAGAAATGACTTTACAGAATGACACCAGGACAGTGTTTACCCCAGTGCAGATGAAGGTAAATGGGCAGTGGTCTGAAAAACAGGAACCAAAGTGTTCCAGTTCAACATTGTGGGGGGAATGTTGTCTACCAAATAAAACTGATTGTGGGACATATGGAACATTACAAAGAATTTGCAATAAGTATATCATAAAGTAAATTCTTTGTTCAAAAATGTATATTTTTTGTTTGAAAACTCGATGGTCGTTAAATAATGTGATGGAACATAATGGATCAAAATGAAACTCAACTGTTGAAATATATTCTGCTTGAAGAATAGATTAAATTTGGATAATATTATGTTTCATCTTGATTTAGAATAAAGAAAAATGAAATCTAGGGCAGTAAGAAAGTATTTCCTATCCATCTGTACTGAAAAATTATTAATAGTCTTGTAGAAAAAGTGCTGCTTGAAACCTAAAGTTCAGTATAAAATTGGGCAATTCCACCCTGACATTACAGCTACTGATAATGTTCAGAATGGAAGCCTTGGTCAGCAATTGCTGCAAGAAAGATGTGAGAAGGGAAGACAGTGGGAAAATGATTTCTTGACTTCTATGTCCTATGATGCATACGCTTCTGCTGCATAAGGAGGTTGTTCTCTACCTATGAACATCCAGTATTGTTTTCATCTCTTTTGTCAAAAGGTAATTTTGAATTACCCATTCATGATGAGAGGGAAGTGAGCCCTAATCTGTATTTCCAGATTCTGCTGATCCTACAGCTAAGTATCTGCAAAAAATTTCTGCAGCTTGTAGTAATAAAGTTAAATAAAGTTAATGGTCACTTAGACTAAATAGAGCATTTATTGCAGAAATGTAGGTGCTTCAGAGAAATATGTCTCCATGAAATCAAGCCACATGTTAAGACATTTAAAGTCAGATCACAAGTGTAGTGAAGAGACCCAAGTATTCTAGTTTATATTCAGTTATTGACAAGGGGTGACTGCTTATGTGTGAGGTATTGCTGAGTCTTCCAGTTGTTATTCTGTTGTTATTCTGGCCCTTTGAGAAAAAAAGCATTGGAGAAATGAAATACTCCTGTGTTGCCTGATTAATTCATGTTGATCTTTTCTTAAAATGTACTAAAAATTCAGAGATGGTACATTAAAGCCAGTAATTCATTAGCACTAATTTTTCCATGGCATGTGTCCATTTTAATTTGAAATTAACTGAATTGAAATCCACTAAGTTTATGAACAGGAGAAAAAGCCTTATTTCAACAGATTTCCCCAATTATAAGATATAGTGGCATTAAGTATTGGAAAAAAATCTTGTGTTTCAGGAAAAATAAAATTACAGTAATTGCACGAATACAAGC
>VRYO01002734.1:26585948-26635884 GCA_009812075.1 Sialia sialis
ACATCCATTTTTTCCATGCTCTTTTCTGGAATATTTGTAACCATCCTATAGATGATGTTGCTACAATTTTAATTTTTTTTAACTTCTTATTGGTTACTTCTTACAAAGAGCCATTTTTTAAAATAGTGCTTTACAATATGTAAAATGCCAAAAAAATTCAGGTAAGTACAAAAAGATTTTTCGAACTTCAATTGATCCCTAGTTATAAGCAGCATTTATCAATAAAACATTAGTTTTCCTGTGAAAGGCTTTTTTGCTTTGCAATGTCCACACTGCAGCTCCAAAATTTTGTGTTGTAGTTTTTGATGTTTCACTTTAGAAAACCTCAATGAGGTAGTTTAAGAAAGGGATGAAATTATTAATGGACTTAAATGCAAAACTTTTCATCACAATGTGCAACAATCTAATTTATAATATAGAACATTTCTAAAATACAGCTATAAGCAATTACCTGGAATAGCAGTCAAATAAAGTAGATTCAGAAGTCTAAAGACTGCCATGGTAAATATTTCAAATTTTTGTGGTCAGCCTTATTACTGCTTTCATATGTATAAATATTAGAATGTGAAAATATTAAATAAATATAAATATTCCCTCGAGTAGGATAACAAAGAGAATTTTTGGGATGTAAAGTTTACTTAAAGGCTTCTGGTGCAAAGATAATGCCCTTTATTTGCAAAGTCTTTTGATATTCTCAAAGCAATTGTACTGCTATGCAGTGACAATTAAAGAAACTGAATTATGTTTTGTACTGCAACACAAGTGAAATTTCATCAAATGGTTAGGAAAAAAACAATTTAAAAAGTTGACTCAAAATGCAATATATTTCATTTTAAAAATAAAATAAGTGTGATTGCTCTTTTTCAATGTTCAAATTCTGCTTTTACTTGCAAGACCCCTGTGGTTTAAATAACCCAGTATGTGTATCCTAATAAAAATCCCATTAAATTAAATGGCCACTAGGCATATAGAGTGTCCTGTTGCAATTTCAAGAGACAGTTTGTTTTACGACACCCTGCTATGTACCTTTTATTTTATCAAAATAAAAGAGAAAAAGGAAAGGTTGCAAAATGTGTTTATTTCTATGAAAAAATATGTTTCCAGTGTACTAGAAAAAAATTGATGTGTTATGTGCTGGTTTTGTTGATAGTTTGGGGCTTTTTTTTGTAGAATGAAAGACTTGGCTTATTCCACGTCTGGTACATTTATAGCACAACCTACAATAAATATATATAATCAGCAGAATCGATCAGTAATTTTCATCCTCTGAACTATTACTTGTTTCTTTTGGAAGGTGGCAATTCAAGAAGTAATTCAGTTTATATTGTATTAGATTAAACTGTTTTAGAGCACATACTGTACTTGTTTGCCAGCAAACATTATTTCTGAAATAGGGTGCTGTTTTTCTTGCAAATGTTTCTCTTTCTTTCCTTTCTTCTCTTTAAAAAAACCCAAACTAAACCAAAACAAAAAACATACCAAACAAAACCCCTAAACCTGTGGATGTATTGAATACTTGTGAAAACAAATTACAAATATCACACTGAGATGAATTTAGTACCTATGGTTCTCAGCAGATATTCTACTCCATCCTGCCTTCCCAAGCAAGGCCTGCAATATTTTGTTGAAGTACAAAGCAAGAAACAGAATAGACTATCAAACTAATTTTGCTTTGAGAGATTTTATCAGAAGTTAATATTTCCAGAAGTTGCTAAATCTCATAGCTTGCTTTCCCATATCTTCTTCATATTCATGGAAATCACAGTGACAAAATTTAAATTCTTTGAATTTGTCTCAAATTTTCTTGCCCAGTCCTGTTTCACTGCTTTTTCCTGATCCATCACTTTATACCTGGCAAATCCCATTTAATATTTGCTTACAAAAGATATATAGGCTTTCCAGGACTCTACTTACCCAATGTTTAGTCTGTCAATTCCTTCTTATGGTTTCTCTTAAGATGAAATGCTGGGACCCTCATCATTATCATAGCAAAGGCCTATGTTCAAATGATTTTTAATGACAATATAAGGATGTCTATAAAAGACATGTTTATTAAATGTAAAACAGAATTGAGATTTTCTCATGTAAAGACATAGATCCCCAGTTCTTATTTAACTCATTGGTCTCTTTTATTGATATAAGATATAGAGGGAGTAAAATGTCTACAATAACAAAATAAAACCTGGCCTTGACTTAGTGAGGTGTATGGTAACTCTTCTCAGACCAATGTGCTTGTGTTATACACAAATGTTTGGAAAGAATTTTGCACCTGTCTCCTGAAGTTAGAAAAAATCTAAAGAAGTAACAAGTGTGAGAAATGTCTAGCTGTACCTTTCTGAAGAATACAGTAATTGTTGTAGATAGGTTTTCCTTTTTGCCTTCTAGTTGAGCATCTCTCAAGCTCTACCATGCCTACCTGTGGTTGTGAAACCCCTCTGTTGACTATTTAACTTGGCTGTGCTCAATTTTTTTTCTGAAAACATAATTATCTTGACTGTCCTCATTCCTTTAACCATTTGCTTGTTGGGCTCTGTCCTCAAAAGTTTATGGTCCTACTGTTTAAAATATTCTCATGTAGTTGTTTTTCTTTACTACTATCCCAGTTTCCCTCGGTTTTTAACATCAAATGCTAAACAAACCTAATGTATTAATGCAGAAGGTTTCTTCTAAAAGATATTAACAAAACAACAGTGACAATATTTGATTGCTGCAAGTACTTCTTGTAGAACCTTTCTTCTTATATCATTTACATTCTTAGATTAAAACACCATCCTTGCATTGCCAATGTTTATCAATTGCTAAATGTACATGAAATGGTCTTTTTATATAACTGTATTTTCATGACCATAATGCACACCGGATTATAAGGTGCAGTATCAGTTAACGGGAATTTTCCAAGCTATTTTCATATATAAGGTGCACCGGATCATAAGACACACTTTTTTTTTTGCAACGTTGATCTGCGCGCAACTTTCGCAACTTTTAGCGTAAAATCGGGAGGGACAGACCCGAGGGATGTGTGCGTGCCTGCTCGTGGTCACTGGATTGCGAGCTTCATGTTTGTTGCTGCACAACGTGGAACAGAAATTGTTTTGAGATCCCTTCAATACTCAAGGTTCGTATATAAGGTGCACTGGATTATAATGCACACTTCTGATCAAATTTTAGGATTTTTAGTGCACCTTATAGTCTGAAAAATATGTTAGAAGAGTTTTATTTTCTTCCATTCTCTTTCCAGTTTTGAAAGGCTCTTTGAAGTTTAAAGGCAAATAGATGCAACCCATTTTTGTATCAAAAGATTTTCATGAAGAACAGGACAGTAACAATATTGTACTTTCTCAAAGATTGAGTCTTATGGGAGAATGGGTAGATCTTAGCTGTCTTAGCATTCCTATAGATCTTTTGTGGGACAGTTTCAGTCCACTAGACAAAACACATGGAATTTTCCTCTTAACCCAGAGTTGGCTGTGTGAAAAAGTTAATCTGTGAATGGAGATCTTAGAGGAAAATGGAATTATTTTGGCTGATAAATGGAATTAATTATGTCAGCAACACTTGGCTTAAAAAGTAAAAGCAAATAGTGTTATTTTTATATTTATGTATCCATAATAATTTTTTTTCTGAGCACATGTTATTAAGCATTAAAAGCATTAAAAAAGCAGTGCAACAAAAATATATAACTGCTCAAATTTTCCATGAAAGTCTTTTAGATGTTGTTTCTAGCAGTTCCTGTGGCTTGGTGGAACAGACAAAGCATGTTAAAGAGTGAGAGACAAAAATGTCTTTCATTTTTTTATTTAGCCATTGAACATAAATATTTAAATTATATGTAATTTTTACTATATGTATTTAAATAATATTGTCTTCCTACAAGCAACATTCTTACCTCCTCTTCCTATGTAATTAACGTGTAAGAGAAGTAACTGAGAGAAAGCAAAATTCAACCATCTGTATTTCTCAGCATTGTCATTTTTCAGATAGAACTCACAGGTGTCTTCTAAACAATGATGCATTAGTAGGCACAATGTTTTTTTCCTACTCATTTGTTTGTTAACTATCTCTGTGATAATAATATATTTGCATATTTAATTTCCTCCATTGTAAATGAGCACCTTAGAAGCACTTCATAATTTTTATAATATTCTTGTATTCTTCATTTTCATGCAATCTATTTGCCTTTTCCCCCAAAGGACATTTGAAAATATCATAATTCTATACATAGAACAGTTGTTTCCAAATACAGTATTAGAAGAGTCAGACAGGAGTTCTTAATATGAAGCAGACATTAAAAAAAAGCACACTTAAATTTTGTCTCAAGTTATCTTTTCTTTCCTGGTGTTTTTTCTTTGTGCAAAATCCAAAAAACCAGGCTGTGTATGGACTTATTGAACTAATGTGTAAGAACAAGAAAAATAAAATATCATTCACTCACAACTTTTGTGTGAGCCAGGCAAGGAACACGCCACAGCAGACCTGGTAATATTGTCCAATCAGTGGCCCCTAATAATTTATTTGGAGATTCCATATGTTCTCTGATAAGTTTTCCTCTTTTTCTTGACCATACATAGCCCTGTTATTGAGTTGCCCAATAACATTTCCTCCAGCTGCACTGCCTGTGGGAGGCAGATTCCCGTTCTTGTTGGCTGCACTGTGATCATGCAAAATCCCCATTATTTAGCTCATGACTATAAAGAGATGTAACCACCTCCACCGATTTTCAGTCTTTACAGAGCTCAAAAAATTTCTTTAAAAATGTCTTTTCTTATGTGTCTGTATCCTATTTCAAGATAAAATAAAGTCCACTTTGTTTTTGTGCTCTCTGCCCTTTTCACCTCTACGTTCTTTCATCCTTAGCTATCTTTTTCTGGCATTGTACATCCATTATGCTATTTCCTCCTGATTTCTAATTTTTCATTATATACTTTTTAATCTCTCATACTACTTTCTGAATCCTCCACACATTGCAAGTAAACCCTAATTTCCATCATTCATTGCTGTTTCAAGGAACAGTATTAGACAGCCCTAAAGGAAGCCAGCACAGCATTTCACAGACTGGGAGGAAAATGTATGGGTTGCACATTGGCAGCGTTGGCAGTTCTACCTCAGCATCACTTCAACATTTAATCAACTACAAAAGTCATTTAATGCTTGGGATACTCCAGTGCTATAAATATGATCCCTTAAGTAATTACACAGCTTTACTTCCTGAAACATATTTGGTAACACTTTAAATGAAGTGTCTTCAGTACATTCCAATGCATTTTTAATTTAGATTGGATACAGCTATGATTGTATGCTAGATAAATAACAGTTTGAATTTAAATGGATACAACGACATTTCCCAACTAGCTAATAATTAAATAACTTGCAATATTGCAGATGAAAGTAGCAGTATATTTCAATGATTAATTAATAACATATAACATCTGTGAGAAACATATTTCCTAATAGCACACTATTAACTACCAAAGTAATGCGAGGAGGCCTATTACTTTGACTGCAAATGCAGGCTGTAGTAGAGATTGCTTTTGGAGTATACAAAAAATCTGTGTCTTCATTTGGGTTTCATTGTCTGGATACCACCTTTTATCACCCAAAGAGGAGTTCCCTCAGCCTCTTATTTGCCCATCAGTATGTGATACTCTTGGCATAATTTTCTCTGGTTTGCGAAACTGTAGCATAAATATAAATAAACTGGTCCTAACTAAAATGTCAAAGTACTTTATTGAAACAATATTAGAATTAAATATATATATTTATATTAATAAAGCTTGTTCACCTAATACATTTCTTTAACTTCCCTTTTAATTTTAAATCATTAAGCTCTGTATTTGACTATGAAGTAAAACTTTGTATTTAAAGATTGAAGTCCAAATTGAGATTTTGTTGGAAGTTTAAAGTTTAAAACACCTTAACTAAAAATAAAACTAAAACTTATTAAAGTGCCGAACTATACTTTCAGAATTTCAAAAAAAGCAAAAAAATATACAAGTCACATTACATGTTTTATAGGGGAATTAATAGTTCTCTGGTCTTCAGAGTTCATAACTGTAAATGCAGACTGTAACTGATGAGACACAAACATTACAGTACCTGTGAGCTCACAGTAATGTACTTACCAATGTAATGTTTGAATAATGGTAGCTTATTCCACAATTTGCACTACAATTAAAGTACTAGTTGAGGATTCCTTCTAGCAGAACACTTCAGTATTGCAAGTATTCAGTAGGTTTTAAAAGGCAAAAGAAAAACAGTGAAGCGAAACCTTTTTATGAACACCCACGATCCATATAGCTGCACTACTGATGAAATCTTTGGAAGAGAAAGACATTTCTGTCATGCAAGATTACATTTGTATATAACATTATTCAAAGTTCCACACAGCTACTGTATAAAATTAATGAAATATCTTTTTATTATGTTTGGGTTTCTTAATTTTATCATTAAACTTAACTGAAAATGCTAATAAAATGTTGGCTTTTGTGAAGCTATGAAAACAAAGATCTTCATAGAGACTGTTACTTTGGTTTATATGAGGATATATATTTTACTTTAATATTCATTTCTCGAGCAAGTATGATTCTACAGCCATCAAAACTATCAAGAGGCGTAAGAAAGTTTTGTGGGGAAATGAGGTCTGTATGCTTATATACAAGGCCCGAGTAGCCTAAAGAAAATGCAAGACTAAAAAAAATTCCAGTTACTCTTATGGGGAACAAAAATAGATTATAATATCCTTACATTTTTGTATCCATTGAAAGCTTATGCTCCAAGTTCACTGAGCAATTACTTGTTTCAAAAGCAAATAGATTCAACATGCTAGATCAAGCAAACAGTAGAATAAAACCAATATTTTCTTCTTTCTTCAATTCAAATGCAATAAATAGCAAAAATTAGAGAGATTTCACAACAGTGTGATTTAGGCTGCTCCAGTGTTTCTTCATCTAAACAATTAAAAAGCTTTTTATATTTTTTTTCCTAAAAATTAGTGTACATCAACCTATCTCCAGTTTTATCAGGACTAATAGGAGGCAATAATTATTTTCCATGTACTACACAGGATACTGCTCTTGATAAAGCTCTAACCTGTATTGCCTATTTAATGTTTTTGCAATGGAAACATGTAGCTGACTCATATTTAATTTCAAAGACATTATAACCCTTAGATTATTTTCTGTACTCCTGTACCGGTTTCATTTTGTATGAGTGCTTTTAAATACTCTCTTTGAACTGTGGATCTTTGCTCATGCTTTCATTTAATTTGCTCTTGTCAATTTCTTGCTTTCCCTCCAATTAGCCAAGATCATTTTGATTTATGATCATATTCTCCAAAGAGCTTGCAAGTCCTGTTCTTTGCAGTTTCCTGCAAAAATGTCACTCTGACATCCAAATTGCTGAAGCTGTTAAATGAAACTTGGCCTACAATAAATCCTATCTGCAAGATATTCTTTCCTGTTTTGACAGAGACATATTGATAATCCTTTTTGAGACTTACTGCTCAAATTTGTTGTTCATGAACCAGTCCATTTGTTGCAAAAATGCCACTGATGAAAGTTATATCTCTACCAGTATTTCTTTAGCTTTTTTAGGAGTCAAGCCATTTAAATATTGCCAAAAAACATTGCACATTCTCAACATCCAAACAAGAATTCTTCCTATACTCACTCTACTTTGTCAAAGAAAAAACTTGGAAAAATTTAAACATAATTTGCTTTTGTAAAATCAATTTTAGTTTTTTCTCCTACTTCAATATTTTCATGTATTCATTTTATTATTTTCAGACATGAAAAGGAAGAGAATTTCTGAGTTTTCCCCTTCTACTAAAGATCCTAATGTTGCTTTATACAGTCATTGTGGATGACAAAAAAGTCTTAGAGATTGCTTCAGACAAGCATATGACTCTTAAAATTCAGACTGTTCTAACTGCATATTTTTCAGTCCATTCTGATTTGCACTGTGTTTCTATCTATAAAATAAATCAAATTTCTAGTCACAATTTTTTGTAAGAATTAAATAAATGGAAAAGCACTGAATATTTCAGCTTTTATTTTTTTTCTGTGCCATCTATTATTTATTCTTTTTCACACTTTTAAATGAAATTTCCCTTCTCTTTGTTTTCCTTTTATTTACAGTGTATTTATAGAACCATTTCATGTTGCCTTTTGTGCTCCTTTTAATTGAAACTCAGTTTGTATCTCAACCTCCCTTGATTTTTTTTCTATATACTCATGCTTTTTTGCTAGCATATGAGCTCAGATTCAATTATCATATTCTTCTTGAATACATTACTATTACTATTATTATTATTATTATTATTATTATTATTTTACATTGTAATTCACATAGATCCTTTCAAAAATTTGTATTTTAATTATTGTATTTATCCAGAGGATCTTCATCTTATTCATTTTGTGTAGAAATGTACTGAGATGGTAAGGAATAGCCATTATTTAATTCTTAAGACATATTTGTTTTTCTTTCCTCATTATTTTTTGATATTTCTAGCTCTTATCTATCATATTCTGGAAGTTGCGTGGATTACTAATGTAGTAGCTCCCAATACTTTGCTGTTATTTTTCATGTCTGTGTTTCTTTTATCAGATAGAGAGCAAATGATACTCCCTGAGAGCAACAAGTGCTAAAGATGTACAGTAATTTCACACTGATAAGCCGCACCTATTTCACTGAAGAATTGTGCTGATCCCGGAAGTGCAGCTAATCACCAGGTGTGGATGAATTCTGGTGAAATGCCAACCCGGCAGTGCGAGCTGGCTGAGGAGGGAGCCGCCGCAAAGTCCTGGCCGGGTGGGCGGCGAGCCGTAGCCGCTGCCGAGCCTGCTGGGGAGCCACGGCAGCCAGCTCTGGGAGTGGGAGTGCCAAGGCCCGCAGCATGGGGAGGGCACCTGGGACTGCGTTTAAAGGCTTCGCCGGTCTGTGAAAACTGTTGGCAAATTAAGCACCTGACACCAAACCCCACACTCGTGCGATTCTGTTACTAACTCGTTATTTTGTTGCACATGGATCCTCCCTTTAAAGAAAAAAAGTGCAGATTATCACTGCAACTTATTTATGGACAAATTCCGTGGTCTTCCCAGCTACCTGGAAGTGCGGCTTATAACCGTGTGCGGCTTAAGAGTGTGAAATTACTGTATATACTTACCTTTAGTCTGGTCAGTGAAAAACTGTCATTCATTAGAATTTCGGTAATTAACTTCTTTCTTAGCTTCAATGGGAGCAGCAACCACCATGGGACCTTTTTTCTTTTGAGAATATCTTTGCAGTGGTAAATAGTTAATTATCGCTGAAATGGTAATTTCAGTATTTTAAAATATTAATGTATTTTGAGATTTTAATTGCACTGAACTTCACTGGAATGGAATTTCACTACCTTGGTCCCTCTAAAGGTCTTCTTATCCCAAAGGGATCCATAGCTACTGCAGACATTAGGGTGAAAGCAACCGCCATTACCTGAGATAGTGTGGTCAATGCATCTAGGAGCAAATTTCATACTAGGACAGAGAAGCAAGGAAGATAGTGTTTTACTGGAAATGTTATAATTCAGGTGAAAATTATTCTATTGTTGGGTGCAGATTATTTTAAATAATTTTGTCAAATAGGATATGCCATTGCTGCTAGGAAGTCATTCTTTAAAAGACAAAGTCAGTGCACATATAAAACTTTTGTGTTATTTCTTAAGAATTTTCTTCTTCTTGTTTTTTTCATGTAGTGTAAATGACCTTTACAAAACAAATATTGCACATATCAGTGTGGTTAAGGAAAACTGTATTTTCCTTAAGAATTTATATCAAGCTTAAAAGTTGAAGTTTATGATTTGCTTGTGTTCACTGTAGCATTGGTTTTACCCAGCAGTCTATCTATTGCAAAAAATACATGTATGAAATGAAACTTTTTGTTAATTCAAACTATCAGGAAAATGCTGCTCCTTTTTTACTCTGTCAGATAAAGTAACCAATTAAAATAAACTAGGAATTGTCCTATTAGGTCAGGTCAATCCAGTTAATAATATATCTTCCAGAAATGTGGAAAAGCACTTTCCTGTGAAGAAAATGATTTATGGCTGCTATTTGCCATCTTCCCACAACATGTTCTCTTATTCCAGTAATCTGAAGCTTAAAACTTCTCATTCTTTTCAATACAGAAGAAAAAAAACCAAACCCTTTCTACCTTATTGAGGAATCCAGAAAAAAAAAGAAGTACGGAATGAAAGCCTCACAGATGTTCAAAATACCAAGAGCTTAAATAAGTGGATGTGTAATGTTTTTAGGTAAGATTAGACATTTTAAATGCTTCTAAAAATAAGTGTTTGCTCTCCTGGAAACAAAAAAGTTAGCTGTTTAGAAATAAAGGCAAGAAAATCTGGTAATGTTTAATGTTTTGCTCTTTTCTCTTGTGCATTCCTCTGTCTTTCCATTTCCTCCAGGCCTGTTTGTTTTTTGATTTTTTTCCCCCTCACTAGGAAAATATTATAATGATATTCCATAATTCATGGAAGAAGTAAAAACCAGTTGAAATAATAAATTCAGATTTTTCTTAATAAGTTTATTAATTTGCTTTGGCATATGAATCGTAAGATAAAATTAAGCAAAATATATACCAAATCTATAATGAGAAAATTGAGTTCTTAAGACCTGTTGTACCTGTTTTACCATCTATGACATCAAAAAAAGTCAAGCCATAGCTTATGCATGGCACATAATGGTGGTAATTATATATTGAATTTTGCATAGGCTCACATGGATAAGAATTTAATAAATGTGAAATCCACCAAGATGATAAATTGAGAAAGTTTCGTATGGGTAGATTTCCTCTTTGATCTGCAAACACAAAATCAAAATGAGAACATTAGGAAGCATGGCTTTCAAGTAAATTGCTTCTCTGATAGCAGGTCTGTACGTAGACTTAGTAGGGGAAAAAAAAGCTAAATTAAGTATTAAGGCAAATGTTCTCTTCTTGAATATTTATATGGCTTATTTCACTATTCTCATGTCACTGCTGGTGTCAGACAATCAGGCAACTCAGAACGTCGTAATATTTGTCCTATAAAATAGAGGGCATTTTATCTAAAGTGCTGCCCATTCTTGATGTCCAAGAACACTAAAGCAATACAGTCAGACCCTTTCTCCCTGATCTCTGAAAGAGAGATTATTCAGCCACTGAGACCAAAACAGGCTTTCTAAAAGCATTAGTTTGCACTTTTGCTCTAAAATTTACTTGCAGTGTAAGGGTTCAATAACTCATTGGAAATTACAGTGCTTTTTCTGCTTGGCTTGGGAAGCAGCTATTGTGTTCTGGTTTTGTGCTTCTCAGAAATGCAAGTAAAGGAAAGGCATTTATAGACTCTTACTCTACTTTTATCTGCTCTATGTTTTTGATGAATATACTGCACAAAAGTTCCAGATAGTGTAAATATAAGTTTACATTAATTTACCCACTTCAATATTAAAATTCCAGCAGTACATCACCTATTTCACTCTACCTTTTTTAAAAGAAAATCCATGAAATGTGTCCACTTCTGCAGTATAAGCTGATATATACAGATCATGTAATGCTCAAGAAGCTTTTTGTTAAAATATCCTAACAATGACTTTTTTTGCCCATCTAGCATTGGCCTTTTAAAAAGGATCTTGCTGTAGATGAAATTTTAAATCAAATGCTATTTACAGTTTTTGTGGTAATTTCTGAGGAAATTTCCCATTTTAAAATTAAAATCAGTATAGGTTAATTCTGTGTACTGTGGTTCTTTCCCCATGCCAGAAGCAGGCAGGTGAACTTTTACGCAGCAGGAAGTAATATTGTGTCAGAACTTTAATTTTTTTTGACCATTAATATTCACAGATTTTTTTTTTGTTTGTTTAATTAGGCCAAGCCTTGCACAATGCCCTCTGAGCTCTGGCAGAACCTTAAGTGTGAGATGTGGCTACATATCTAGTCCTTAGTCACATAATAACTTTTGCCACAAATTCACCACTTCCTGCATGTTTGTCCTACAGCCACTTTTAGCACAGATCTCCATTATATTCTCCCACGTGTGTATGCTTAGTACCCTCAGGGAAGACATTTTTTGTAAGAACAGGTTCAATCTGTCTGTGTGTAGAAAAGCCAAAATATTGAAAATCCACTGACCTCTTGCAAATTTCTCAAGGTCTCAATAAACATTTGAACTCCTGATAAAACACTTTAGAATTTTAAGTGAGTGACTAGGATGCAAAAGATCTTTGGAGTACAGCATAGTCCTCTGCTCACAACAAGGTTTAGTATTTCAAAGAAATACTTGAGAAGAAAATGTTATCATCAAGGATGATATCTGGTGAATATCACCAGATTATGAAGCTCAGGACATGTGTACTGAACTTCAAATACAATTTGCTATTGTGTTCTTCTACTTGGAAAGAGCTGTAATAAAAAGAATCCACAAGGAAGGTGTAATTGGAATTGTTGATGTCTAAACATGAAACAAAACTTAAGACATCTCTTCTGCATATCCTAATATTGGATGTTGCACTGCACTGACTGAAACATGAATATTTGCCTGTAATTAAAAAAAGGGTTAACATGTTCTTATCAATAAGGCTACTTTAAGAATAATAAATTTTGACTGGCCACCTCATGGCTTTTCTGTGGATTAGCAGTCTTTTAGAATTATTTAGAAAATAAAAATCAGTTTCCTTATACATACAACTATCTTCAACAAGTAAATACAAACATAAGTATCTATCCTGATCTGAATTTACCAGATATGTATGTTCTCTTCTTCACTTATTTGGATATATTTAACTCAACATCAAAACTGTACATTCTGTTCCTCATTTTTGTTTTGTCTAGGAGCAGAATAATTTCATAACAGTCTCTGGTATTCAAAATTTCTGTGTTGGAGTAGAAAATAAAAATTATGCAAGAAAAAATGTGGTGTACTGAGGAATTTGGGGCTCTGCTGGGGTTTTTTATCATAGTCAATCATTTTATTAGGTCAGATATTAAACAGCTTAGAAAAAATGGTATCATTTTATCAGTGTCCTTCAGCAAGCAGCAAAGAGATTACTTTGTCCAATAAATATTTGCACTTTAGCTTCACAGAGTGTAAACTTAATGAACAGGTAATTTTAAGGGTTTTAAGGGAAAATGGCAAGGAGCTAAATTCACAGACCACACTTTCACGTTTGATACACGAAGGAGTGAGTAGACTGGCCCAGTCAAGCAAATCCCAAAGAATGGTTGTGTTTTAAGTTCAAGTACATGCCTAAGTGCTTTGCTGGAAAAAAGAAAGAATGCTTAGTAATTAGCAGAACTGAAGCTGTAATGGGTAATTCCAGATAAATTAATTCATCAGTGAAAGCTGGTCAGATTAGTTTTTAAGTATTTGTTTTCTACTGCTCCATTTCCCTTTTCTCTCTCAGAGGAGAGCTGAGGAGATTTACTTGAGCTTCTCTTTAAACTACCAAGTTGCAGTTGAGCAACTGAGCATTGCATTTCCTCAAAGCTTGCAATTGCTATCTCTGTGAAGAACAGAAACACTTTTCTGAGAATTTGTAATTCAACTTACATATAAGGAATGCTTCCTTACCAAGAGTTTGCTTAAAATTCTTTGTGATTCAGATGAGGATACCACCATGCACAGAGAAAGGATTTAGGTTTAATTATTTTCATCGTTTCAAGACTTTTGTACTGGGATCCTAAGAATTAGGGGATAGTTTGAAAGAGTTCTGTTACAAATGTGTCAAAGATGAATCATTATGGACTTGATCTCAAAATATTTAGTCTAATGACACATAATGACTTAATTGAATCCAGTAGTTCTATCAAAAAGGAAAGGTCCCCGTACTATGAGAATAGTAATTTATTAATCTTTTCATGTATCAGTAAAGAGACTGGCATATAGTCTCCAGTCAAAAGTCCTGTCTGACTGCAAATCCTTTTTCATTGACATATGTCCACATAAGAACAGAGAAACCATTTGTGAATACCTGTAATAAGCTGCCAACTGTCCATAAAGCAGAAAAAATCTTCTTTGTTTAATTTCGATTTAAAGACAGACTCAATCTCTATGTACCCACATGAGCTCTGTGGATGAAATAGGAGGTGATGAGAAAACTATTGTGAAGAGTTGCTGTTAAAATATAAATCCCCCTCTATCTGATGATGCCTCTGCTGTACTCAACACTCTGCTACTTATTTTGATGTGTATAAATCCAATTCTTTATAGGTACCACGCTTTCCTGAGCATAAGAATGAGAAATAATCTTTATGAAGTTGAATAAACTAAACTATTAAAACAGAATAGTGTGGAGAGATTGGCTTCTCAAGCTGTCTCAGTGTTTGTGAGCTCTTAGTCTGAAATGCATTTGGCTTAAAACCAACTTGTTACAGAAAACTTCCTGGCTAATTCAGTTGCTATAAATGTAGTTAATTTTTGCCAGAAAGCAATTATTTGCAAAGAAAAGCACAGTCTATTAAACACCTTTAGATAGCTGCAGCTAAGTAAGGCCACTTTGCATTTGGAACTGAAGATGGAATAAATTGCACAAGGGATTAGATATGTGTTTTCTTTAATAACTTTCAGCAAAGACAATGTTTGCATGGTAAAATTCCTGTTTGGAAACTTCGTGTTGCTCTACTCATTTTTCCATTTCACATCAGCCGTGGACTATCATGTTACAAAAAGCAGTGTTACAAAACTTGACAGGTGTAGCTAGATGTGCTTTCTCACATCATCATAATTCGGTCAAGAAAATTTAAGAAAATCTGTTTTGAAAGACAGGAGATCTCCAAAATCTCTTCACATTTTATCTATGAAAGAAAAAAGAATTTTATATTATTTCTTATCAAGGAACAAGTGAATTGTTTATATTTAAATTCAACATAGAAATGTCATAATCCATGAAAACAAAACCAAAGGCAACAGGAAATACTTGTAGTCTGAGTTCCTTTTTTATCAGCATCACTACCAATCACTATCACTATCATTATCACTGTCACTACAAGACAGAATAATTTTTAAAAATGTCTATTTCCAAAGTTCATCCTTCCCTTCCCTTCCCTTCCCTTCCCTTCCCTTCCCTTCCCTTCCCTTCCCTTCCCTTCCCTTCCCTTCCCTTCCCTTCCCTTCCCTTCCCTTCCCTTCCCTTCCCTTCTCCCTTCTCCCTTCTCCCTTCTCCCTTCTCCCTTCTCCCTTTATTTCTCTCTTACTCTCTCCCTCAGCCTCTGCCAGCTTTTTTCACATTGGCAAGAGCATTACAGAATGTAAAGATTATTTACTGAATTTACTAGCAAGAGAGCACAGAGGCATGTCCTTCCCCTTACACAGGTTTCTGTGTCTTTACGGAAATTCTCAGTATTGTGCTAGAAATCCTCCAAGCCAAGGGCAGCAAGAGGAAAAGTGCCAGGATGCATTTTTCTTTCTCAAATTAGAGGTTTAGTTTGCATTGAAATGTCAGAAGAATCAAGGAGATGCTGGTTTTCAAAAGTTGCTGTTGCAAATAATGCTATGGTGATATCTTATTCCCCTGCAAGGGGCTAATCTAGGCAGAAGCTGGGATCAATTCTCCATGTGTCCCAGATGACTTCCTTGCTGCAGCTCTTGTGCTCCTGCAGTCCATGCCTTGCATCATTTCAAATCTCTGACCCTGTGACTGATTGCATTGACCTCTGTTCTGTTTGTTGCTAAATGCTACTGTAATGTGAATTTATGGGAGGCTGATTTAAAAAAACACAAAGATCCTCATTACCTTATTGGGCGGTCCTGATTTTCAGAGGCCACTGAATGCTTACATACTTCACCTATTCATGTCATTCTGAGCAAAACAGGCAAAGCACCAAAACTCACACTCAGGTCAGCAAATTTCCATGGATATTTTATTTCTGCTAATAATTTTGCATTTGATTCTTTATAGCCCAGCTAAAATTTATCTTCCCTTTCCTGTTTCCCACACCACACAAGCAAATTGGTTCAATTTCCCACATTTTTATGGGTTTTGTTTTTTAAGTTTTTCTTTTCTTTTTTTTTCTTTTTTTTTTTTTTTCCCAGTTGTGGCAATTTAATTTGGATGTGTGTTAGAAACTTTCAAAGCAAATCCTTTAAATTTAACCAGTTTAAATGCCCCTGAATTTTAACCCTTAGCATCCAGGCCCTTAAATTCTGCTTTGCAATTTCTAAATAGATTTTCTTTTCCAGTGTAAATTGCTGTCTTAATCACTTGAATTCACTAAAACTTTCATACAGTAACATATATTCTCCTTGAAAGTCAGATTTTATTTTTACTGAGGAAATATTCTCTCTGACATGTTAAATTCCATCTAATCCATGAGCACTACCATCTTTCACCAGAGATCATTATAAAGACAGTCAGTCATTCATTCTCTTTGCTGGCGGAAAGGTGCAATGCAATGATACCATGAAAGCTGATAATCCACTCATGTTTACACTT
This sequence comes from Sialia sialis, assembly GCA_009812075.1. Classification (NCBI taxonomy): domain Eukaryota; kingdom Metazoa; phylum Chordata; class Aves; order Passeriformes; family Turdidae; genus Sialia; species Sialia sialis. The sequence continues at coordinate 26,602,391 of VRYO01002734.1, forward strand.
CAGATATTTCCCACAGAGCTCTCTGAGAAAAGGGACACAGACGATGACTTGGCAAATGCTGTCCTTTCATACAAATTCCCTGGGTGCTTTTGAACCAACCTATCAGAGAATTCTACTCCTGCTATTCAAGTCAGTAATTAGATTTGGAGAGAGCAGTACCACATGCATGTTTATGGCAATCACTTTTAACCCAAATGATGATCTTTTTCCTTTCTTCCTCCTCTCTCTTTGTTCCCACTTGAATTTTCTGCATGCTACCACAGCATCTGCCAGTGAATAAATAAATAAATAAAACCCAAAACACCCAAGCCTTCTGCCTAACAGGTCAAAATCTCTTGCATTTTCCTGATAGCAAGGACAAAAAGAAATCATCATCAAAATAAAGATAAGACAAGAAAGGGAAGAAAACAATGAACTGATGATGAAATGAGAGAAAAGCACACAAATAACATTTTCATAGGGAATTCTGAAACAAAAGCTAACTTTTTAAAAGCTAGAAAATTGAAAAACAAGGTATCAAGGCATAAAATTCATTAAAGTGTTCTTTTTAGGAAAGAAATGTGCATATTTATGAGATTTTAATATAAAGGAAATGTATATGACTCTTTATATATTTCAGTGCTTTGCATCTTTATTTTCATTAGTGACAGAAAAGCTATTAAAATATAGCTCAGCTTAAACTCTCTTCATATTTGCATGACATATAAAATGTATGTTAATAATATTTTACCATGATAATATATAGTATATATTTTCCATCCCTCTCTCACCCATTTATCTGAGTAAACAGATAACATTATTCACAACTTAAGTTCTACTTCAGGAGAATTTCATATTAATTTAATAAAAAAATTACCTCAGAGAGATTTCCAATACCATGTAATATTATTTAACTAGATTGACTTCCCACATTTACCATGTATTTTATAAGAACTTTTATTTCAATCTTTTATAACGGACATAATACATATAATATTAAGACACACAGGTACATATAGATGTGCACATCATATGTCACATAATTCATTTCTGCTTTAAAATACACAAGCCCTTTTTCAGATTTAGTGTTTGCAGTTGTACATGGCAAAAGTGCTGCTTGCACTTCCACTTCCAGATGTAAATGATGAAAACACAAGTGAACCATCATATATACTTTCCGTCTTAGCAAATGTATGTTTAAATAGAAAAAAAATATTTGTTCTTTTCATATGCTTGGATTGTGATTTTTATCCTGATCAGCTAACAGTTGAACAATTGACCATTCTTATAAAATGAACAGTTGATCTTGCTGAACTAGGATTAAACATTGAGCCAATTTTCTATATGCCACACAGTAGGCATCAAGTAATATTGGCCATCACTCTGTACTGATTTGGGTCTTATCAGACCACTTAGCTAAGCAGAAAAGGTCTATCTAATCTTTCTCACAACCCCTTAGCTCATCCATTTACTCACAAACAACATGGATTTTAGTTGTGGAGAAAAAACCCATCATTTAAGTGTGTTTTTTTGCTTCAACAGATCAGGTAATATAACTATCCCTGTAGTCAATTGTTGTTTTCATTAGCTGAGATTCTTGACATTTTAAATTCTACAGATGAAATTTCACAGTCTATTATCTTTATTAGGACCTGGAAACCGTGAACCTGTTTAAAAATCTTTTCTCTCTTGGTTTTGTTGGGGTTTTTTTGGCTAGATTTAAAAGACCTGAACAGGAAAATGACCAGCTGCTTAGATTACCACTCCAATCCTCTCATGAATTTTTAAAGGTAGGGATTTTCTGAGAACCAACATCAAATAAAGGATCAAATGCCTTCTATTACAGAATACAAATGTGCTGCTCAAAATCCCTAGAAATTACAGTCTTTGAGAACCATCTGGACCCACATGTTATGCAGAAGAGGAGAAACACAAAGGAAGTACTGATTAATTTTAATGTAGAGTGAAAAGGCTTGTAATTAAATTCAGTTTTATTAAGTTAGTGGTGTTTGTAGCTGAAATCTTCAAGCCTAGTGTAGCAGCCTAGGCTTCTCAAAAGTAGGTATTTTTGCAGATTTTGAAAACTTACTGAATATTGTTAACAAGCCTAAGCTTGTAGATTTGGCATTGATTGACAAGGACACCTCTTCTGAGCAGTACACTGTGTTAGTTTAGTAATACTTACCATTTATGACCGGTATTCTTATATTTTTTATAAAAACATAGTTATCCATTTCTATCTGTCTTGTCTATGGCAGTTTAAGAAATTTTATCTTTTTTCATGAAAAGCAGAGTGGGACCTTTTAATTAGCACTTGTTCAATACGCTTTCACATATAAATTAAGAGTTTTAGTTTTGATCTGGATTGCCAGTAAGTGAGAAACTTCTTGTTTATCTGAGATGATTTGACAATAGAGGGATCTGTGTTTTCACACACTCAGTGATTGTTTTACTATGAGTAGACTGAAAGGGGACAAGTTTTCTGAAAATGTTATCTACTACTCTTCTGTGTTGCCTTTCAAGGGTCATAAACTGTTCACACACTTCCCTGGCCGATTATTTGAACTAAAGATTTAAATGACAGACTGGTTTAGTTGAATGAATAAAGAATTAAATTGAAATAAAGAGGCAGCATATGACCACATTTCTAAGTATTTTACATGCTTAATACTGTGCTCTGCACAGAAGTTATTTGCTCCTGGAATTATTTGCTAGCCAGGGAGATGACTGCATTTGCTTTCAGTGTGGCATTTTCATTGTGTATAAAAACACACTAATTAAAAGAGATTTTTCTGATGCTTACTCTGAAGTGTAGAAAGTAAAGACATGTGCACACATTTCTTATTTCCTTTATAAAGGAAAACAGTTGAAAACCTATGAGAAAAATTAATAATTAAAAAAATTACCTGGAAAAATCAAATATCTAAATGTGAACAAAGTATTCATACCAAAATTTCCTATAATAAAACATAGGAAAGATTGAAGTTATTGATTCATAGAGTAGCTAGTTTGTGGAGGAACTACTTAATTTGGAGTTAATGTCTTAGGAAAGAAAGAGCAATCACTGCCACTGTAAGAATGTAAAAAAATAATGAAAATATATCAGGAATCAATAGAACTGTAGAAGGACGGGAACACAGAGGAGCATGAGCTGTTAAAGTAAATTTTTGGGAACTTTTTTTCATGGATTGAGCAGTCCAACCTGTTTTGCTGCACGAGGATAAAAATGTAATCCAGAATTTTTTCCCACAGTTTACTTATGGGAATGTTTTGTGAGACATTATTTAATAGATTAAAGTCACAGCATTCCTATTACTTCTTTCCTATCCCAGCACCTGTTCCTTTGTCAGTGTTGTGGTTTAGACCCAGTTGGCCTCTAAGCCCCACACAGTCACTCACTCACTTTCCCCCATTGGGAAGCATAGAAAATGAGAAGAGTAAAAATCAGAAAATTTGTAGGATGAGGTGAGGACAGTTTAATAGTTAAAGCAGAAGATGTAGACAAGCAAAACTAAACAAAGAATTCCTTCACCCTTTCCCATAGGCAGGAAGGTCTTCAGCCATCTCCAGTAGAGCAGAGTCCATGAAATGTAACCATTACTTGAGAAGACAAAGACAATTTGGGCATTCCTCTTCTACCTCTTCCTTCTTTCTTCTCCCTAGTTTATATTCTGGACATGATACTAGATGACATGGAGTATCCTGTTGGTCAGCTGTGCCCCTCTCTAATCCTACTGCACTCTCAGCTCACTTGTGGTGTGGGGTGAAAAGCAGAAAAGACCTAGACTCTGTGTAAGAATTGCTCAGCAATAGCTAAAACATCCCTGAATTACCTGTACCATTTCCAGCAAAAATACAAAACAAAGCCTTATATCAGCTATTATAAAGAAAATGAAACCCTGTCTTGGCCAAAAACGAGCACAAACAGGCAAATATGACTAAATTTGTTCTTGGTTGCTGTTTGTCATCCATACACTTGCAACAAATTTCATTGATTGTATTTTCCAGACTTTTTCAGAATTGAAATTGACTAAACCCAATTATTTTTTTCCTTCCTGTTTGAGCACCCATGAAATCACATTCTCCAATGTACCACTACCTCCCCCTTTTTCAAGTGACATTTTGATTATGAAACTGTTTCAGATGTTTCAGACATTTTTCTTGTTTTCCTAGGAAAAAGCCACAAAAACTCAGTCCATCCAAATCTCTGAAGGAACTGAAGAATTACATGTCTGTGCCACTTACAAAAATAAGGTAATTTTTAAAAAATGCATGGCATTCAGTAGTTATGGAAGGCAACTTTTGAATATTATGAAAGCTTTCCAAAAATGGTTTGAAGCAAATAATGAATCTTGAAACTGTGAAATATCTGTGTGCATACAGATTTCATCCACTTTAAAAGTTTAAAGCACCATTATTCTGCTCAATTGCCCACCTAACACAGTTAATGCTCCTCCATTATGTAAACCCTATTATTTAACATATTTGAGTAAAATATATACTTCACAGTAAGACTTTGTGTTCTTTTGTAAACTTTCTTTGAAATTCTGGAACATGATAAGATATGACTGAAACAAGATCACCTATAGAAAGGGGAAAAATATGACTCCAACCTATTTGATAGATGCTGTCAAGTTGGTCAGCAAAACAGTAGGTAAACAGGAACTGACAGATATAATTTATTTTTATTCAGAAATGCTGCAATCAAACTCCTCATAAAAAGCTGAAAGCTATGTGAAAATACAGATATTTTGGGATAAGAGGCAAACTACTGTTATGGATTGGTACTGAGAAAATAAAGAGTGTTTTCTAAACATGGAAATATAAAATACAGAGTGTGCTAAATGGTGCAATTTGGGACTGTTTTTAGTCTTCATTAATGATCTGGAAACAGGATGAATAGGGAAAATGAATGAAGCAAACAAAACTAAATGCTGGCTGCTTTTACAACCAGTAATATGCTCTGGGATTTTTTTTTTAAGTTCAATCAATATGTTAGCCTTTTTTTGTGCTTCAGTTTCAAGAGAAAATCATAAAAGGTACACATCTGAATGACTGTGTTTCATAGCAGGTCCAATTCCATTGTTCTTCCTCATAAGCAAGTTTTTAGAAACATACTGAAAGTAAAATAGGTTTAGATGAATTGAAACTATTTAGTAAGTCACTATGTGTTAATCCCTAAGGCATCTTCTGTTGATTTGTCTTGTTCTGCAGCACTACTTTTGCTTGCCCACTGCATACACTCTATGTGTGTACATCTTACAAAGATATACACTGAATCACTCTCTATCTTCCATTATGCTGTGTTGCAGATAATTGTGTGTGTGTGTGCGCTTGTGCATGAATGTCTCAAACCGAACCTTTGAATTCTCAAGCTCAAGCCCACCCTGGTGAGCTAGAGCCAGCCAAGCCTGGCTGTAAACTATAGGTAGGGTCTGACTAAGCAGAAGTTACACACACAGGACTTAGAAGTGTGGAGGTACATGATATACATTTGTCAAAAGAAGCATTTAGGAAGCTGATGATGTATTGTGCTTCTGCATATAAACTCTTGAGATTGGGCAAGCCCTGTTCTATGGGACAGTTGCTTTAAAGTGCACCATCCATTGCTGCAGGAGACCTAGAGACACAGCTGGAACTGCAAGCAGTTGGACTGCATGAAATCAACAGGTCTTTCAGTCCAGCTTTCCCAGACCAGCAGCAATCTCACCAATGGGAGGGCAAGACTGGGTAATGCTGGGGGAGTTGAGAGCATGAAGTAATGAAGTAGGGTAGAAGCACAGTTCTTGCTGCCTCTTAAATAAAATCCATTGTACACTTGTTATGGGTTGCCAATTATTTTGTCTCTTCTGTAATTGACATGATTGGCTTACCTCATGCTCTGCAAGTATTACTGAAGCAATCTTTGAAGATCATAAAATTAAACTTTGTGTTTCTTGCTGCTGTTCTATGCATGGCTATTTCTCTATACTCTCATAAGAGAGACTGAGGGTCACATAGATTTGTTGTGGCCCTCACTTTTCACAGGAATCTGAAAACACAATTTAAACACTGGTGTAGAATAATCATGTTCTGGTAGAACTTTTCTTCCAATTTACTCACTTTATACCCTGGTAGCACCTGGAGTTGAGAAGAGGACTGTTGGAAGAATCCCTTTATTACCCCTGTAAAATTTGGCTCATCCTTAAATCTAGTCAACTGTGGCTGGCTAAACCAGCCATGGAAATTCATTAAGTTTCTCATAGGCTGTACCACACTGCAGAGCTAAGCAAAACACAGACATCCGAAAGAGCTCTGCAGTCCCTTTTTATCCTGCAATCTGAGTGACAAATTCTGTCCTGAGCTAAGCATACGACACTTTGGGTGACATTTACAACATTTGCAGGGTTATAGCAATGTGTCTTAGAGCAAAATATGACTTTTTCTTTAGTATTAATTCTAACCAGCCTCAGTTTTTCACTGTCATGTAAAGAAAAACTGTTTCACTCAAATGCAAGGGCTGGGATGCCTTTCTATAAAATTAGTAGAAAGTCTTCCCTTGATTTATCTTCTGGAAAATAATACTCTGGTGAGGAAGAGGGTGCATTAGGCTGTTTATTTCTTGCAGACATTTAGAGTTTTAGCAGTAAGATGGCATTAGAATTTACTGTCTTCTTTGATATTGCATTTTTTGTGTGCAGCAATATACAGCTAATTAACAGATCAGTAAAAACATCAATACATGAGACAGTAGAATGGTTTGGATTGGAAGGGACCTTAAAGATCATCCAGTTCCAACCCCTCTGCCATGGACAGGGACACCTTCCACCAGTCCAGATTGCTCAAACCTCCATCCAAGCTGCCCTTGAACATTCCCAGGGGGTTAACATCCACTGCTGGGCAGTCTGTTTCAGTGCCTCACCATCCAATATTCTCAAACAGAACTATTAATAGACATCTCTTAAAGACATTAATAGACATCTATTATTTTTTCAGAGGACTGTATTATGGATCATTATAAAATGGAAATAGTACTAATAAATTCTTCCTTTCCTTTCCCCCCCCCCATCTCCCCCCTAATGTACATGCAGTAGCTAATGACAGGAATTGGCAGAATTTATGCTTCCAGCCTCCTTGACTGTTAATCATGTGTGGTGCCTCATACTGATGCGGAGGGCTGTTGTCCAGGCATAGATGTCAATATAAGTCCCATCAGGCAGTTAAAGCAACGTGTTACCCATGGTTTTGAAAAATAATATTGCATTAATAACCTTCAACTTCCACCTAATCTAGTAAAAGCTGAGGGGTGAAGAGAATTCTCAGTTCACAGGTACAAACTCCTGTAGGTGGGTAAGAGTTTTTAAATGTTCTAACACCTGTACGTATACAAGTGTGGTACTCCAGGGACTATCTGCTAGCTGTACATCTGCCTGTAGCGTGTTTACAGTGTCTTGACTTTTTGCTAATTTTTATTTTACCTCAACATCTTAGGTGATCATCCTCTGGGGGCTGTCATATGGGATATTCTTGGTGTATTACTCCTGATCTATGTCCTTTCTAACCATAAAAAATATTCTGCCTTTTATCATTGCACACAGACAAGAACAAGTTTTGATAAGCTGTTGGAGCAAGATACTTATTGGGGTTATTGATTTTATGTACTCTTTTTTTTTTTAACCTCCTTAAAACAACTTTTAGCAGTTGACTAGGTTGTGATTTTCCTTCCTCTATTCCTGCTATGAGAAATTTAATTATAAAATCCTAAAAAAAGGTATATAATTTAAATAATGGCCAATCTGCAAAAAACAGTAGGATAGGTGTTTAATTTCTGGAATATTTTCCCCTCTCTCATATTGAGAGTTAAAGGAGATTTCTAATTTTTATTCCACTCATTACTAAATAGGAACACTGAGGTCACAGCAAATAAAGCAGTACGAGTTAATGAGAACAGCTTTAGCAAAAAGTGGAGGTGTTTCTCAAAGTACATCAAGTGCTTCACATATATTAAGAAACCCCAGCTGAATCGATTTAATAATGTTGGGATTTACACAATTATTACAGAGCCTTCATTATTCACCCAGTCTGCACATACCACAGCACAAATGAACATCTCAGTCTGGTGGTATTAACATTGCCATTTTCTAACCCATTCCCAGGCCATCTGCTACATGCTGATCATTCACTGCTTTAACATTTAACAGTTACCCAACTGCAACTTAGCAGATTTGTGTACTTTTGAAAACAGCTGGTTTAATAACTGCTTCAGAGCTTTTGGATAAAGAAATTATTTTGTAGTGCTTTTCAATACACTTTTTTAAAAAAGTTCCTCTGAGAAAAGGGTATAGCAGCTTCTTCCAAAAATTCATGAACTTGCAATACTTTAATTTATTTCTTGTCACATAAGGACAAATGTTTGAGTATTTATAGAACAATAATTCAGCACATCTCTTTTAACATTCCTGGTTTATTTTTTGTCCTCTCAGCTCCTCTCAGAGGAAATATTTATAAGGTGGAGTAATAAAAGAGCTTAATATGTTAATCTGTCTGAAGGGCTCAAACCTGGAGCTTGTCATATAAAGCAACAGACCTGTAACTTAAAACACAAGATCACAGAATAATAGTAACTATTAGGTTAAATGAATAGTGAGCTTTGAACATAATTGAACTGTAACCCTGATATTCCAAACTTGATGAGAATGTGAAAATCATATTCATTTTTCCACTGTTCTTAGGACATATTTTATAAAAATATTAGCTAATACTGACTAAAACTGTTCCCATTACTTTATCTTCTATATGTTATATATTATCCAAATTTATATGTTCTCATAATTTTCAAATATAGCCTCAATCACTAGGGTAAAAAATCCTTTGTCTTTGACCTAAGGCAGTTTAAGAGTGATATATATTGATATATACAATAAATTCACACATATAAGGAGCACCCTTCTGACTGAAATTTTGATCAAAATCCGGAAGTGCGCCTTATATGCAGGTGCACCTTATATATGGACAAATTTCGGAAATTTGCCAACTCAGAAGTGTGAGCCGCCATGCGGGCAGCTGCCACGAGGGCAGCCGTGACTCTTCTTCACCCAAAGCTGGAGGGCCTGCCCTCAGCACAGCTCTCCATGGCCACCTGCCCTGGTTTGGGGCTGCCCCTCAGAGCTGATCTCTCCTGGCACAGGGCCATCCCTCAGTGTCACTCACCCACCTCCCTGCGCAGTTTGCGGCTCAGGCTCTCCCAGTATAGTGTGGGGACCCGCGATGCACGGAGTGAATGCTAGGGCCTGCTGCAAGGAGAGGGTGCATTTGAGTACCTGCCAGTAAACCCCGTGATCGCACGATTCTGTTACTAATTCATTACTTTGTTGCACCTGGATCCTTGCTGCAAAAGAAAAGTGCACCTTTTACGTCAGTGAGCCTTATATATGGACAAAGTAGGGAAAATTGCTGACAACCTGAAAGTGCGCCTTATAAGCGTGAAATTACTGTGTACGTATATACATCATTTTAAGAACCATTTTGTTCGCTTATTCTAAATATCCTTCACATCCTGTTTAACCCTTGCTTCATAAACATTCAAGCAGATGTTTCTGGATGCTGAAATTGATATTTACATTAGAAAATGAAAGGAAGCAGTTAGAAGGAAGAATTTAGTATTAATGTGTCACAAAAGTGACAATTCATGAGGTTTTTCTTTTCAAAACACCTCTTCGTTTACACAGCCATCAATCAAAATGACAGCATCTCCCAAAGTTTGGATTCTCTAGCAAAAATTAAGTCATCTGTCCAGTACTTCCTGTCTCTCTGTTTCAATAAACCAACAAATAAAGCCAATCAAGGCTTCAATTATTTGCTGATTAGACAATAAGACATGACAGGACACTTTTGACAGTAAGTCTGGGATTCTCACAGAAGTTTTTATGTGGTAGGTAGCAAAATTCATGATCAGTCTTCACAAATGGGTGTATATTTTATTATTATTTTCCAATACTGTCTTCATAATAACAAGAAATGAAAAATTGGAACAGCGTAAAAATAAATCTAAGAAACACATTTTCTGAAATGGAACAAAGCATAAAATGAGGCATCTCAGAAATCACAGAAAATGGAAGTGCCTTAGTGGTGTGTAATAATAGCTTCCAGCTCCTTTCACTGGAACGAGAGCAGTGAGAAGTGAGAAAGTGAGACATGCAGTGATGTGTACACAGCTGGCCAGAAGGCAGGCTGAGCTGTGGAAATGTCCTAAAGTAGTAAAAAATAGTCACACATAGTCACTCCAAGGACTTTGCCTATTAGAATCTCGTCAGCGGCCTGCAAGGTGTTAGAAAGGAACACTGTGAAACTCAATTAGTATCCCATATTATTCTAGTTTGTGCTGTGACAGCCAGCTCTGACCATGGAAAAACCAGGACAGAATCACGGGAACAGTTTATTCCATATTCTTCCACCAAGATGCAACCGGACTCATATCACATAAAGTTTATCTTTTCCCTACCAGCACCCTCCCAGAAGACTTTTCATACCTAACACAAGAATATGAAATTCCCTGGGTTTAACTCATATAGTTCCACGTCACAGGAACTAAGTCACCATTCCAGTAACATACAATGTAATTTTAGTCTTCAAATTAATTTTAAAAAGTAGTGCTGACTTCTTTTTGAGGGCCAAGGGGTATTTAGAACCTAGAATAATGTAGTGCAAATAAGTTCAGTGTGTTTTAGGGAGAACTCATTCCAAACATTATGGATTAGTTAATCCGTACCGCTTGACCCTGGAACTGAGGTTTCTTTCTTCTGTTTTATTTAACAGTTCACTGATGTTCTTCACCCATACTCTTGAGCAGAGTCTTAGAAACACAATAAAATCTACATTACATACTTTCCATTTGAAGCTTACACTATCATCTCAACTACATCCCATCCTGAATATTTCATGGAAAACTTGTGTATCACATTTTTGCCTTTTTCCACTTTAGCCCATTACCAAAATTTTCATGTCTATGGCTTCTCTGCCATATAATGTGTGTTTGATTTTTTTTTTTTTTTTTTTTTTTTTTTTTTTTTTTTTTTTTTTTTTTTTTTTTTTTTTTTTTTTTTGTAGAACAGGAGCACAGAAGTTGGGTTGCTGAACATGAATCCAGCGTGGATCTTTATTATTTGTCAGTGAGGACCTTATGTCAGTTTGGTATCACATGAGATCTTCATAGTTTTTATAAAGCAGAACAAAATTTTGTTACTGGAGATCAAAAAGTGCTTTTTAAATTTGTTGTAAAGTTCTCATTCAAGTTCAGATTAATTCTGGGCCAAAAGGAAGAGTTACCAAGACCAGGCATTAATTCAGTAAAGATCTTATTCTCTCCTTATATAATTCCTACCACTGTTTAGTGAAGTAATTTGAAGACATGTCTGAGCAACATCAAAGAACTTACAAAATAAATAGCAGAGATTCTGTAACAAAAACATTATGGCTAACAGAAATATACACCATTCTATTTTTGAAGTGTTCAGGAAATCAAGTTACATACTGTGTGCTATTATCATGAGCATAAAGTTACATTGTAATTAAATTCCTAGGTAAAATTTTAATACTTTAAATGCTTAAAAACAATGGCAAAACAACAAAGTACAAAAGAGTAATATTATACTTCACATTTTAGCTTTCATGAATTCAGTTTTGAAAATAATATGCAAAACATTATTAAAATGACTCTTTCATTTCAACTGTTTTCCAATGAAATTAATATAATTGGATGCATTTGAATTTTGTAGATGCTGGAAAGTAGATTGATGATGAAGCATAAAACATTTAATGTAATTTTTGTGCAAGAAATTTTGAAGAAACTATATTACAAGTTAAGCACAGTTGATTTTTGAATGGTTTATTTAGGTTCAGCTTTTCACCCACAGCCTAATAATTGTTGTAACTGTCAGCCAATTGAATATTTACATAAATACATATTAACAAGGAGAATTAATATCAAGAATCTTAAAATGCATTTCTTATACATGATGACATTTTCTATGACAAAATGTGAAGATCATCTAATAAATAGGAATGTGATAATTTTAAAATATTTTTTAGCTTCCTCTCTAAGTCTTTTGAAGCATAATCTCAGTTGAATTCCCTTAGGCATTTGCACATGTGCAATCCCTGATAATGCCTGATAATATATATGCCCCAAACAGAGGCAATTCTTGTATTTCTTGGGTCACAATAATATATATCTCGACTGAATCCAGACACTCTTGTTGGTTCTATTCTTCTTCCTGCAGATTTCTATTCCCTTACTCCTGTTCTCCTGGTTTCATTTAATCTTTTCATTTTTCTATGCAGACCTAAGATTTTAGAAATTTTGCTTTTAGTGTATATGCACATATATATAAAATACATTATATATACACATATATGTGTGTGGTAATACCTATATAAAAGTGTTATCATACACATATGTATACCGTCCAGTTCACAGGGATCATAAACATTTGTTAGCAGGTTTTACAGTCAGATTTACAACTTCTCAAGTAACAGTCTTCTCTATTAAATGTTTAAAAATTGGAGTGGATTATGTTGATACATTATTTCACTGTTCCATCTCTGTTTCTTGGTGTCTTTCCACATTTTGCATATAAAGTCCTGTTTTCTTAGAATCATATCAGTGCTGTTTTAAATATTTGGGACCAGTGCTTTCCTCAACACAAACTTTTTCATATTGCTTTAATGGTACTCTTTTAAACTAAAAAAAAAAGGTTTGCTGAGAATGTACAAACAACAAAATGTTGCAAAACAATGAAGAAAAGGTCGTTTCGGGTTTCAGAGCAATGCTTTGTATTATAACACATTTTATCAAGTCTCATTGGTCATGTCATGTTTCATATCTCTTGAAACATCAGATGCTGTAGGCTGAAGTACGCTGATGTGTGGAACATCAAAATGTACTGTACTGCATGACACCTGAGAAATCTTTGACAATATTATTAGCAAAAAGCAGATGAGTCATTGAAGGAAAAAAAAAAAAAAAACAACAGTGAAATTAAAGGAAAAATAAAATGTTTCTACATGTAAATAGGGTTTATATGAGATTAAAAAAATAGATGCATGGGCATGGATTTATTCTGATGAGTTAACTGTTCATAAAATTGATATTCTTGGGACACATTTGCTACTAGGTGCCCCAATAGGGACTTATATGGTGACATACTCAAGTTGAATTTTATCCTACTTAGCAGTGTATAAAGCATTCTGCTTATATGTCTTAATTTGGCTCCAGGAATTTCTTTACAGACAAAAAAGATCCTGATTTTCAGATAAATTGAAGAACACTTAATCTTTTAAATCTGAAAATAAGATGAAAGGTATTTAAAGTGTTGTTTCAGAGTTCCCATTAGAAATCTGAAAAGAGAAATCCGATGGAAAGAATTCTAATTGCTTCTTTTGATCTCTACTTGGGGAACTAACAACACTGACAGATGAACTCTGGTGAGTCCTGCTGAAATTAAGATGGTATCACTGCTGCTGCTTGCCTTTTTTTTTCTGCTTGAGGTTTCTATTTCCACAGCAAAGCTGTCAGAAGGGAGCACCTGCCTGCACATCAGTAGGAGTCTTGGACTGAATTTCATGCCTTGGCTTAAAAATACAATTAAACTAAGTTTGCATTAAGGTGCCAGACCTTGCATGCACTATGGATTCTACAGCCTCTTTTGCATTCTCTTTGGCTAATGCTTCATTGGATGTGGAAAAATATAGTGGGTGGCTCCTGCAGTAAGTTAAAGTGCCACAAGAACTTTTCAAATGGCCCAGGTCTCAGCATCCGCATACCAGAGAGCAAAAATTTCCACATCTTCTTTTGTAATCATAGCTATCCAGTTAAACCTCAGGTAGGTAATTTTCTCAGTATGCAATATTATTTACATTCCTGCCTTCACAGAAATTCTAGAGGTTATTCTTCTTATGGTTGCTGATGATTCATTATTGTACCTATTGTAGTTCAAGGTTATACTTTTTAAATTGTGCTTGTACTTCTTGTAGTTCTTTGGCAAGTAATGACACTTTTCTACTAAATACATAAATATCATCAAACCACCACAAACAATTTTTTCCTGCCTTCTATTCTTCTGGCCCTAGAAATTAGAGAAGAAAAAAGTTCAATTGCTAACTAGTGTTTAAAGAAAAAAATCTTCAGCATCTGAAACCCCAAGTTGTTTTCCTTCTGCAGGGACTCCACTTACATCAGTGAAGTGGGGAGGAAATTAATCAGTTACAAGTTACCATTAGTGGTTAATTCAAACCACAATCTGATTTCTTCAAGTCAATCCCAAAAAATTAAAAATTTAGTACACGCAGTTATTTCTTATTTAGACACAGTGTTTTCCCTCAGTAAATTTTGCATGTTTGTCTTTATCTTCAGAATGGTGCTGTTGAAATCAGATAGGTATGTTCATAGTGTGAACAACTTAGTATTCAAGTTTTTCAAGATATATGTGTTTGATGTGTTGAATGACAATGACTTCTATAACTGAGAAGCCCTTCAGTTATTTTTATTTATTTTATTTTATTTTATTTTATTTTATTTTATTTTATTTTATTTTATTTTAATAATTTTTATTTTTCCCCACTTATCAATCCCTTTGCTTTAGTCATTTATTACCTTTTAACTTTAGGAACTTTAGGACATCACTTAACATCCCTTAAAAATATTTTGTGAGCTCTTCACTCTAACTGAAAGGAATAAAATTGAATAGAAATGTCATCTATACACTTTGATTTGGAGTAAAGTGTTTTTTTCAAGATTGAACAGACTTTTTTCTCCTGAAGTTTATAATAACTTTATTTTCCTGACTGAAGAGAGACTATGGGAGAAACATGAAGCACTTTTTTAAAAGAAAAAGAAGAAGAGGAGAATTTAGTTTAATTAATAAAACCAAGCTCTAAAAAAAACTCTTACTTTTTCTTATTCTCTCTTACCAAATGTGTAATACTTCCTTGAATTAATTTTTCAAAGTAACAAAGTTTTGTGTCTCTATCTCATAAACTATACCGGAAAATTCTTTTGGGAAAATATCAAAATTTCTGTAGTATTCAAGAAGTCACATATATTTGTGGGTTTTGAATAGTAAAAAAGGGAGATGACACTTCCATTAAAATTGAAAATTTTTAATTTCAGCTATTTTTAGAATAAGCATGTATATTTATTGTTCCAATTACATTTTCTTTTGAAATGTTTCCATTTTTAGTGAAAAGGTAACAATTTAAATGAAAAATAATTCGTGAAAAAAATATATATACCTTTTAAGTTTAATTTCAATCATCAGATTGAAAAATAGTTGTGATTGATTTTGCATTTCTCACCTGCGTGTTGGGGTGTGTGCTCATTCCTGCAAAGGTCAGGAGACAATTTTCCTTCCACGTTTTATCCCAGTTTTCAACATTTAATGCTGGTCTAGAAGCATTCACTGTGACTTTTGCCTTTCTGTTAAACATCCACTATTAGTTACTGCCAAAGGCAAGATGCTTTCTTATCTTGTGTGGCAAACTGTAGTTTCTCTTTTCTCTCCTCACAGGCAAACAGATCTTTTTAAACAGGTGTATAGTCCTCAGATGGAGATGTCACACACAAAACACTTTTTCTGTCATAAAAAAATCTGTTAAATAAATATTTTGTTAACATTTAAAAATTCCATTATTTGTCTGAATGATTATGCAGGGGGTTTTTTTGATAGTTTGTGTGTGTGTATGTGTGCTTTGTTTTAGTTTTTTGTTTTGCCCAATGTGTTTTGGGGCTTTTCTGTTTGTTTGTTTTATTTTCCCCCAAATCTGGGGAAAAAAATAAATTGTTCAGGGGACAAAAATATCACAGTTTTAGGCATTGTTCTGCAGGCCCATTTGTAGTGAGCCACAGAAGGGAGATTGTGGGATCTTTCTTGAGGGAGGAAATGAAACAGAATTCTAAAATAATTTTAAGTTTTGTTGCTCCATTAAAACATGATAAGATCATTATTTTAAAGATAGCAACAATAAAGTGAATTCAAGAACACATGACTCAAAAAAGTTTGAGAATAATGTGTGAAGAATGGACTTCATGAGAGCTGTTCATTACATTTTGGTGTTATGTTAATGGGGAACGATGAGAAGCTTGCAAACAAATGGGAGGGATGGGACACAAAAGAACCATCACAGGGCAAGAGAAAAGGGGATGAAATCAACCCCATGGTACTTAGATATTAAAAAAAAAAAAAAAAAAAAAAAAAAAGAGAAATTGTAGCAAATATCTAATATGTACAGAACCAGGCAAATCTGCACAGGTAAAACCATGGGAACCAGACGTTCTGTTGTTCTGTGCTTTGGAAGTAGTCTCAAATTCCTTTAGTGGTAGCTCAGATGTAAGTAACAAAACAGTTTAAATAATGAAATTCCAATACAAAATTAAACTTCATTAAATGTCTAATTTCTGGGGGAGATATTATGGACATTTTTTCACTTCTAAATAATTTTAGTTCTGAACTCAGAACATCCATATCTGCAAATTCCTTATTTCACATTGCATAAGAATTTCAACTACAGCACATTCAATTTGGTATGGATAGATAGGAAGAATTGTGATGGAAACCGCGTGCTTCAAGCCGAAGGCTGAATTCTCCTCTCAGTGGGATGGTACTTAAGTGATTATCTGTTATCAATATTTCAAGAAAACCATCATATGCATGAAAATTCTTGAGCTTCATAATACAAGTGCACCCTCAATATTTGAAAGGAGCACTAACCTAAGTATTTCAATCTGAATATAAGCCATTTTTGAAATATAGTTGATACAGGCATCATTTTCCATGTCATAGGTTCTTTCAGATTTACAAATTTGTAGAACTTTTAAAAATTAAGTGCTGCTATTGATTAAACGTAAGATTTGTTCCAAGCTGCGAATCAGGTCTAATGAATATCAATAATTTGTTATGTCACATTTGAGACCCTACTGATTTTTCCACATGCAGACAAGATTATAATTTCATTAAACAACTCAGTTTTGTATACCTGGCACTTTTCTTTTAGAATTTTGTACTGGTTTCAGATTCTTTTGAAGCTGCATAATTTCACTGCCAATGAGTGAATTGAATAATTCTGCTGCAGAATCAATAAATTGTACCCTGCCATGCAAAAATGTTAGTTGCTCAAAATAAAGTTTCAACCTGTATGTTTTTAACAGACAAGAAAGAGAATTCAAAAAGTTAAGTCTCTGCATGTGTTAATAGGAGAAATTGCTAATACCTTTAATATCTTTGATGTACTGTTGATGTTCAAAACAACTTGAAGCCAAATCAGTAGGGGCTGAAAACATGATGGTAGCTTGCAGTGGAGGCAGGAGGTCCCTCAACACGTACCATCAATTGTGTGATGAGTGACAGTCTGAAGTTCAGTCTGAGTCCATACAAAGGTCCTGGAATAAAATAAAATAGGAAGTCTCCCCCATGTGTGGGGCTCCCCCCATGTGGGGGTTACTAACACAAATTAAATCAACAACTTCTTGCAACCAAAATCTGGGTCTGAGCCCTGAATTATGTAACAGCCTTGCAAAAAACCCTAAAAGGACATGACTTAGAAAAAGAGTTCTTCAGCATGTATTCAGTTTTTAAGCTTTTAGTGTTGTTTAGTGGATGGAATTTCAAAAAGGTCTAAACTTACAATTGAAGTGCTTAGCTTTTTGCTATTATTACCAATAATTTCTTGTCCTGGAACCAGTTTACATGATGGGAAACTTTGGAGGACTTGAAATAAAATTTGTATGACATGTTCTATATCGTGTAACCTAGGACTTTTCCTTAGTAACTTTAAAGCTAATCAGAGTTTTTTATATGATTTTCCACTTCAGTAGCAGAGCTATTATGTTCTATTAAATTTCTCCGATGTCTCTGAAAATAGCAACACTCATTGTTCTTTAATTTATCTGTTCAACATTTTGCAATCTTTGTTGGAAAATATGAGAAATTCTAAATGATGTTTGAGATACTTAGATAGCAGCAAAGCAATTTAAACTAAATAAAATACCCCAGAAATATTTTTGAGAAAAGGTGCTTTTCCACTTACCTTTACACTATTATATTATTTTTGTGTTCAATTACATATTCTAACAGGAAAGGTATTTAAGATTAGAAAACTTTAGGATATGAAGATTCCTAATCTTTGCTCCACAGTGGAAAATTTTATTTATAAATACATATATATTCTGAGAAACATGAATACTCTTACATCTGCACATTCTCATGAATTTCAGTCCCAGAAGCAAAGTACTTGTTTATTTCTCAGTCTTACTAATATCAACATGTTTTTGTTACCACTAATATAAATCATCAAGGCTTATTTTGGCTTCACAGGTAATTTTCTTCTAGCTCATTTAATAATTTAGAATAATCAGTAGTGTTTAAAGTCTTAGCAATTTTGAAGTTGTGTTACAATCAAAATGCATTTAGATTGCCGTGCAATTCAATCTTGCAAATCACCAGCCAATCAGCACCCCCGATGCTGTGAAGCACTCTTATCTTGCTCTAAGTGTTTTCTCGTGCTGCTCTTAACACACTTGGAAATTGAGAACACTGACTGCCTTTGGTACCTGCATCTATTTGGTGTTTAATATCTGAGACCTCTCCACTACTGTGTGCAGTTTGGCGTAGCTTTTCAGCTGTTTCTCTGTGCAGTAGTTCTATTCAATTTAATAAATGTATACTCAACTAAATAACTTAGAGAAATAAATTATGAGTGAATGAATGAATGAATGAATGAAAATACATTTTGAAATGTGAGAACTCTACTTCGGGCCTGTTTGACACCAAGGAAATAATGAATTTTCAGGATAGTGTTCAGTTTATTAAGATTTCAATAGCACATTTATCTCTGCATTGCCAAAGGTGCTGGGGAATAGATGTGGCTTGCTTTTTCCATTCCAGACAAAGCATGGAAACAGAAGGACTTAATTCTGCAGCCTTCAGAATTATTCTCGTCTTCCAGCTTATGAATCTTGGAGGATCTGGAGAGTTTACATTGTTTTGTGGGATCCAAGATTAAACCCTTTTGCCTTACTTTGCAATAATGGAAGAAAAATGAATAAATAAAACTTCTAGCTATCTCTTTTAACATTAGCAGCATTTTTTTTCTTTTTTTTTTTTTAAATTTGCTTTTGCCTGAAAATAATATTTAATTTTCATTAACAATCTAATTGTCTAATGTGGGAATCCCTATAAACTTGTGAAAAAATAAGCCAAACTCTGTTTACTGAACCTCAGCATAGGTATAACTGTAAATATTAACACTGCTTATTTTAGTTGACTAACATCATAAATGTAATTTGCTTAAATGAAATTCTGCTGTCTTCAGTCTTCATAAACTTCAATTTTTAAGAATAAAAAGAGATTAATTAGGGGCATGCACCCATTCCATCAGCCCAACTGCCAGCATAAACAGCAAAACCCCCAATTCAACAACCATTTTTTTTTTTTTCCCTTACTACATAGTCGTTTGCTTTATTTCTACTATTCCATCTTTTTGATAACTTCATTGAATGAAAAAATAGGAAAGTACAGTAATTTCACAACTCTAAGGCGCACTGGATTATAAGGCATACTTCTGGGTTGTCGGCAAATCTCCAAATTTTGCCCATATATAAGGCGCACCAGACTATAAGGTCCACTTTTTTCTTGCAGCAGGGATCTGCATGCAACAAAGTAGCGAATTAGTATTGGAATCGCGTGATCACGGGGTTTAATGTCAGGTGCTCAATTTGCAAACATTTTTCACGGATTGGCGTAGCCTTTAAACGCAGCCCCCCGTGCCGCAGGCCCCGGTGCTCCCACCCGCCCCCAGTGCCAGCTTCCGCTGCTCTCACAGCTCGGCTTGCAGCTGGCACTTCCGGGTTGGCAAATTTCCGAACTTTGTCCATATATAAGGCACACCACAGTATAAGGTACACTTCCATGTTTCAATCAAAATTTTATTCAAAAGGGTGTGCCTTATAGTCGTGAAATTACTGTAACTAAAATATACAGTATTTCAAGCTAAATTCTACTCAATGTTCTCAAAAGTCCACCTGTTTAATGTGTATATTCTCTATCTAAAATATCATCTGGCTATTTTTATTTGTAATTCAGCTAAGAATACAGCTAAGAATTCTGTATTTCCTGAATCAAAGATTAGGAGAAAAATATAATTACTTAGATTTTTGTACTTAACTATCAATTCCTCCTGAAGAGGCAAGTTTAGTATTTTGCATGTAAAATGTTAAGGAGATGCTACACCCTAAGTGCATGTAGAAATGTAATGTTTGGCTTGTGTAAGAGAGAAACACACAATACAAAGCCTGCTCTGCTCTCTTTTAACCAAGTTCTTTCATAGATCAGTGATAGCTAACACAGGCATCTCTAGATGGTTTTATGCATTGTATAGGTAGGTTACAGAAACATGAAGAATTTCAGTTTTGTTTAGCAGCCACATTTATCTTTGATCTACTGTCAGCTATACATCTCACCTGTGTTGGTCTAATCCCTCTTTATGCACCCCTTCAGCTTTCAGCATGGCTCTCTCATCCAAACTCTGGCCTCTGACAAAGACCTCCACCTGTTCTCCATCTTCTCTCTTCCTATGTTTCTCCAATTCACATGTCTCACCCACCATGACTCTTGTCCAAGTCTCCTCCTTGGCTTCTCACTGCAGCTCCTGAACAGCATCCTTCCCACATTTCTCTCTTCTACTCCTCTAACTCATCAGTCACTTGAAACCTCACTTTTCATCTTTCACTCCCATCCTCCTCTTCCTCAAATGGCCAGCAGTCCCCCTACTCGTTTGCCTCCTTCCTCTCTGTGAAGAGCAGCCCCTGTAAGTCCTGGCAGAGCTTTTTTCTCAATACCACTTTCCCCAGGTAGGTTTTTACAGATGCTTTGCATGTTTGGATGAGGCAGGAATAGTATCAATAATGTTCTAGGCAATAATCTTACAGGCAGTGCCTTTTAGATCAAGCACCAGGATCTGACACTGGCTGCAGGGGCTCAGAGCTGAGAGGAAAAGGCAGTCTTATGGAGCATAAGGGTAGGACATGTTCAACACATGGAAAAATCAAGAATTCCACATAAAAAAGTGTTTTCAGTGAGCATTTAAAAACAGTATTTCTTTGAAAGTTAGCTATTTTACCTTCTTGTAGGCAGATATTCAAAAGGTTGCAAAAAACACATCTTCAGTGAACTTCAAAATTCTACAGGGATTTCCAGTGCTTGAGCCCATCAAAGATGGACTGTCAGAATTTTGTGTTATAAGAAAAAATGTACTAGTTTTTTTGCTTAGTTTTCAGATAGGTTTAACTATTTTTTGCTAAAATTAAACATATGAGCCTTAGGCATGACAAATTTTAGCTTGGTTGGTTGCATTCTGACAGAAATGAAAACAACTAAAACACAACTCTTCAAAGTGTCTACTTGTACCATCCTGTAGATGCATGTATGTGTGTGAAATTCATGGACACACACACACACACACACACACACACATAGGCAAAATTTATGTACTCCATGTATATCTGGTGCAGTATATATAAAGTGTCATGGTGTAATTTAGGCCATAAAAGTTTTAATTTAAAATTAATAGTATTCTTCCTAAAGCATCCACATAAAAGAAAAGCGAATTAAGACATGGAAGAGAATAAACCTCACTCACATAAAAGAGATTAGAAGACCACACAGGATTGTCTTAGTGTAAAATACTAATTTAGGATAAATTTTAAAGATACATATAATAATTCTGCTGTGTGGATCACTCTTGCTGCACATGTGATTTTATTGCTTAATCTGTTAAAAATAGTAGCAGTTGTCCTCTTTTACACCTCTAGGGGAAAAAATATCAGAATGGATTATTCAAAAGATTTAAATCCCTGTGAGACATGGGCCTTCCAGCAATACTATAAACTCTTTTGCACTCCAAGGTTAGATGCTATGTTGGCCTTGATTTAAAACCCAGGATTCTGTGGAAAATGGCAATGATATCCAGCTCTGACAAATTGAATTGGTCTCAAGGTATTGAAGGATGACTAATAAATCTGAGTCTTGATCCTGAAGCTTTGCTACACATGCTTTGAGTCTCTTTCTTTTTGAGATATTTCAGATACTCATACATTAAAATCATGTCATACCAGGAATCTATTTAATTGACTTAAGCAATGTTTGATATTTTCCTTCAGGGTGGAATTGAAAACTTTAATGAAGTTTGAGTGAATCTATCTTGCCTGTGTGTTAGAAACAACTATAATTTGCTTTGGGTCAATGCTACTAAACATTTCATTGACTAAAGCGTACAGGAAAGAATTTCCATGCAGATAAAGGAGATTACATGTGCCAGATTACTGGCATACTTCCAGTGTTAAGGAACTTGTTTCTCGAAAAGGATCGATGTATATTCAGTATATGAATCAGAATCACTGGGCTTTGACAGAAACCAGCAAGTATGAGGTTTATGTTTTACCTTCACATTTATATTCAGGCTGAAGACTTTTCTGTAAGAGCCAGTCAGCCCTTCTGCATGCTAAGCCAACCCCCCAAAGGATGCATAACACAATGAGCTGAGTTTGTAGTGGAGTGAAGATCCTAAAATTCAAGTACAGTAATTTCACACTCATAAGCCCCACCTGGTTATAAGCCATACTTCGGGTTGCCAGGAAGACCACAGAATATGTCCATAAATAAGCCACACCAGGTGATAAGCCGATTTATTTTTTCTTTTTTTAAAGCGAGGATTCATGTGGGACAAAGACAAGAGTTAGTAACAGAATTGCACGAGTGCAAGGTTTGGTGTCAGGTGCTCAATTTGCAATCAGTTTTCACAGACCAGCAAAGCCTTTAAACGCAACCCCAGGCACCCTTCCCATGCCGTAGTCCCCGGCACTCCTGCCCTACGAAGATGGCAGAGGCGCTCGCTTGCCCACACAAAGGGATGCCACGGCGTGGCGCTTCCTTGCCCGTGCAAACGCAATGAAGCCAGGCTGGCCAAGCGAAGCCAGTGGTGGCTCGCTGCCCACTCACCAATGGCTCCGGCCTGCTGCCCACCCAGCAGCGGCTCTGCAGCAGCTCCATCCCTGGCCAACTTGCACTCCTGGGTTGGCATTTTGCCAGAATTTGTCCATAAATAAGCCGCACCTGGTGATTAGCTGCACTTCCTGGATCAACTCGATTCTTCAGTGAAATAGGTGCAGCTTATCAGTGTGAAATTACTGTAAGTTAATTGTGAGTTTAAACTGAAATAGTTACTAAAATATAAATTCAAATTTTGGATTGGTCTCTCTTCCTTTTTACAGAATCACATAATCACAGAGTCATCTTTGGAAGAGTCCTTCACAATCATCTAGTCCAACCTTTAACCACCTCACAGCACCATCACCACCCCCACAATCATCCCTGAGCTATATCCCCAAGAGTCACATCCATGCGCTTAAACACTTCCAGGGATGAAAACTCTGCCACTTCCCTGAACAGCTTATTCCAAAGCCTAACAACTCATTCTGAAAATTTTATTTTTTTTCTAAAATGCAATCTCCGCCTCCCCTGGTGCAATTTATAGACATTTTCTCTTGTCCTTTCAGTTGAGACATGATGGAAGAGACTGATAACCCTGATACCCCACTCCTGTCCAGCCCCAATAAAATCTAGAAGTTCTAGAGAGTGATAAGGTCTCCTTGAGCCTCCCCTTCTCCAGACTAAGCAACCCCAGTTCCACCAGCTGTTCCTCACAAAATATGTTTTCTAGAACTTCCTTAATTTTAGTCTGTACTCTTTGCTTCATTTAAGAAAATTCCTTTGATCAACTAACATATAAAAACTGTCTAATAATTATGTGTACTGGAAAACATCCCCTGATGCACAAAGAATTACATAGAACCCACTATCCTTCTCTTTCATCTACACAGAATTCCAACATATTTTTTTAGTAACTAAAGAAAAGCCAGATAAAATTATTTTTCCTATCTGATTAGTTCTAGGTAATCATTAAAAAAAATCCATTCTCCGAAGCCCCCAACAGCCCATGAACCTCTTTGTTTTAACTGTGCTTTGTTCCCTATTACCTGTTAGTCACACTTACTTTTTAAGGCTATAAACTATGAACTTGTGCACCTTAAAAGACACCTAGATTTCTAGTGGGGAAAAAAAAAAGTACTTTTATTCTATATAAAAACCAAACACATTATCATCTGAACTTTTCTTATTTCTCTTCTAAAAGCAAAATGTCACTGCCAATCAAACTTGAAATAAGCTTCAGTGAATTTGCTTCATTTCTTCTGTTAACTTGTCTCAAACAGTGTGCTGTGCCAATCAGGTCAACAACCAAGTTAAATTAACTCAGCAAAACTTTGTCATGAGATCAGTAATCTTTTCAAAAATAGAAAAGTAATTGCCCATGTCTAAGCTTCCTGAGGAAAAAAGACAAAAAAATAAAAGACAAAATAAAGACACAAAAAAGGACAAAAAGTCTCTAGCTCTTTAAGCAGTTTTTGTTTATGAACATAATTTAATGGATATAGTTTGCATCTCTGTAAATGCTCATCCAGTTTTCATTTTTTTGGTCCTATTTAGTACTGCGATTGATTGTTTTGAGGCTAGTAGATTTTGGAAAGCCATAAAAAGCACAAGGTCACTGTTCGGCAAATGTTAATCTCTTCTATAACCAACAGTCAGGCAGATTCTGAATGTGAACATCTGTTAGCAGAGAAACTCATAATTACAGCAGGATCACCCCCAGGATTTCTCTGGACAGAGTGTGTCTCGCTCCTCTTTTAGCCTCCTTTCAGAGTTCTCACCCAACAATTTATGTGTACCTGAAACACATTTTTTGAGTGCAGTCCGCAGAAACACTTCTGTGATTTTAGAATCTCAGTTGTGGGGATTTGGCCTATGAAAGAGAGCCCATAATTTTACAAGGCTTGGAGTCTTATTTACATAAGATAAAGATAATTCGGTAAAACTGATGAATCAAAGCATCTGGCCTGTTTTCCCTCTTGTTGCCAATTCTATTCTTGGTACAAGGTCACTTCAGCTTTGGCTGATACTAGAGACAACCCTAGCAATACACAAGCAGCCAAAGAAATATTGGTTCTTGAAGTCTGTGGTGATGATTAGAAATGTGATGGCCAGGAAAAAATCCAAAGATCTATCTGAAACAATTCTTCATATGCATCATGGGTGCCTAAATAAATAAAAAAAAGTCTTGAAGAAATCTGCTCCAGAAACTGCAAGACCCATTTTGGAGTGTTCATTCCCTTTGGCCACAATGAAGACTGTGGCACAGAGAGAGCATCAGGCCCAGAAAATTCTGTAGAGGCAGAAGTTAATTTTAACTTTCAGGATCTGGATCCTCAAGGCAGGATCAAAATCACTTTTGCCATAGAAAATGGGAGCTTTAATAGCTGCTGCACTTGTTTCTGATGAGGAAGGTGGAAAAGATAGAGGCTCAGTGCCCTGAACCCATCTATTTTCAAGGAATCGTGCCTTCTGGAGTTCTGGTGTTTCAGGGAAGTTAAGATAAAATTATGTTTCTGTAACAAAGGATCATTTGGTTGCCAGCCCTGCCCAGAACAGAACCTGAGCTGGAGATTCTGACTGGAAAGCTCATGGCCTAGAGAAAGGCAACCTTGCTCTCCCTGTACTTGCAGAGATCTGGATCTGCTTTTTCCTCTCACCTCTTGGGTTGCAAAGGACCATCATTGTGCCCAACCATCCCACTGGGATGAGGTTTTTAAGGCTTGACTTTGGGATGTTACACTGCAACGGAAGCGAAGTAAATGACTATTCTGGTCATGATTGTTCTCTGTAATTTAGACTGTGCACATGGGCTGTACTGCATATTAAACACCCTTACAGTGACAACAAAATAGTTTTTTTCCTACTACTTATGCTCAAACAGCCTTTTTCAAAGGATGTAATTTTCAAAAATTTTCTTTAATGAAGCAGAAGTATTGCTTCTCAATGGAAACTTTGGAGTACTTATTGCTATAGCCCTTTTAAAGAGAAGGTTATATTACTTCACAGCACAATCACCAAAGGCACCCTTGAACAGATAAATGGATTTTACTCTCAAAAAACTAAAATTATCTCTTGTGTAGAGACTGAGAATGGTAAATTTCATCCCAGGATCTCATTACTCAAAGAAAATTATGCCTGTCTCATTTTTCGAGCTTCAAGTGCAGTTACTTTGTTTAGAATTAATTTTAAAATAGGAAATAGTTGCAAAATTTACCCTGAGAACTGTTGATTTGCATTATTTTAAAATTATAGGTGAATTAAAGCAGGGCAAAGGGACTTTGCTTGATAGTAGTTGAAAAAATATTTTCAAAGGGAGAAAAAAACCATAGAAAATATTCTAAAAGCAGAATGTTTTATTCCATGAACACAAATTCTTAAGAATTGGGAGTTATGATGGAAACTTGTTTGCAGTCTAGGACTGTTGCAAGTTCTCCTGATGATGGTTTGAATTAACAAGATATTAGCCATTAGCCAGAAGACATAATTCTCCTCCCAAAGTGACCTGCATGTCAAGGTATAATAACTTGGGTATTGTGACACCATAATGTGGCTATAAGGCTTCAGCACCAGAGCTGTTTTCTATCAGCCCTGATCACAGTGGACTGAGGACATGCATATTTTCATGTGTTGGAATAACTCATATTTTATATAATAGGCACAGCTGCACCTCTGCTGTAAAAGAGCCAGACAAAGTTATTTTTAAGATTACAGCAGCAACACCAACCTACAATATAAACTGAAAGTCAAACAGGTAAGTGAGAAAACCTATTGCTGTTATAAAGGGCAATAACTCTTCTGTAGAAGCGACTAGAAATTCTTCAGTTTAAAGCCATTGGAAAATACTAATTAGCAAACAGACACTTTCAAAATAATTTACCGGTTTAGCAATTGTTTCCATTTTTCCACAGTTTTAAGCCACAATATAAATTTTAAAATTTTAAAGTATAGAAATTTAGTCTTTAAAAAATTAGTTTTTCTCAGATCAGTCATTTTAAGCCCATAACTGTTGACTTCTATATGAGTACAGCAAGTGCTCTGGTGTAAAACTGTCAGTCTGTCCTGCCCATGGCAAATGACTTCACATAAATAAACACCTTTTAACAACAGGCTATGGTAAAAGTTGAAGCTGCCATGAGGATGTTAAAAAGACTTGTTCACACCTCTGTTTTCCCATGACTCAGAATGTTTGGCAGTAGTTCATGGACTAGTGTAAGTCTCTTCTGGTGCGGCTGATCCTATGCAATTGGAGCAGCTCCAGCAGACTGATTACTCCATCCAGAACAGCCATTAGCCTGGTGTGTAATCCACATATATGTAAGTTAAAGACTCAAGATGCTTGTCAGAACTTGGCAAAGGAGGAATTTATACTCATACTTTCCAGTTTTGCCTCAGACATGACAACATAAAAACGACAAAAATGTCAGTAATATTGGTAGGAAATAAAAAATGTTACACAGAGAACTGATACATGTAAATGGATATGAATAAAATCTATTCCAGGACCATGTTATTCACTTTAGTTACCATTCTCATGTATTATCTTTCAAATAAATGTGCCATGTCTTGTGAGGAAAAGCTGAAGAACCATGAGAAAAATGTTGCCATTGTTTCTTCCAGCAGACCACAAAGACACACTGAACAATAAAGAAAACACAAAGAAAACATTTAGAAAAAATTAGTCAACAGTCTAGAAAGCTTTTCCAAGTGTATTATCCTTTCTTATTTCAGTTTGAGCATGACCTTTTATTTCTGGAAAACAATAGAATTCTGGTTTTCAGCACTGTTAATGCCATCACTGCAAGTATTTTCTCAAAAAATATGAAAATGTAGCTGGATAGGGAGCTACTCTGATGATACAAAGAATGCTCTAATCATCTAAATATGCAGAATAAGGGACTTTATCAGCTGAGGAGCCCCAGGCTACAATACCTTCACCCTTAAGGCACTTGTCCGGTATACTTATAAAACACTAGGTCTATGTTCAATGAAGTTTGTAGGAACCATTCCACAGGGAAGAGGCAAAACAAGAATTTTTTATGGTTTTATACCTTCCTAACATAGTGTTCTGGTAGCTCTGGTCTCTGCATTTGCTCTCAAGAGCTGATCTAAAAGTTAGAGCTCTGACTGCTTCTTATTCTCCCTCTCAGGCAATGACACCCTTTCTCCAAAACATGGAGCAAACACTAAGTATGAGTACCTACTGCATCCTGAGCAAAAAATAATTCCAATAATTCAATTATTACATCATTTAAACCCAGCATCTCCATCAGAAGACCTTACTCGGGTGTCCTCAGGTGCTACAGCAACTATGTGTAGGTATAAAGATTCTCTGTAAAGCATTCAGATTTTAGAATGTGTAAAGGTTTTATCAGCTATGCTTCAGGTGCATGAACTCCGGAAATGGGAATGATTTGAGCTATATTGCTGTGCTTCTTCTCACACAGCTCTAGTCCATTCTTCTGGATAATTCTAACTTTCCTTATGGCACAGCGAACTTTCATGCTCAACTCTATACTTTGAGTTATTCTGTAGGGTCTATAAGACGGAAATGAAGGCACCAAAAAAGTGACATAATTAATATAAAGATGCTCAAGTATTTTATTTATTCTGACCCACAGATTGGAGCTGTTGGGTAGGGGTTTTTGTGGGAGGTTGTTTGTTTGCTTGTTTTGGATTGCAACAGAAAAAAAAGAAACTTTTTCTTTATAAAGCACTTTACTCACCAAATGTCAAGAGATATGAACAGAAGAACACCAAGTGCCATCAGAAAACTAAGCCTGTCTTAGAGCAAGATCTGATCAAGGCTCAATAAAAGATTTTAGCAGACTGCTAGAGTGTGTAGGTCTCCTGGGATTCTTCTAGAGCTTTGATTTCAGGAACTGCAATGATGAAGGAACCAGTGTGTTTTTTTAAAGAGAAAACAACACGTTATTTCAACCACAGTTGTTTTTCATAACAGGTCTGACTAGCAGTAAGCTTCTTCTCTTCCTTTGTTTTGCACACTGCCTTTACAGCAGATAATCACTACAGCTTTAATCTTGAAACTACAAGCTTCCATATCCAAAGATGTATAAGAGCTGTGAGAGTTCTAAAGTTATCCTATTTTTAACAATAAAAACAAAAGTTTAGAACTTTATTATGATCAGCATTTGAGTAAAAGAAGTCGAGAAAAGCTTTTTCTTTTAAATCTTACTAAATTTTTCTTCATATCTCGAAACAGTTCAATATATCACAACATTAAAAGAAAATCTTAAATGTATTTAATTACCTATCTTTTAAGCAGATTCTTTAACTTTCATCTTCTTTTTAGGTACTGAATCTTGATATCTTTCTCTCATAATATTTGTTGCCATGAGCAGTGTTTTCAGTTCTTGTGCTGTGATTTAACCCTTTGTGTTCTTGACAATTTGAATTCTTTCTCTTCAAACAAAAGGCATTTACCAAGAAATTCAATTTGCGTTCCACTCAACTAGCATAGCAGGTTATTTTCTGTAAGCTGAGATTCTGGTGTTGTTTATGCATTGCATATTAACCTTTTCTTTCAACCCAAGAAATCTTATTTATATTCCAGCAGAGCAGGTGAATGAGGCACTCTATCAATGATAAGCAAAACTTTGGAGCCCATGAAGCACATGTAGGGTGCATGCAGGGGGCAACTGTCACAGTGTTCATATCTACATTTTTCTGATGATATATACTCAGGAAGTCTTTCCCCTTTCCAATGGGCACATTTTTTATATGGCTTTATTATTGTCCATGGGTAAGGGACAGATAACATTTCAAACAAGTCTCAGCAGGCAACCGGAGGATAGAAAGCCCAGTCTAAAAAATACAAGATAAAAGAATCTTCTTTGTCTTCTTACAAACTTTTCTAAGCTCTATTTTTTTTCCCCTGAGTGATTCTTATCAACCTTTTCAACCTTGTGGCAAGAACACTGGTCCCTAGTCTAGTAACCAAAAAGATATGATCATTAACAGAAGGCTTAAGTTTGGTCCGAATGGAAAAAATAAAGAGGATACAAAAGAACTCTGAAATAAAATTAACCTGTTGTTGTTATCGGCCAAATATCCTGTTCTATACTGTTCTGTTATAATGCTGGAAAGGTTCTTATTCTTAGCAAGAGAAGAAAAGAAGTGACACTAGAAGGCAATTGCATCTATGGCAGCAGAGATATTTCTAACAGGACATCACTGGGATCATATTCCCTTATATACTACTGCAAAGAAATAAGGTCAGTTGTTTATCCTTTCTGCAGATGAATGTTGTAGTTATGTAGTTATGTAGAATGTTAGTAGATCTAAACAATCTGCATTGCTTAGATGCAGAGAAACAATCTACTGTCACAATGGCTACGTTCGCAGGAAACCTGAAGCAAAACATTTTATTGCCTTGTGCTTGCAGTGTCTTTAAGGAATTGTCTCTCAGCTTCTTGTTACAGCAGTGTCTGGAGAAGGGATTGAAAATGATATCTATGAAACTGCTCTCAAGGGCTATTTCACAATATATATGGCAGGACACAAGGAAAATATGGTAGAGTTTTGGGTGCAACAGAAAAGGGTGTGGGCATTTATGAAAGGCTGGACCTTGGTGGTCACAGGAAATCAAACATTTGTTCAGGGCTCTCCGAGGCTTTGTCCAAATGACTCAGTCTGAGATGACTCTCCCAGTCTTTAGTGACATGCATCTCCCAGATGTATATTGACTCACGGGCAGTTTCTTCTGGCCTCTTTCTCACACCATGGTTTCCACATGAAGGAAACTGGGAGAAGAGGTCCAATGAGAGTTGCAATGAGCTGCATTCAGAGCTCTGATCAGGATGATTCACATTACAGCTGACAGAGCAACAGGTCCACAGTCTAGATGTAGTTTCAGAGTGCACCAACATACTTTGAGATTATATCATTTTCTTCTGAGGTCTACCCTGCCTGTGGTGTGTGATCTCTGAAGAGCAGCTAAAGTACCAAAATCATGTGAAAAGACAGCTGTAGTGCTGAGCAGGACTGATCATAAAATACAACTTGGTCTAAGAGGTTCTGTACAGAATCTCAGATATAATTGCTGAAATTAAAATCTTTGGCATATGTCAGAACCTTAACTTCTATTCTCCTGCTTTGAAAACCTGTGATTGATCATTCTTTCTGAATTTTGAGTAAATTTATTTAGTTACTGCATCTATTTTATTCAAGAACTGTGCTTGACAAATTCAAAAATCTTCATTGGATATTATGTTTTCACAAAGAAAAGCTCCAGAAAATTTAAATCACAACAACAAAAGAAACAAAAATTTCCTCTTCCTGCCATCCCCAAAGATCTAAAGGTTTTTCAGAAATTCAGAACATTCCCCTCAGGTCTTCATCCCCAACAAAATCAATCTCCTATTTCCTTTAACACATTCCTTAATGAAAAAAACTGAGTACTCCAAAAGAAAAGATTTTTAATCATCCAAAATGGTGACTCTGTAGTACAAATCAAGGAATTAGCATCAACTGATGTTAAATACGAGATACAACAGAAGTGCCTTGGGGCAAATCAAAAGCTAATCTTTAATTCTACAAAACGGTGAGGCTGAATTGCATTCAATTTAAAAAGTATTTTCACAGTAATTCCACATGCAAGGTGCCATTTTTTTCAAGTTGGAGTAAATTAAAATGAACTCTTTATTATTATATATTATGAAAAGGTTAAATTGATCACATAATTTTTAATCCTTCATTATATGTACTCACTTAAGGAAGTGTTTGCTTTGACATCTTGTATGCTTTCATAGGATACTTTTCTATGAGGTGTGAACATTGAATTCAATGTTTTGCTATTGCACTTGAGTTCTGCTGATAGCTCAGGACAGAAGTTTAGGGACAGTTCTGTGCAGGAAAGTAAACAGAGGAAGGAAAAGAAAAGAAATCTAGAAACTTATGGGTATTGTAGATTGTTGTCTATAGTTCCTATGGAAAAAGAATAAAAACATGTTTGCTTATCTATCACGTCTCATAGCTGTGCTGGGCAGTGATACAATCTGATAAAATCTGATTTCTAGTTTCTAAGAAACCAGGAAACTGAAAAAATACTTTTTTAGGAGTAAGACATTACAAGATCAAAAGACATTACAACATCAAAAACCAAAAAGCTGTCGTGTCTCTTCTCAACAGATATTTGAAGTAAATGGGGCAATGTATCAAGTCGGAGGGTTGTGATTTTGATTCGTTATTGCATTGCAGCCACACTACTGCAGAGGTTTGCTCTTTTTTTCTCCTGTGGACTTTGTATACTTAAATAAAATTAATAGAAAAATAAAATAATAACATAAAATTAATAGAAAAAATCTGTTTCTCTGTATCACCAATCTTTTGCATCATGAAGGAATATAATGTTCTAGGAGCACTTTGCTTACTTGAAGCAACAAAAAACTATTTAATTAATCCATTTCTTAAATGTGTGGAGCCTTTGTGATATTCATTTAGTCACTGTGGAGAGTTTTACGATATAGTTTCTCATCAGCATTACAGTCCCACAAATTTAATCCTAAATTACAACTCATTTTAATTCAATTCTAAACTATAACTCCAAGTAATTTTGAAGAGGAAATAAATACAGAATAGCTTGGCAAGTGTGAAGCATGTACTAGAACCTACAGCCAAGAAGAAATTGTGCTCTAGTCATGCAAACTTGGGTGTGGATTGTCTGGCCTATGAGTCAGTACATTTTTACACAACTCTCCATATTCTAACAACATCTAAGTAGTGCAAATGAAAGCCTCACATCTGGGACCTTTAAAAATATAATTACAATATTTTTAATTACATTTATTTGTGTATTTATAAACCTATAGTGCAAAAAGCTGAGTTAATTTCCAAATACAATGAATGGCTAACTGAACATGAAAGACCTACATAGAAAAACTTGTATCTGAAAATACTACAGTTCATTATTTAGAAGTTTGTTCAGAATAACATTACAATATAGTATTACAAGGAGATAGCATTTAGAGTAGTATTAGACAATTTTATGTAAATAAAGTTTCTGCAGTGATAAAAACCTCTAACAACTAACAATCGGAATGATGTGGATTGGTAAGAAAGGAATATGAGACAAATATTTAATAAATAAAATTTAATTTTAAATATTTAACAAAAAAAAAGTAATAATTTGTTCTACAAATGATTTTCAATACAGTAAATCCCAGTTGTTCAATGTCAGAAATCACAAAGTACAATTAGAAAAGGTACAGATAGCAATAATGGCCACCACTGAAACGATTTTTATGGTGGGATAGATTGAAACTATTCCACCTGGAAAACAAACAGCTTGAGAGGAGTATAAGTAGTGATGATGGGTAACACAGGGAGTAATTATTCACAATACAAGAAGAAGAGGCAATAAATTAAATTATTGTATAACATAAAGGATAAATACTTCTGTATTTACTATATTATTCTCTGTACAACTACTTTGACCACGTCTGAACAATGATGTGAGAACAAACAGATACAGTAATTTCACAA
>VRYO01002734.1:26641259-26682338 GCA_009812075.1 Sialia sialis
TTCGTGAAATTACTGTACTTTGAGAGTGCAAGTAGGAGTAATGTGAATCATTGCCTGGCTTTTGTTTTGTGCACTGCCTCTGGCCCTGCACCATGCATAGACCCAGGCCCTGTGTGTTTTTTCCTGGTCCCGGAGGATATGCTGTATATCCCATGGACTTTCACCTCATTCTGAGCTTTGTCTTCAGCCTTCTGCCTGTCCCTATCTGCTTTCCTCCAGGCTGCATTTCCGTGGAATGACCCCAGAGGCAGACCACCACTCACTTGTCTGTGCCTCCTGGTGGTCCCCATGAGCAGCAGCCACCTCTGCACGCAGGACTCATCCCTTTGATGAGCGAGACCTTACCTCTTTGCTGAGGATACATTCCCAGCCAGAGCCACCCTCAGATCCTGCTATCCGCCCTCGAGGAGCAGCTCTGTTCTTGCTGCTCGCTGCTGCACACACTTTCTGAAACTGTTAGAGCTCCAGCAAAGAGTGATGAGTGTTTTTATTGTTATGCACCAGCAAGTACAGGATTTATGAGAAGATTTAAGTGCAGAGAAGTCACAGAGCATCGTGTTGCACTCTAAGCAAAAAGGTAATTTGAATATCCAGAGTGGAAAAGTGAAGCAGCTATATTTAATGTCAACTGATGAACAAGAGTATAGACAAACAATTTTGAAGGCAGTATAACTGGTGAATTTCACCTTGTGCATATGACTAGAACTTGGATTTTAACTTATTGGGGAAAAAAGGGGGGAGGCTCAGTTTAGGCTTTCTACCATGTTGTTTATTTATGCATTCTAGAAGTATTGGGAATCTTGAAAATATTTTAAATTTAAACAATTTATGAGCTCAGTTGGAAGAAAAATTGAATGTGAAAAATTCATTTTTGATATTTTGTTTTCAATCATTTCGTATTAACTGATGCAGATTGGCTATTAAAAACATAAGCTTGGGTTAGTAAATTTATAACAAAATGAATTTATCTTCTGAAGAATTCCTTTTAATCTCTGTGTGTAAGCTTTTCAATGGGTAAATATATTTCTAGTGTATTCTAAACAAATATGATTCAACTTAAGCCACTCACTTTCCCTGCCTTAATAAAACCTGTATGCACCAGCACCTGCTTCTGACAATGCAAACATGATGAAGCACAGCTGGAATTCACAGGTTAGTGAATTAAAGAAAAAAAGGGAAAAAAAAGAGCTCTAAATGAAATAGACTGAAGGTTCAGTGTGGCTGCAAAGGGGATACTATCCTGCAGTTTATTGCATTTCGAGCCAGGGAACACGGCCTTTATAGCACTATTACCAATGAATTTTAAATCACTCTAAAGTTCAAACTTCACTGAAGCATCACATTGTATGTTGAAATCAGATGACCATTTTGCCTGGCAAATGCCATCTATATTTCAGAAAAACATCCATGTTCTAATAAAAAATGAATTAAAAGACATGGAAACTTCAAGCATCATTTGTCATCTGAAACTTATGTTCATTAATATGCCTCAAATCTCTAACTCTGAGAAAAGCTAAGTCAATTCCCAAATTACCATAACATTCAAAACTAAACAGTAAGGCATTTTAAAATGAGTGTATTGAAAATTGAATGCCATCTGAAAATAAATGATGGTACTTTTTAAAATGAAATTACAACAGACTTTTTTCTTTGTTCTTTCCCCTCTTGTCATCTTCAGTTAGTCTAGCTGTCCAATTCTTGCCATATTTAACCTATGACAAGATGGCCTAGAATATAAGGCAAAAACATGACATAATTTTTCATAATTCAATAATTCATAACAATCTTAACATGGTATTAAAAAAAATCCATTAAATAAAAGAGAGTTTCTTAATTTTTCAGTTAGTTCTTCCGCTACATCGACCCCAATGAAATTTCACACATATAGCTGGTTTTTTTTTTCCATTTGACATTGTCCATAAATACCTCTCTTTGATATGTCTCTGTAGATCTCTGTAGACTATTTACAACATTTTCATTTAAAACCAAACTCAGAAAAGAAATTTCCTGACAGCAAATTGGCAGACGAAGAATTTTTCACTATAAAATTCTGGTATGGGCAGGGAAGAGTAAGTAACTATGAAAAATAAAGTTCAAACCCGGTATTAATAACATATTGATACTGAGAATTAAGATTGTTTTTTGCATATGCTAAAATGCTTCCTTTTTTGCTGCTATTGTTCCCAAAATGCTATCAAAAGTTTGAGTATTTTTTAAAAACCTCATCAACAAAACAACAAAAAGCAAAACCAAGCCCCAAATCCTGCACACCTGATAATCAAATTTAGCAAGATGAGAGCGGAATTCTAG
Source organism: Sialia sialis (assembly GCA_009812075.1). Classification (NCBI taxonomy): domain Eukaryota; kingdom Metazoa; phylum Chordata; class Aves; order Passeriformes; family Turdidae; genus Sialia; species Sialia sialis. Next base: position 26,643,570 of record VRYO01002734.1, read on the forward strand.
TGGACAGGTTCCTAACTCTAAATGGGAGAAAGTTACATAATAGATCCATGAAGTTCCAAAAATGTTTTCTTCATTTTTAGTTAATGACATTTCCTGAACTTCCTCAGTATTCATACTTTTTGCTTGCATAGAGCCTAGCACAGCACAGCTTTCACTACATTTGCACATGAATAAAGCAGTAGTCTGCAAAATATTCAAAGAATGAAAATAAATTTTTTTTACTATGTACAAAAATTACTTTGGTCAGTCTTGTTCTTTCCGTGTTCTTCAGGCACAATTTCCACTTAATGGATTGAATCTCCTATGGAACTGCCAGTTGCTGTTTGCCCGATGTCATAGTTAGACAATAACCATTTTAGTCTATTCTGACACCTTAGCATAGAATATCTTTATTTGGCATGCTTCTGTTTTTTTGTGTGTCCATATTTTTAAATGCAGCCTCTATTATTGCACTGGTAACCAATTAAAGGTGTAAATAACGGGAGGATTTACATGTCCAAATACCTGATTGAAGGGAGAAATCATGTAGTTAAACCCTAAATACTATTGATTGTGACCACAAAATGAGTGGTTTCTTTGAAGTCCCTTTTGCTTGTTTGACTCAGAAAAATCAAGATGTTATTTAAAATAAAAAGAAAAGGATTTTTAATGTTTAGAGCTTATGCCTCCATGATAGAGGTGTGTCTTTTTCTTTTTCTTTTTCTTTTTCTTTTTCTTTTTCTTTATCTTTTTCTTTTCCTTTTTTTGGCTATTCCCAAGAAATGCATATTTGGTGTGTTTTTCTGATAATTGTGCCCCCATACACGTAATAATAGGCAATTTCTGTGATTTTAATGGCTGTAAAAATATGATGATAGTACTTTCTTCACTTTAGCCACAAGTCACAAAAAATAAAGGGATAGTCAAGCAAAATTGTCTCCAGGTAAAATTCTATCTATTCTTATTATGAATTTTTCCAGAAAAAGACCTGCAAAGTAGAGGCCCTCTAATAAAATTTATTGAAGTAAAGTATATTTGTATTACAAAATGTCTTACTATAATTTTTTTAAACCCATCGTCCTTACTGTGAGAAACTGGTGTTTCAGCTAAAATCTGAAATGTACCTTGTTGCTTTGTATCAAAAACTGCTTTTCTGAACAGAGATTGTTAATCAAGCTGAATTATGGAGATGATTCTTGTTCTGTATCATCCAGTATGAAATATTTTGAGGCTAACACATTTCCCTTGTCAACTCATACAAACACTTTGAATCCGCATCTCCAGAAGTAAAGGGATTTTAGTGCAATAATCCACTGGATCACTGAGAGATTGAAACAAAAGACAACTGAAACACATTTTAACCATAAGAAATGTTAGACAGACCATTTTCCTGCATGTATGGTGACCATTATGAAATAAATATATGACATGCCATTTGGTAAACATAAGATTAATGGGATGCAAGTCCCCAAGTCAGCATTTACAGGCTGAAAAAAGGTAATTGTCCAATTACAGACTTACTGAAATGGCTTTGGCCTTATGGGGCATGGCCTGGGGAAAGGTCACAGGATTGCCACAATAGATTAGCCTAGAATTTGTTTTTCTATATATTATTTTGACAACAAACAAGTTTAGGAAATTTTACTGCTCTCCCAGTGACTTGTCATATATTCACAAATCCTGAGAAGGTATTCTGGCTTGGCTGTCCTAGGAATGCTTACTCCTGGTTACCAGTATAAAAGTAAGGCTTCAGACATTAGAGACAAATGTTATTCTGTGTCCCATACCTTCACCAAATTTCCGAGATTGTACAATTTGAACTGTGGATCTTTGCCCTTCCTAAAAAATTTCTTAAAAGAAATTAACATAAATGAATTGTTTTTCATTTCAAGAACAGTAAAAATGCAACATAGGGCAAGAGACATTTTTCTTCTCTATTTTTTTGCAGTAATTATTACTGAAGAAATGCATCAATACACCATAATAAAAGTATAAAGGCCTCACAGCAAAGATGATAAAATCAATATTCATACATCTTTCAAAGTTCTACATTTCCAGGATGTAGGTTTTAATTCATCATCCTTCAAATGTGTCTTTAATTGATGAAAATGCAGATAAACATTTTCACAAGTATGAAAATTAATAAATGATACTCATTAATTATTTTAATTTCAGTTACTGCAGAAGGGCCTGCCTACTATCTGGAATAATCTGACATTGAGATGAAAATTTTCTTTCTAAATAAGAAATCTTAAAGTGAGGGCAACAAAATCTAAAAAGCAAGATGATGGGAATATTACCTGGCTTGAAATGAAGGCACTTTTCCCATCTGCATCCTTCCATAATTTTATATGTAATCAAAGCTGATATAGAGAACACATCACGGCATTTGTAAAAGAAACCCTGTATGATTTCGGGAAAAGAACTCAAATAAATATTAATTCTTTGATAAAACTCAGTTTAAGAGCTCAGCCCTCTAAAATGTGTATGCATTTGATTTCAGGCACATTAATTCTATTTTGAAGGTTTTTTCTAAAAAGCCACATCTATTAACAGGTAAGCAATCTTTCCCTATCATTTCTAGACATAAGAACAGCTCTTAAATTTTATCACATGGGTAGACAAGCAGTGCTATAGAGACTGTTGCCAGCCTTACTGCAGAAGGATTTCAAGGAAGCCAGGAGGTAATTCAGTCTTAAACTTCAACCACACTAATATTCACATGTCGCCAGCATTGTATAATTTGTTCACAGCACTTTCAGTCAAATTAAAGCCATAATGTATTAGTTCCATATGATTCAAGCTGCATAAAGTAGGAGCAAAGCTTAAGCTGGTCCTTGCAGAGGAAGGTAGTGCCTCTGCTGATCTGTGTTTGGTCTCAGACACCTTGCTGCTGAAAGGAAGGATTCCCCCAGTGAGGAGGCATCTGCCTCTCCAGGTGAGAAAAATTGCATTCCAGTTATAGCTCAAATACACCACTTCTGAGCTATTCTCATGCAAGAAATTAAAACAAAGGGTAAAATGTTGCTTAGAGTTATCTGAAGTGCTTTTCCTCTAAAACAGCACATTCATTCTAATCCAAAACAGAGAAGATAAAACAAGTCAGTGCTACCCTTTCTTTGAATGACCTTTAGTTAAAACTTTTATTCTTTCTAATTGTGATTAACAGATACCTTCTAAGTGTTTCTCTGCAGCTGCACTTCCTTGTGCTCTAATTAAAGCACTGCCCATTTTTCTTTCAGAAACAGTTAATGAAGATCAACTTCATATGGAAACAAAATATCATACTTCAAAAAAATAAAATAGTCCCTGACTGTGTGTTTTCTATCCTTTTAAGATGTCAAGTAATTGGAAGAAAAATCTTAAAAAGACTGAATTTTAAGAGATTCACAAACCTGTAAGCAAAACCAAATTGAAAACACTGAAAAAAGAAATGGGAATTACTTCTAAAATACATATTAGTTGATAATCACATGAAAAGACAAATATATTAATTTTCAAATGTATTCAATATGAATTTTTTATTTGTGTTTTACTACACTTATTACAGTAATTTCACAATTATAAGCTGCACCTGATTATAAGCCGCAGTTTACATTTATTTTTTTTTTTAGCGAGGATCCATGTGTAACAAAGTAACAAATTAGTAACAGAATCAAGCCAGCGCGGGTTTTGGTGTCAGGTGCTCAAGTTGCAAACAGTTTTCATAGACCAGCCAAGCCTTTAAAGGCAGCCCCAGGCACCCTCCGCGGCCAGCTCTCACTTCTGAGTTGGCATTTCACTGGATAAGCCGCACCTGAATATAAGCCGCACTACTGGGGTAGGCTGGATTCTTCAATGAAAAAGGTGCAGCTTATAATCGTGTAATTACTGCAGTTTCTGTGTGCCACGTGTTACCCAAGGGTGCAGCATAGAGAGGAAAATAAAAAACAGACGAAAGAGAAAAACACTTGGTTGCAAGGAAATCCCAGATCTTCCGCTTGCTTCTTTTTCAAACGCTGACCAGAAAAAATGTCAAAGTTAATGTTCAATTTCAGATAATTTTGTAGACAAGTAAATTCCATTATTTGGTTATTGAAGAAGGTTACTTAAGTAGGTAATCAACATAATTAAATTACCTTCCCGGCATTCCCTCTGCTACACAGTGTTCAGTAGCATTCACTTATATTATCTGCATGAACATCATTGAGTCAGTCTCCTGAAATATCTTTTTGTTGTTGTTGTTTTATTCAAAAGAAAACATCCATTGGTTACAAACTGCAATGGTTGTGAAAAAATTTATACCTATAAGGTGATGAATATTCACTTAGCAATAGACATCAGTGAAACTGGTAGGTTCTAAGTGAAATTTAGACTGCATGAGGTTGTAGCCCCCAAGCTGTGCTCCCTGCCTGCAGCTGCAGCACTTTCCTGAACTGTGCCATTTTGCTCTGCACGATGGTATTAGTCCAAAATAATCTGGAAGAAGAGTTTATCAGGAAATACAATTTCCATGAGCAATCATTTTGTTCTTACTGCTTACAAAGAACATCCATGGCTGTAGTGGCATTAACAATGAACTTACCAACTGGAACTTAAAAAGATTCACAGTTTATTCCACATGAGAAGGGTAAAATTAAACAGTCTCTAAATATAAAACAAGCAAGAACTGGAAATGGATTTTCCACATCAGAAATCTGCATGAGCATAAAGACATTTCTTTCTTTTTGCAATGCCTTAAAACCTACAAATTCATTCAAGAAAATTTTGCTGTTCATTCAACATGTTTTATAAGATGTAGTAGGAGTTAGGATTTAGATTTTAGTTCCAAGATTTGGTCAACATAATGAAGAAAAGCTATTCAGTAATCCAGCTTCTGATAAATTAGATGGCTTGGATCAGCCACCTAGTATAGCAGAAAACCACTTTACTTCCCTGCCGCCTCTCTAGTGCTACTGCTTGCTACAAGTTCAAATACTGTATATGAAAATTATAGAATTGATATATGTTAAAGGGCTAAAAGATTATTTTTACATTACATGGGACAGATGACTTAAATATTTCATAGAAAAGATGAGACAATTAGTATTTTCACAAGATTGAATGCAAATTTCCCAACAAATTTCAGCTTTGAAATCACATCATTCTTATAAGCGTATGCTCATTTCCATTGTTTTATAACAAGTAATTGTATTTATTATTATTATCAGGTGTCTTACACTTCAGAGTACATAACACATCTGAGAGCTATGGTTTCCAGTTTTACATGGATTCCAATTTATCATTTCTTAATTGCCTGCTTGGAACAAAATCAAGGCAATTTCCCTTCCCATCTGACCAAAATAGCTTTCATCGGCCTTGATGTTCAGGGTCTGGTGTTTGAAAGAAGCATATTTTCAATCAAAGAGCTCTGCACAACAACTCTGCAAGGTACACGGAAAATGGCACTTTTGAGCCAGCTGATCTTAAATTAAAAAACAAACAAACAAACAAAGCAATTTAAAAAAATAGGTAAGTGAAAGAGGGAATAGAAAGTGAAAAATCATTTCTAGAATAGCAAATGTGTCTCCTTAAGAAGAAGTACATGCAAATATTTCTGTAATATATATTTTTTGTTTTTAGAAAAGTAAAAGTTTAGTTTTTCAAAGCAGCGAGTAAAATTTCTTTTGGAAAAAAAATATAACGCAATGCAATTAATATTATTTTTTTGCAGAATAAAAGTCCTAGGAGAAACCCCAGTAATTTTAAGGAAATTAATCAAAGAGAAATAGGAATTACAGTAATTTCATGATTATAAGCCGCACCTGAATATAAGCCACACCACTGGGATTCTTCAATGAAAAAGGTGCAGCTTATATTCGTGAAATCACTGTACAATACTATCCATCATCTCCAATCAGGAAAGGACAAAAATAAAATGAAATTTTAAGGCAACAGAGTGTTTTCCAAACAAAGTGGGTAACTCTTGAAAAGGACACATCAAAAGAATTAAAATCAGTTGAGGAAGACTAATTCTTTAAGAAACTGCATGATGATATCCACATCAAAAGAAATACTCTGTTGCTTAATGTTAAGCACACACCAAAGCGATGCGCTGCATTAGAGCTTTGAATGTCCATGCCATCCCAATATCACAACACAGAGAAGATACATCACAGTTGTTTGTGATAAAGATCATGTTTTACAATGCAGTGGTGCTTTCCAAATTGCTTTATGATTCAGGGGAAAACAGTGAATATGAATGTCGTATCAACAAACCAGGCAGATGAAATGCTCTCAGTCACTTACAACTTAAAACTCTCAAGATTACATAAGCAGCATTAACAGCAATTTCCCAGTGCTGGGGAATACTAGTTTCATTAACATGATAGTAGTAACTTGGAAAGATTAATTATAAAAAGCTATTCATAGAAATGATTTTTTAATGGCATATGAATGAATTTACAGAAATAAAAAGCAAAATCGTTGCTCTTTTGTGAATTGCCTTTTGAAGAGAAGACATGCCAGTGGGATATATAAACACTGCCTATACTCATAAAAATAACTTCCAATAGCGTAGTGTTGGCAAGGAACCTTTGGAAACCATGGCTACCAGGCTGACTGAAGACAAAGAGCAAAAGGTGGATTGAAGCTGTCTGGATATGACAATGTCACCAACTGCAAAATAAAATACAAATTTCTGGAACAGTTGCTGTCTGTGTATCAATGCATGTGCATAGTGTCCTAGCAAGCAAGCTCTTTAGGGTCCAAAATGAATGGAGAAGTCAGGAACAGAACTGCAAAAAACAGCATTTTCTTTTTAAGTTTTATAATCATCATCTCTTTTTCTCTCATCTGTCTTTCCTGAGTTTGTCCAAACTTTAACTTTTTTTTGTCTTATCCCTTGGTGATCCTGATCCTTAAGCCTGGCAAAGGATTCCATTAAGGAAAGGACATACCTTCAACTTTGTTTTGCTTTATTTGGTTCAATTATTTTGTTCTTGCATGTGCGTATTTGAGCTTGCAGGTGGTAAGGTTTTCTCTCCCTCTTTTTCCCTTTTTTTTTTTTAAACTTTACTACCAGATTCATTATTCTGCATTAAGCTGCATTGAACTACATTTGTCATCTATTAGTCCTGTTACTGTCTGGATTGTTCCTCATTAATTATTATTCTCCCTAATTTAGAATCACATGAAAATCTTGCTTTCAGAAGCATTGTCCAATTCATTTACATGAATAAAATTAGTAGAGGACAGATCACTACTACTTGGAATGCCAACTCACTAATAACTTCTGTCTGATTTAGGAAGGAACATCTTCGACTTCTTTTGTCCTCGTGCAGAAATTCACTTTACTGAGTTTCCGTGCTGTATTTCTAGTGCATTTTAGAGGTTAACCTTTGAAAGAGAACTTAATAGGTCCAAAGCTGGGTCCTGTCAGTCATACATACCTGCTGTACTACACCTTTCCCTTGTTAAAAAAAAGAAAAAATTTTCTGACACTTGGATTCCTGTAATGCAGAAGTTGAAGAGAAAAGGAATTTCACTGAATTAGGGATCTTTTCTTTGGGATCATAAGGTCTATTCATAACATCAAACATCATATCTGCAATTTAAAATCCTTCATTTTCCATCGGTTACTCTTACTTGCTTTACTGTGTTAATGATGTGAAATAACCATTTGCTAGCATGGGAAAAGTTGGTAAACTGTGATTGAGTTAGATTAAGAATTTATCAATACTTGAGTTGTTTATTTACACTTTATATAATGTTGACCTGTAAATATTCTACAAATTTCCCAAGCCAAATTTATACTTGTTTCACAGGATTTGAAATCAAACATATTTTGGCTCTGCTTTCCTTTGGTACCATGCTGTGTTTTAATTAACTTGGTCACCAAACTTTCCATTTCCTTCTGTGTTTTTTAAATAAGAAAGCTGTTTACAGCTTTTAAATAGCATAGGTCTTCTTAGTGAGTTTGCCATATGGTTTGCTCTTCATAGAAGTATATGATAAAATGGGACTCCTATAGAAGGAAGCATTCTCTCCTCCTTTGTTAGGTTAGGTTCTGGTTCAGAGTAAAATAAATTTTAAATGTAAATATGACAAAATATTCTACACTGCTACAAGATGCTCTAGGTTTTAAAGCTGATCTATATTTTGAGGGCAGTTTTTATCATACATCTTGCATGACATAAACAACAAATTAATATCAAAATAAAAAACAATTTCTTGCTCTTTCTAGGAATTTTCTAATGTGTTTTTTTTTCTAAAGAAGATTATAAAAGGCTCAAAATTTTGCCCTCTTTATCCAGAGGCAGCCCAGAGAACTTCTCAGTGTATTTTTCTCACTCAAAATGGGGGTTGCATTTCACTACACATAGATATTTTTATTTCAGTCATTATCTACTGCAAGCTCTGGAGTCTGTGTGCTTCACGAACATTACAGGTAGCTGTAAAGACACAATACATAGAACAGAAAGAATACATTAATTTTATTCTAAAGCAGATATAACAATGCACTCATGCAAATATATATGTGTGACTTATGGCTGACAGGAAAGAAATTAGGAATTATTAAGTTGATTATCAAAGTCAGTGGGATCCTTTAATAAGTAAATACTTGAGAGTACACAAAATGATAATTTCTAATCTACTTCATAAAAAAGATTTAATTTTTTTCTGGTCACAATGGTTTTTGTTTGTTTGTTTGTTCTAAAAAAAATCTCTGTTCAGATTTTAATGAAGGTCAGACTGTAAAACCCTCTCTAAGAAGCACTTCTCCCTTGAGTTCATTTAGGTTACGTGGAATACACAGTCCTATAAATCATCTTGGACTATATTAGAAAGAGAGGTAGATTTTAAAGTTAGATCTTGATTTCTGTGTATTTAATGAAGTCTGTCTCCAGAGCAGCAACATTTTTTATTCCTTTTAATGACTTTTATTTACAAGCAATGCTGTGATTAGGTGACATTAACAAACAAGATTTAGTCACCAAATACTTAAACACAGCTAACAAATGAAGCAGAATATCAGAAAAACAAAACAAAATATATTTTTAACCTAGTACTAAATTGGCAATTATGAATTTGATACTCACATCAATATCTCATTTTTATTGTTCTCTCTTTGAGCTGAGGGACATACTAAACCTACCTCAAGATAAAACTTTTTCAGTAATTAATCTCAAGTAATTTCTGAAAATATAGTTGTCCATTCCCAATGCAATTCACAAACTATGAGGCAGATCTATTAAAAGGTTAGGTACTTCTGGAAAAGTGTCAGTCATAACTAAAACTCTTTCTCTTTGAAAACAAATGGTGAACATAAAGGAGAGGTGGCTGGAGATGCAAGAAACAGGAAAGAGAAAAAATAAAAAATAACAAGGATGGATGTGACTCTGGTTTTCAACTCTAGAAAGCAGCAAGCCCATGAGAGGTTTTACATGGTTTGGATTTTCTAAAATATTAGTAACTTTAGAGCAGTGATGTTTCTGCATCTCAGGCTCCCAGCTGTGAAACAGGAATGCCAGAACTTCTCCAAGAATGCCCTAGAAATATTACCCTCATTCTTCAGTCATTGTTTTATTCAGTGGGTGGTTCCACTTGTAGTGTCTGTGCACAAAACCCATTAAAAAATGCCTGCTTTTGTGGGTGCTTTAGAACTTTCTTTTTACTGAAACTCAAAGGGATAAAACATTTATGGCCTTGCTTGGTATTTCCAATCAGCCCAGCTCTGAGAGAACTGTAATTTGTGGTTAATGTTGCTTATGTCATGGCACAGGGCTCTCTTCTTTAGGAGTTTCCTTACTTTGTATCCTAAGAAAGCATGCCAAGAGCTTGGGACGCATTTTTGAGGATGCCTGGTAAAACTTTGTGTTTCTGCCACAGCCTGGTCACAGTAAAATCTATCCTGATGTCATGCACTGATTACCTTCTTAATTCAGGTCAAGGAGTTACTGTTCTGCTTTTTTTTTTCACTAGTCAGTGAGAGCCACTTGGCATCTGCCACAAGTCAAAGCTGGTGTTCTGTAGTAAAGAGGAACTAAAAGAGATGGAGCATTCGGTTCAGTCTAAAAAATGCAAGACAAAATTAAATAATAAAAATAGCATTGGAAGGAGTGTCCATTTATTATATTCTATCTTTTGTTTGTGTTTTTTTTTTCATTTTAACATTGTCAAAATGCCTCATCTCTGTGTTTCCTGAGAATGAAGAAACAAAAAGAAAAATATTTATCTTCTCTGTTCCTATCATTTGTGATGGGTCTAAGATTGCTTTGTCCCTTTTTAACATTTTACAATGCAAAATTATTAATCTCATTCCTTTACATGGATCTGTTTTAATATAATTTTGATTACTCTTCTCTGAACCCTGATATTAAGAATGGTTGATAAATCATCAGTGGTATAGACCACTGTTTTTACATCATTAAAATAGTTATTAACTGTTGCAGAAATTAATAAAAATATGGAAAGTCTACACAGAAAATTTTTTTAGACACTTTGGCCTTTTTCAGGATTATTTTACACTATTTGCTATTTGACATCATCAAATAGTTCAGAGAGACATGTTTTGGTATGCTTTGGCATTTTATCTGACAGGAAAGAATACTGTTCTGGGGTTTTTTTCCTCTGTCTATAAAAACATAATGGTTTCAATTTTGCTTTGAAGACTGCATGGATTGCCCTGGTAGTGAGGTCAATTTCAGGTTTCTGAGACCCCTGAAAACATGATGAACATGTATTTTAAAGATAGTTAATACATCTACTGCCATGTAGTATAACAATTTATTCACCTTAAATTACACGCTTTTGTCAGTATCACAGTCATTTCATTGTCAGACACCCTCAATATGAAAACTATTTATTCTCTTCACTCCTTACTTCAGTTCCTGACAGCCTCATTCTTATTACCCGAAAATATGAAGTAGGGAGGTACTTTCCAATGGTCTGGTTAGATGGGTACAAAGAAATTATCAGGCTTCAGCTTAACAATGTCCTTATCTGATGCAACAGCACACTCCATTCTCTGCTGTTGAACCAACAAAGCAAATGATTTTCATTGTGGTTTTCTCTCTCTAGTACTTGAGATTTGCTTTTGCTTTCTGAAGCATAGGTCTGAATCTGGTGATTGGATCCTCCCACAAAGCCCCTCTTTTACAGTTTGAATTAATCCTATTTGGGTGCTGTGCAGTCTGCAAGAATTTTGACCCTACTTGCCCCTAAATATTTGAATCCCTATTGAAATTAGAATCTGACATATTACTTATGGATTATATAATAAAATGAACAGCCTCTCATTTCTATGGGCAAATAATACCTTCTCCCAGTCTCAATCTAAATCAAACTGCACAGTCACTAATAAAAGTAAGTCATGACTCACAAAGTTAAGTTCTTTTGCATTAATCTTAAACTCTTTAGGAGTTATTGGAGTCTCACATCATTAAAACTAATGTCAGTGGTATAGACTGCAGTAACTATTAAATTTACAGCTGGAAGATAAGACTCATATAAAAGAAACATTACTTTACAACCACGCTAAAGATGAAAATATGTAGATACTGTTTACATTGCACAGATGAGGCAGGTTTACAGGGAAGCCCTTCATGCTGTAGGAAATCTACTATGTAAATAGTCTGCTGCTTTTTTTTTCACATTTTTGTTAAATAATTCTCGAAGAGGCCTAATTATGTAAAAATATATTTTATATAGACCTCCAATATTTTTACTCATTTTATTAGCACTTCTTGCAGCAGTTAATAAATACTGCATGCTTTCATTTAACAGTGTATAGAATATTTAACTGTGTTCTACTAGAGTGACCCAAATAAAATGAAGCCAAATTACAGCAAGTATAAAATCTGATCTAGGTCCATCAACAAAGTGTAGGTAACAAGGCATTGTCCATGAATTTACTGTGACTTAAAGACTATATCATCTGAGGAAGGCAAAAATTCCATCCAGGAACATCTGGAGGTTGCCGTCTGAAACACACTGGAAGAAATGCTTCCTGAGAGCCTTTCCTATCTGTTAGATCTAGAGCATGCTTATTATTCTCTCAGTAACCAAAGAGGCATTTTTACTGGGGAATAAAGAAAAAAAGATTTTCTTACAGAGTAAGAGGCAGAAAGGATTTTATTCTGATTCTTGACATGTGTCCCACTTCACTTAAGATATATGGTCTCCAAGTGGGCTGACGGGAAGCAAATGCTCCAAGGATTTTTCACCTGGCTCCTTTAGTCCTTATAACTCAGGAAAGGCTCAGGAGGAGATGGTGAAAAGAAGCATCTTCCTTTTACACGAATTGCAATGTCTCAGCTGTCAGTGAGCAAGGCTGGACTGTTAAACTTATAAATTAGAGGCAAGCTTTTTCGCCTTTTAGTCATTGTCCCAGAAATCTGAGGCTGGATTTCATCTCCTCTTTCACTGAACATTTTGTTGTTTTTTTGGTTTTTTTTTAATTCTAGCAGAATATTTATGAAGTCACACTATCAGTTTAAATTTATACTGATCAGAAATTAATCTGAATTTGTAAGGTTTAGTGATGAGTTTTCAGATTACTAGTACAGTACTATATATGTACTATACTATATACTATATATTAAAAAAGCAGAATCAAAATCACTTAGGAGTTTTATTTAGAAAAATTCTCAATATTATCTAGTGAAATTTTTTGACTAACATTCAATTGCTCATTTTGAGACTTAATATGTTTAAATGCACAAAAAAATTTCATAAAAAGTTCTGGATATGCTCTGTGACTAAAAAAAAAATCAGCCAACCAAATACAACCTGAGTAGCAGTATTTATTTCATATTAAACAAATATTTTGTTTTCTTTAAACCATTTTAATTTTAAAAAGTCAAATACTTATTCATCAACTAAAAAAAAAAAAATTAGAATTAGGTTTAAGGAGACTTTGAGGTAGAAAGGTGCTTTAAGGTGGAATAGGAAAGCAATTTAAGCTAAAATGAGAAAAGCTTTTATTCACACAGGATAAATGTTACTTAGTTAATGAGACTTTCAAGTTTTGCTTTAGAAGCAAAGAAAATCCAATCTTCTCAGCAACTGCCTTTCAATTTCATCTAGTGCTTAATGCAAACATTGTACCAAAAGCCAGTGTAAAACACAGAAAGGACTACTTTTTTCTTTCTTATAATTGTTTAAAGGTGGCATTTGAAATTAATAACAATATCACTGAATTTTTTGGTTTGAAAGAGATCTCCGGAAATCATTTAGTTCAATGCCCCTGCCAAGGCAGGGTCCCCTGGAGCAGCTTCACAGAAACAGGTCTAGCTGTGTTTTGGATGTCCCCAGAGAGGGAGATTCTATGACCTCCCTGGGCAGCCTCTTCCAATGCTCTGCTGCCCTCAGTGTATAGAAGTTCTTTGTGTTGAGGTGGATCTTGTGCTATAATTTATGGCCATTGCTCCTTATCCTGTTGCTGAGCACCACTGAAAAGATTCTGGCACCATCATCTTGGCACCCACTTTTGAGATATTTATATGCACTGATGAGATCCCCTCTCAGTCTCCTCCAGACTAAACAGGCCCTGCTCTCTCAGCCTCTCCCCAGAAGAGAGATTCTCCAGTCTCTTTGTCATCTTAATCATCTTTGTGCCTTTCACTGGATCCTCTCCAGCAGCTCCTTGTCTCTTTCGTACTGAGAAGCCCATAGCAGGACACAGCACTCCAGGTGTGGCCTCACCAAGGATGATTACAGGGAGGGATCACCCCCCTGACCTGTTGGCCACACTCTTCCTCATGCACCCCAGCACAGTGCTGGCCCTCCAGGGCACAGGGCACACTGCCGGCTCACAGAACAATACAGCCTTGACAAAAACATATTTTACATCCAGATGTTCAGTCTAGGGAACATTCTCTTGAAAGATGTGAGTCAATGTAGCTATACAATAGATAACAGGTCTTTTTTTACTGATCTGATGACACTAAGCAAGTGCAGGCACAAATAAAAAAAAAACCTCCTTTAAATAAGTCTTTATGTTATATAAACATTGGAATTGCCAGAAAACATACCAAATTAAAACAATTCCTTTTCCTTTTATAGCTTTGCTATTGCAGAAAAAAATAGTCTACTAAATTGGCAATAGTTTATTGAGAATTGCAGCACAAAGCACTGTCTCCTCAGTGACGCTGTTAAAGGAAAGTTAAAACAATTTTTTTTCTTTTAACTTCCTTGTTTTGAGGCCAAAACATTCCTATTATTCTTTCAATTTCAAGATTTTCTGACTAGCTTTTACTGGAAAGCTGCCATTAATTTAATTGCTGTCTGAAAAATAATCAGGAGATATAAACTTATTTCTGTTTGTTGAACAGAACATGCATACCTACTGGTTTTATTTTAAGTATCTATGTGTGCTTCAAGGATCAATGTAACCATATTTACTTCACATCACATAAAACTGGGTATACTGACATTTTCTAATACAAAGCTCACTACCAAAATTATGTGTCTTAAGCTTCTGAAGAGAGCATTAGTTCTATGTTAAATTACTCTGGAAAGATGTGTTTTCAGGTGCTATAATGTGTTTTCAGGGGCTAAGTTTACTAAAAAATATGGTAGAATACATGGTAGACCATAGATTGAATTTTAATAGTTGTTATTGTCAGTGGATATGGACTCAAATATGTAATTGTCCTGTCTATATATATGTTATATCCATCACTTTCCAAAGTTTAAAAGCCAAATGTCTGTATCAATTAAAGTTTCAAAATGATAATTAAGTTTTCTTGGTTAGTTATAGATGAAAATATTGAGATTTGACAGAAAAAAAATATTTTCAGCACAGTTATCTGTTGTTTTATTACTTTTACTTTTATATGAAGGTTACGATCAAGGAGGGAGTACAAGAGAGTACAAGGAGTCAAAGTCCTGTTAGTTAAAAAAAAAAAAAATCCTTAGTTTTTCATATTCCCTGTCTCATAGATCATATAACTGAAATTTTATTTGGCTCAGTAGGGGGGTATTTGTCTTAAAATGGAATAAAACTCAGAATTATTTTGTGATAAGTGAGTTAAATATTTCATTAGATATTTTAAATGAATCTATAAAGCTCTTATAATATTAGCTAGACTTATGTATATATTAGATCATATACATATGCTTAAGCTAACTAGAAACAGGAAGTATCCCAAATTGATCACTTTACTTAATTAGTTAGTTAACTATCAAAATTAGTAAGAAAGATACTTTGCTTTCTTTGTTGATAAGAATAAGTTATGCAGAGGCCTTTAAAAGAAAACTTTTTGGTTTTAGTTGCTAAAGTAGATATTTAGGCTTCTTAGAAATTAAGGGAGAATGGAATAAGCAGTTATTCAAAACAATAATTTTCTCAACCTATTTGTTCATGGAAAGACATAATAGGAAGAAGCAGAAGCTGAGGAGCTAAAGGACACAGAAAAATGCAAGCATACAGCACTGCATTTTCCTGAGCTGAGAGGAAACTAAAAAGAACAGAGTACATGGAGCAATGACAGTGTTTGGTACTAGTTGACAATGACATGCAGAGCATCCTAAGCAATAGTGTTTATCTCACAGAGCATCTGAATTATTCATAGATTCCAACAGTAGAATAAATTTATTGTCTTCTATAAGAGATATAAGAGGTTGATAAACTGCTTTTCTGACCTTGAAGAACTTTGTTGGCACATTAAGGGACTTTGATACATAGCAAGGTGCAGACACTCACTATGATTTGTTAGGTGCATTCTGCTGGGACTGCACTATCAGGTGAATTGAAAACAAAAACCCTCTCTCAAGAAAGTAATGTGAAAAAAAGTGCTGGTGGCTTCTCTCCCACTGTCTGTGTGGTACTGATGACCAAAAACTGAACAAGTAGGGGATTTAAAACATTTGTGTTTTTTAAACTACTCACCTGGGGAGAAGGGAAGATGGAATATTATCTTGTCTTTTGTTTCTTGCAGTCTTCATACCTTCCACTGTGGTACAAATTATTATGACCCACCTTGCTTTCCCCACCAATTTGGTTCTGTAGCGCACACTGGGATTCCAACACATGACAGCAGGGCCTCAGAGATTTCAGAACTAAGATCCTACTGGTATGGAATGAAGGATATGCTTCTCTACTAGAGCACAAATACCCTTAAAATGTGGAGAATGGGAAAATGTTGAAAAAGGAAAAAAAATGTAGCACAACTGAAATATTTTTTTCATTAATAAGGAGAAAGAGGGTAAGGAGATAGATAAAGATAAGGAGAAAGAGTGGCATTAATTACTGGCAACACAGGTTGAAAGCATTTATCTTAATATCCTCTCTTCTATCTCTCTGTATTTAGTCCACTAGTTTAACATCAGGATCCTTTCTTTCTCTCCTGCTTGGCCAATACACCCTACAAAACTGGCTAAATTACATGTTTTACCTAACCTCAGGGACTCAAAAGTTGTAACTACAGAGGCAGAGGCATCAGCCACACAGGGCCTCCAGAGATCAGCAGTTTGCCTCACAAAACTGCCATCTGTAACTCTGAATAATTAAATATAACTGATAATCAATCAGGAGCATATGGTTAGCATAACAGAAATTGAACTGTCGCTGAAGTCAGGGAAAAAGCTGCTTCACTGAGGATTAAGAAGATTGGATTTTGGTTACCTGCACACTATATTGCATGTGAATAAAAAGAGGATTTTAGTTTCCAGTATAAGTAGTCTATTAATCCTAATAAATGCAACTGTTTTTCCTACAGAAACATTTAACATGAGTTTAGTGCGTTTACCTCATTCTAATACTCCTGTCATAAAACAGCACAAAAATAATGTACCATCTTAAAAGAAAACCACACAGCTGTCTTGTATAAGCTATTGAGAAAGATTTGTTGTTTTCAGCTCAGAAAGAGCAAGAAAAACATAAGAAGTTTAAGGACTGAACTGTGATTACCTAATTCAAGCAAATGAAAGCAAAGCAGGCAAAACAATCCTGTTTGTGATCTTGTGAGAAACCAGTTGGATAAACAGAAGCAAAACGGTGGTGCTTCCTCTAAGACACATTTTAAACAAGCGACTGTCCCTTCCTTTGCTAGAAGTTGCTTGTAGTTCTAGCAGCCACTGGCAACTGCCGGGACACCTCCACTTATTGCTGCTAGATCAGAAAGATGCAGTTTTGTCCATGTCATACTTCCATCTTCCTGCTGTTTCTAGGAGATGCTTCTTGGACTGAAATAAATTACTTATCTTCAAGATCACCATTATTATACCCACAGGAGTCCACACCCTGAAGTCCATACACTATTGTTGTAAAAGTTGGGAAGAGTACATGGTTGGACAATTGCCCTATAGGCAACTAATAAGGACAAATATGTTATTTATGTGTGTAAATACACCCCCACACCCTCTGTAAAATGGGGGATTATTCAGTTTGGATAATTTGTGTCCACAGACACTGTCCTGGTAATACTGCATGCCTGAGCCCACAGCGGCTGTAAATGCCAAAGGGCTAGTTATGTATGCCTCTGATGATGAATAATCAGCTAGGGATTGACAGTAAGCATAGGTAATTTTGATTGAATAGACTCTCTGAGTTCATATGGACAATTCAGAAGCCTATTATACTTGTTTAATGAACATGAGTAGAGTAATAGAGATCATTCATTAATTCACTACATTAATTGAAGCCAGTATTGTTACCTTTCGTCTTTGTTTAATTCCGCCATTATCTGACCCAGCTTTATACTGTTGATATATTTAATACTGTGTGAACTGTTTCATGTTGACTTTTTCATGTATTATAAAAAATTCAATGCAATTTTATTAAGAACAGGACTGAAGTGGGATAAACAGTAACTCCATCTCTAGTGCTATCTATATTTTAATTTTCAGTGTAAAATGTTCTGTCTGACCTTTTAGAAAGCTCTATTACATTAAATTAGGATGCTCTATTTCAAACAGTCAATGTTCATACTGGCACTTCTAATAAACCTTGGAAAAGGAAAATATTTATAATTTAAGCTTGTCCATCATCAGATTCATATTATAATTGCAGACATTAAATGTAAAAGAATATATATATCTTGAGTAAAAGCAAGACAAATGGCTTGTGTGACTTTGAAGCTTTTCATCGGGTAAAATGAATGGTGTTTTTGAGCCATTAAGATCCTTCGTAAGTTTCTTTCCTTCTCTGATACTTTTGGTTCCAAACCCGAATTTTGGTGGCTGCTGGGATAGTATGGGAATTTGCTCATTTATTCATTTTTTGATAGTCCCAAGCCCTGTCTTTGCTTTAGCTGAAAAGACTGATGGCATGTTAACACTTCTGAGGTTATTTGTTCTTAAGTACATCTTCTAGGTTATATGTCATAATGACAAGCAGCCAGCATTGTAGGTGCCAGAAACATTACAGCCCTGTAGCAGGGTTACAGTTCATAGACTAAATCAGCTCAGGAGATGAATGGGTGGTCCAATGATTGCTGAGTGCTCAGTCCAGGAGTTTAAAAGAAAGAATCAATGAGCCACAACTGTGTAAAATAGGGGTCAAATATGTACAGCTGAGGCTCCACATATATCAGACAGGGCTATGTTTTATCTTCTGGTGTGTAACATTTGTTACTGAAATGTGGCTCAGAAACACTCTATTAAAAGTAGATTGATATTAATTAATTAAGATTACTGTCTCCCCTAGAAGACAGCAGGATAGCAATATAGTTCTGATCTAACTTCAGCATATTGCTATCTATCTCAAAATCTAAGCACCAATTCAAAATTACGAAGCAGATATTCGATCAAAACTCTCTCCTCCACTGGCTGCCCTTTGGTTTTGTATCAGTGATTTTCCTGCCAGCACAATCTGCTCCACCAGTCATAGCTTCCTTGCTTCTTTATCTGCATGACTTTGTGTACCAGCGGACAGCTGAATCTATTCCAGGTCTTCATAACTATTTCTGGATTGAAAATAATATTCTTTCTCTGGTGCTGATTCAGTTTCTTTGATGTGAAAAAAAGGTTTGTACTGAGTTAGTGAAACAAAACCCAAAATTCTTGCGGACCAGTGAGAATTCAGAGAGCCTCATCAAGCTCAGCAAATCTAGCTTACCTTCAATACACAAAACAATTTTGAAGAAAAAAGATGTCAGTTAAAACATTAAAATACCAAACTTTCAAACTTTTTGAAAGCTCCTGTCTTCATTGGTACAATTCTAAAAGGATTCTTAGGGTGACCCCCTGTGGGTTTCCATCCTCCGCTTCTGGAGCAACCTAAACTATTTCAGAGTCTTCAACACAGAGCTGCTATTTTTCCTACCTTGGACGGAGATGCTTTCAGAGATGAATTTGATCTCAGATCTACTTTCCAAACAGAGAAGCCATACCTCATATCATTAATACACTTTTGAGAGAGAATATAGATTTCCTTTTGCAATGGATCCCCTGGGTAGTGGTGAGGGTGCTTTGAGGATGCACTACTTCGACAATAAAATTGAGGTTTCTGAACTAGTGTTTGAGAAATCGAGATTAAGAAGAACTTTAACCTAAGAAATGGAGAGAAAGAAGTTGCAAAACATTACTATACTAAGTACGTACTTTGGGTTTTTGCAAGAAAAAGAAAACACAGATAACCATGAATCTAGAAGTAAATATAAAAAATACAGTAATTTCACGATGATAAGCCACACCTGAATATAAGCCGCACTTCCGGGTAGCTGGGAAGACCACGGGATTTGTCCATATATAAGCCGCACCCGAATATAAGCCGCGTTTTTTTGTTTGGTTTGTTTTTTTTTTTAACTCCACACGGCAGAGGGGGTGAGGCGCTCCAGCCCGGCCCCACACAGCCCGGCTTCCCAGCGGCAGGGGCCGGCCCGCCCTTGCGCAGCCCCCGTTCCCAGCGGTCCCCTGCTCCTGGCGGCTCCCGGCAGCACCGGGGCCGGCCCACACATTTGCAGCCCCCATTCCCGGCAGTCCCACGCTCCCGGTGACTCCCAGTGGCACAGGGGCTGGCCCGCACATTTGCCACTAACCTTGGCCGACTCTCACTTCCGGGTTGGCGTTTCGCTGGGATTTGTCCATAGATAAGCCGTACCTGAATATAAGCCGCACTACTGGGGTAGGCTGGAATCTTCAATGAAAAGGGTGCAGCTTATATTCGTGAAATTACTGTAATTTTGAGGCAGGAAAAAAGCTGCTGGGAGGTACTGATTTATAAGAACAATAGTAAATATAGAAAGGATAATTTTGAAAGTTCTATATTTAATCTTGTCAGAGAATTAGATATGGCCATCAATGCTGCTGTAACCAGTTCAAAATTAGGATGGTAGAATATATAAAAGAGAGGAATAAGACATTCAAGGAATAGGACATTCACAGCTCCTTTGAGTAACATAATTTCATTAAAATAACTTTCTTTTTCACATGGTCACTATAAGAGGGACTAGATGCCCAAGTCTTCTAGCCCTATATTTAATGCCCAGTTGAAAGAGAGATAACTTACTTGGCATATTAAAGAAAACTAAATTTAATTTCTTTTTGTTTAATTTATAAGCAAGTTCTATAATCAGTCACAAACATAGATTGTTTTGTTGAAGCTTCACCTTTTTATTAAGTCGTATTAAAGAACCTGTCAACAACTGAATATCAAAACATTCAGTACTTTTTTCCTTTCCTTTATAATAAGTTGTGTAGGTAGAATAGATTTTGTTCTGTTTATCTGAAAAAGTCCAATAAATTCAACATACTGCAACATGAAAAAATACAAGTAGAAGTACTAGGATGTGGGCTTACCCAATCCCTAAAATTTGAAAAAAAAATAAAAAAATTCCCTGGTTATTGAAGATAAGGGTTGCTATGCAAGTTTTCAGCAGACTCTTTTGAGTTTCCACCTTGCTTTCATTACCAGTAGTAGTCCTGTACTCAGTGCTTAAAAGCTTTATTATTGTTCACAACATTGAAATGTGTGGCAGTAAATGTACCTTTTCACCTACATTAAATCCTATCTGTTTTAGGATCAGGTGGGTGCCCAGCTGATAGAGGATACAGAGAAGACACAGTTGCTGAATGCTGTCTTTGCTTCAGTCTTTACTGCTAAGATCAGTCTTCAGCAATTCCAGGTCCTGGAGGCAAGAAAAAGCCTGGAGAAAGGAAGATTTTCCCTTGCTCAAGGAATATCAGGTTAGAAAACATTTATGCAAACTTGACATGCACAAAGCCATGGGCCCCAATGAGATGTACCCTGCTGAGGGAGCTGGCAAATGGTATTGTTATGCCAATCTCCATCATCATTGAAAGGTTACGGAGAGCAGGAGAAGTGTGTGTGGAGGAAAGCCAGTGTCATTCCAGTCTTCAAAAAGGGCAACATGGAAGACCCAGAAAACAACCAGCCAGTCAGCCTCACCTCCAGCTCTTGAAAGGTGGTCCAACAGCACATTCTGGATATCATCTCTAAGCATAGGGAGAAAAAGGGTGTTACTAGGAGAAGCCAATGTGGATTAATCAAAGGAAATTCATTCTTGAGCAGTCTGACAGCCTTATACAATGGCATGACTCACCACGTAGATGAGGGGAGAGCAGTGGATATTTCCCTTGGCTTCAACAAGGCTTTTGACACTCTCTTCCATAACATCTTCATAGGTAAGCTTGGGAAGTATGGGTTGGATGAGTGGACAGCGGCATGGATTGAGAACTGGCCCAATGGCAGACCTCAGAGGGTTGTGATCCATGGCAAAGGGTGTAGTTTTAGGTCTGTAGCCAGCAGTGTCCCCAGAGGTCAGTACTGGATCCAGACCTGTTGTTTTCCATCAGTGGCTTTGATGAAGGGACGGAGTGCTCCTTCAACAAGTTTGCTGATGATAGAAAGCTGAGAGGAATGACCCAAAGCCTGTGCTCCTGTTCAGAGAGACCTGGACAGGCTGGATGTAGAGCTGGGCAGAGAGGAACCTAGTGCAGTTCAACAAAGGGGTCCTGTACCTAGAGAGGAATAACCCCAGGCACAGGCTGGAGGATGACCTGCTGGAAAGAGGTGGAGGAGAACTGGAGATTCTGATGGACAAGTAAACCATGAGCCTGCAGTGCCCTTGTGGCCAAGGAGGCCAATGGTATCCTGGGGTGCATTGGAAAGAGCACTGGCAGCAGGTTGAGTGGCTTCCAGAGAGAGGTTAAGGGGTAATGGCTACAAACAGAAACACAGAAAGTTCTATCTAAATATAAGGAAAGTCTTTACTGTGAGGGTGACTGGAGAGCATTGGAACGGGCTACTCAGGGAGGTTGTAGAGTCTCATTCCCTGGAGACATTAAAAACTCACTAAGACAGGATCCTGCTCTAGGTGAATCTACTCTCCCAGGAGGTTGGGCTAGGTAATCTTCAGAGGTCACTTCCAACCCCAACCATTGTGTGATTGTGACTTCACTCTACTAGTCTGGAATATAATTTTAAAGTATTGGATCCAGACTGGATGGGCCTTGAGGCTTAAAAAGAGAAGTGCATAAATAATAGCTCTTCCATTAGACTCTTTTATCACTCATTTTGTTACTTTAGCTCCTAAGGGCATTTTATTAATATGCAGCTTTCAGCATGACATAAAAAAACACTATGAACTTTAACACGGGGTAAACAGTCTTTCAGATACAAAAATAAAATATAAAAGAAAGCTTTTTTATTAAGCCAGAAAAGACAGCCAAACAGGTCACTAAATGTCAACATTGTTATGCCATTTCAATGTGATTATGCCTTCTGCCAAGAAGAAGGAAGCATTTAAAATGACCAGGTGATCAAGCTTTCAACCATGAAAAAAATGCTCTCCTTTTGTTGGTATAGCTCAAAGTGCAGATCTTCACAAGAAATGTTTTAATTAGTGAGAGATGAATCTCAAATTTTTTTCTGAGACTTTTAGTATTGTTCCTATTTGACAAATGGATATTGGGATAGAGTTGGTTTGATTCATCACACATAGCTAATTGCTGAACAATTAACCCCTGAGTCTATGCTTATAATTTAGCACATGCAGATAGAAAGACATTCCTTCCAGAGAAAAGTTTATTTTCACTACTCTAAATACATGTTTTTTTGATAAAATGCTTCTGGAAATGCTCTTCTCTCTCTCTCTCTCTCTCTCAGTAGAATAGAAGAAACACAGATCTAAATTACTCCGTTCACATTTACGCCTGACAAGATGGCTGTTAGTAGATGGAACTCTCCCAGGAAAACCAAATCCAAGCTTCGTAAGTTATTTAATTCCAAGTAAAATCAATAGTTGACAATAAAATGAAATAGGCTAGGATAGATTCTTAACAAAGTCCTGCCTAGAACAGCAGTGAAGATACAAGGCTGCTTAGGCATGTGAAAATGGACCTCTTCAGGCCGGAACTGGCAAACTACTAGTAGCCACAGCACTTGCTCTGCGGACTTTTTAGCAGAAATCATACACATCTATATGGGGAAAACAAAAATTTTAGTATAGCTTTCTTTTTCACCTGACTGGGAAAGAGATCTTTTGAAAGACTGTCAAAACCTAAACCTTTCTGCATAAAATCATCTGAATTCATCATGGCATTTGAGTACATGATGTTCTGAAGTGTACATGAAGGTCATTGTTTCTGACTGGGTATGGACCACAGTGAGAGCCATTTGAATTAACCCTAATAATGAATTATATTTGTGTATAAGATAATAAAAGCAATGCACAAATAGGTACTCAAAAAAAATTTGTTTAGGAAAATATTAGATATTTTCTTACAGCAAGTAAACCAAATTTAGTTGATTAAACAGGAGAAGCAAATACTACTATTTTGTTTCACTTGTTACAGAGAATCCACCATTTCTGCTTTTAGCTGTAGCAGTCATGTTGCTGTAAGCTGTTAGTTTCTAACAGTTATTCAGTCCTGTTCCCAACTGAAGCAATTATTTCAGCATGGGAGCAAGACTGAACCCAGCTGCTTAAATTCCTTCAATTTTCACTTAGTCTTAATGCTCACAAATTTCCACTGTTGTAATATAGAAGCACACAATTTATTAAAATATTTTTTAGCTGGATCTTTGATAAGGACCTTGGAATCTGTCTCAAGGATATTCAAGCTTAATGTAAGGCATTCAGCCCAACAGACCAGAAGTTATACAAAGGAGTCAAACAAATTTTAATGAAATCTAACAAAACTTTTCAGATCCCAACCAAAGATACTAATTTAAAGGCCTGCTTTTCTGATAACTCACAGACACACTGATCTTGTTCTTCTTTCTCAAAGACACTGAAAATTAAATTGCTTTTGCTCAGTTTAAGTATCAAATCACATTTTATGCTTAGCAAAAGCTAGAAATTGATCACAAGAGCTCATTTAATATAAAAGACATAAGAAAGAGGCATGAGCTCCTATACTCTAAAATGTTTTATAATGCAGTCCAATTAAAAAAAAATTAGGTTTTATGGAACAAAGACATTTCTTTATGCAAGGCAGTAGGGGTGAGCAAAGATCACTGGACTCTGCATTTCTTCTTACAGCAGAACTTAAAATCATCCTTTTTGGTTGTGCATACTTAAGGTGGGAAATCATAGTTCTGACTGATAAGAAAGTAGAGGACTTGAAACTATTTCCACACTTACTCAGAGGGAGGGATTTAGAGCAAAGAGACTAAGGATTAGCAAGGTCTCAGGGGTGTGATAGAAGGAAGGACAGTCTGGTTCTGTCAGAGTCCCAGTGGCCTGGGCATCTCAGCAGGCCCAGAGAACTTGTCCTTGACAGAAGGATATCCCCAGCAAGTTCACATAAATCACTGCCTGCACATCTACGGTGTGAGCGGCATTTTGTAGAAAATAGCAAACACGAACAGTCCTGTGCAGCATCAATCCCTCTGGTTCCCTCAATTTCCTCTGCTGCAATTGCTTTATTTACAACTGGATATTCAAGTATAATAGCAAACGTAAATGCTTGCATAGAGGCTTGTAGAAAGGACAACAGTGGTAGCACCAGGCAGGCATTCACAAAAGAATTCACAACAAAGTGAAGGCAATGAGCTAGTCTGAAAACATGGAATAAAGGAATCACTATCATAGTGTCCCAAGAGGAACTCACAGAGGTGTCCCTGCTACTCATTTTCTGAAGTAGAAGGAACAAGTCATTTCTAATCCCTCTATTGACTGCCATCTAGGGGCCCTAAGAATTTTATAGTGCATATCTTTTGTGCCATCAGCTGTATTACTTTGTGTGTAGGGAATATAGACAGGAAATTTTCCTTTTCTGTCACCTTAATGGTCATTGATCCAGCAGATGTCCGAGGCAGAAGCCTTGTAATTGTAAAGGTTACCCTAGATAATAAATTTTAAAAAATAGAAGCTGGAACACTTATTTAGAATTTTTCTCTTTGCCACCAGTGTACAAAGTAAAAGTATAAAATAGATGTGATAAGTATCACCCATGACTTTGTGCAGTAAATTTGACCTATAGAGACATTAATAGTCAAAGAAAAGGATGGATTTTTATGAGCTCTGAGCACTCTCAGCTTCTTCTGACATAGCCACAATTTCTGGATAATTTCTACTTCAGAAAATGAATTCTTATATTTTGATGTAGTTTTCATTCACTGGGCTTTGAAACACCACAGTACTCACTCATAGAGAAAAAAGAGGCTTGGTTGTAATTTTACTCGTTTTGCATTAAAGACACCAAAATTTTTTAGAGAAGATGCCAGACTCTTTTGGAAAACAAGGAATATTGCTACTTGTTTTCTGAAGATTATTGAGTACAGACTTTCCCAGCTCACTGAGCTACTCCATGAACAATTTCCCTAGTCATTAAAAAGACAGTACTGTGCAGTTTTAGTCAAGGCCAGAGGAATTATTTTATTTTTTATCTCCAGTGTGATATATATACATGTCCACTCACATACCTAGAAGTGCTGCATGTAGTTTTTTCTCTCTTCGGAAAAGGCCCGCCTTTCTGTTGTGAATTATAAACTTCAAGTTATGAACAAATTAAGGAAGATACATTTTAAAAGTGCACCTAAAAAAAATCAGAGTAGCCATTTTTGGTAGCATTCAGAGGCTGTGTTTGACAGTGTACAATCAGCTTTATACAAACAATAAAGCATTACAATGCTAAAAGCTTTGTTATATCAAAATATCTGACCTACTTTTCTTTTTCCGCTTGTCTTTGATTTTCTTTTTCTTTTTTTAGATGTTATACAGGATTTAGTTATAATTGGTTGTTACACGACAGTTCTACTGTGGCCACCTAGACATCTTTGTAAACAACATGTTACAGGACAATGTTGCATTCATTTCAGTCGGTAAAAGCAGTTTTAATGGAGGTTGCTTATTTGTTTTGCTACATTTTGAGGGAAAATTTTGTGTGAAAAAATATGCAAAGAAAACAGCGATAGCTTTTTAAAAATCTAATTTAAAAACCAGCATCTTTTATTCTACCTACTTCTGTGACATAGAAAGCAACATATTCTAGGCAAAAGACTCACCTTGACTTCAAGTCATTCCTTTCCTGACTAATTAATGCTCACAAACATGAGGTCCAAATATACAGCACACAATCAATTGAGACCTATATATGCCTCAAATGTCACCATATTCATAAATAAATTCTGGGGTGTAAAGATAATTTTGGTTTTCTCTTGTGTCTCTCAGCTTTGACCCAGACAAGGAATGATAGAGGGAGAAAAATAGTATCTTCATTGTTCATGGAATTAGTGCAGCCCAGAAGATATTGAGCTTAATTCTATTACTTTCAATCTTTTACTTCAAAGCCTGTAAAACCAATGGAGCAATTCATGTAGTGAAGGGAAAATTTACTGTGAATGAAAATGACAAAATCTGGTGCTCAGAACTAAGTGAGCAGTTGCAAGTGAGGTTGTACAAGTTATAATGCACTGCTTGAAATCTTTCTTCAGTGAGCTTTTAATGTAGGTGCCAAGCAGTACCAAAAATTTTCAGTCTGAGAACACGGAATAAAGATTGTGAAACTTTAAGTCATATTACAGTACGAGGATTCTATACTCAAAATATCTTAATTTTGTGAATACAAATACCAGAATAAAAAGAAAACGGTTGCAATTTTTTAATAATTTCTGAGTAACTGCTGACTTTTTTGGTGTCTCAGATTATTGCCTAGAATCAGCTATTTTCCTAAAACAGTCACAATGTGAACAAAGAGAAATCTTTCTATATGGTATTAGAATGGAACAAAAAATTAGTATGTCCTAGCAGGGTTACAATGTCTTATGTATATTGAGGTGAGATACTGAAGTTTCCATCTACAGCTTTCTACCCAGAAAATGAAACTATTTGTTTTTTTTAAAAACATCCTGCTTGATTTTTCAACACTGAAAATTATTTTCATTACGTATCTGTATCTGAGTGAGTGAAAATGGCACAAGTACACAAACATATAAACAATAATAAGTACAGTAATCTTAAAACTTTGTTAAGTATAAAGCTCATTTAGGACACCATCAAATGAAATTACAAAAATATGTGACTACTTGTGCTTCACTCACTTTAAGGTCTAGAGATACCTTGGGTGCATGGGTAGCTGTCACAGCCATGCCTGTTCCCTCATAAAAAATGTTTCTTTGACCAAAATGTTAATTCTTTTGACTTGTCTTATAAGCCACTGTATGTGCATGTGTAGGAGGGAAGAATTAATAGGTGACACAAACTTCATTTAGACTAGGTGAAAAGGTAGTGCTCATAGTCTGGTGAGTTGGGCAAGCAACAAATAGCCCTTCCCTTGAGGACCTGCTGACAAGTTACACTGTGTTTGCTTTTCTGCACCATTTCACTTAAATAAAACTTTAAGCAGGTGATTTAGTTTCTTAAGAGAGTCTCAGAGAGAAAGATTATTCTGGCAGGTGGTCCTTGCTGCCAGCAGGCTTGATTGGTACAGTAAACCTATTCACTTATATTCATGGATAACTTTCCAGTTTCACCCTCCCTAGAGTACTGCTCTTTCAAGCACCACTTTTACACCCTCTTATGTTGATGAAATTCAGGCTGGATAGGACTCCTTTTGCATTCTTGT
Organism: Sialia sialis; assembly: GCA_009812075.1. Lineage (NCBI taxonomy): Eukaryota > Metazoa > Chordata > Aves > Passeriformes > Turdidae > Sialia > Sialia sialis. The sequence continues at coordinate 26,671,485 of VRYO01002734.1, forward strand.
GTTCAATTTTAACTATACAGTAAAAACGTGGATAGGATTCTACCCAATAATAAAAGCAAATATTCCACTCTCAGCTGCCTTAAGTGTTCTTCAACATCAACAAAAGGGAGCAGATGGGGCTGTTTGATTATTTGTTTTAAAGAGAGGGAGAAAGCAATAGAGATTTTGTGATATTTTAGCCTGTGTTTTATGGGGCATTGGGCTACTGATGTTCTGAGTAAAAATTGCCTCAGATTTTTCTACCACATAAGCTGCTTGTTCTTTGTTTAAGGCAATACATCCACATGTGGATTTTCTCTTTTTCAGTAAGAAATATTTCCAGATGATTCCTTGCACTGTTCCTCAGCCAATGTTTCTTATGTTTTGAGGAATGTCTTGTCTGTGGATTGTTAATCCCTGTGTTTGTCAAAGCTGGGTCAGTGCTGTTGCCCATAATTACATAAAAAACCCCAATCTTTTTGAGACACTGAGACACCTTAATAGAGAAATAAAAGAATTAAAACTCAAATATATGACTGAGCTTACTGGACTAAGTATACTCCCCAAAGACTGTCAAAGATTGGGCTCTATTCTGGACTCTGATTCTTGTTTGCTGTGTTTTGGTTTATGTAGTGATAATAATATTTCTGTCTTCAGAATAAAGAAATTATTTGGGATTTGCTTTCAACGAAACTGTAGAACTGCAGTTCTGTTTGCTGATGCAGCAGAAGATGCTTGGAGAAAAAATAAAATGGTATTACTCTGACAGTGGAAATATCAGCTGCTATTTTTTTTTTTAATTCCTGGATGTATTTAAATATAGAATAATTTTTTTTCCTGATGTACTCTATTTTCTCCATCAAGTCCATTATTGAAGGTCAAAGGCTAAATAAGCAGTAAAGGCACAATAGTGGTATCTGTCTGCCTAAACCTAAATTTGTATTTAACTCACACCCAGAATTTAAGGGGGTCTAAAGCAATTAGACATCTAAACTTAGTTGTTATTAATCTGTCACCTTGCACCATCCTTTTTGAACAGAATCTCCTAAACTGTAATGTAGTTTTCTGTCTGAAATTAAGCATATCTCACTTCATATGCTTAGATGTGATATACAAACACCTGTGGGGAACAGTAAATCATAGCAAAATTCCCAATTTCGAAGACAGTAAATGCTCTCTTATCTCTTTCTTGATAAAAAATATCACCCTCGTATTCATTATCCATTTTTTTCTTACTCACTTATGAAAGACAGGAAGTCTTCTTCAGTGTCCAGGGATACTGAGGAAGCCTTGAGCCTGGAGATCAAAAATAAAGAAGGAGGAGGAATGGATAAAAATGAGGGCATTTTCTCATGAGAGAAAAATTGCGAAATTGGGACCAAAAATAAGTAACAAGAGAAGACATTTTTAATATAAAATATTTACTTTCACACGTTTCATTGATAACACAAGTTTTTGTGATGAAAGCAAGACTTTCTAGATTTCTATTTTATTAAAAATATACAGATAAGTTTCTCTGGTATGCATAATTTTGTATCTAAATGAAGAATTTTCATTTGAAATCAACTTCTACATTGCAAAGAATTTTTATACAAAATTTTCCATGAGTAATGAATCCTAGAAACACTGTCTCCTTCTGCACTTTCTGCTCCAAGTTTTTTTTCCCGTGTGGTGAAATATTCATTGCCTCCATTGTAGTTGTTATCTCAGTGAGTGGCTTGCCCAGTGTCAGACAGGAGACATGAGGCAGAGCCAGCAAGAGCATTTTCCCAGTCCCACATTTAGTAAGTTTATTTTCTTCCCCCTTATTATATTAACTTAATTTCTTAATGTCTTAATCCTCTCCTGGGTCAGCAATACCTTTAAATGAACGGTTGTAACCTCAGAGATGTTTGCCCATACTCCCACAAAAACTTATTGATTATTGTTTCCAGCAGACAAAAAACCTATTTCCTGCTTAGCCAGAACTTAAAGCAGAATCTTGCTTGTCATAAGATAGACAAGACATCTGAAGAACAGGCTATTCTCTGGTTGTCAGTGTAAGGTGCTTGTGTTTCTGCCTTCCCTCTATTTCTCTTTATTTAGACCTCATGTACGTACCCATCCAAGCAGAAGATGGAATAGTTATTTACCAGAAAATTGAAAGAAAGGCGTGATGTTACCATAGGAAAATAGGGTTCAATGATTCCACTCGGAGCAGAGTATCAGAGAGGAACAGCGGTCACCAAGGCAAAATCCCCAGCTCTGGTGTGATCTTCTATAAGCTGTGACAAAGCCAGAAGTAATGGCTATGTCAGTGGGGAGAGGGAGGAGGCCAGCCCTTCTCACAGTAGCCTCCTCATGCATCACTGTCAAGCAGGCTGGAGAGAAAAAGAAGCAAATCCTCAGTGTGAAATTGTTTCTCAGACTCAAGCAGTGGCAGCAGCAATGCAGTCTCCTGTTCATGTAGGAAAGGTGTCAGCAAAGGGAACAAAGGTAACCCACTGGAAACAAGGCTTGCTGAATCCATTTAAACAATATCTGGGCAATGTTAGTGAAAAACCTGCACAGCAGGAAGATGGAGGAGAAGTATATTAAGCAAGAGTGGAGGGAAAGTATGAGAGAGAGAGAGTGCAAGACAGTGCTTTGGAAAAGAAAATCTAAATATTCCTGTCTAATTGCAACTCACTGCTCAGCACATGCTGCAATGTGAGAAGGAGGCATCAGGTAGGGTACCCATCTGTTTTAGGGGCCAGACCACACTCTAGACAGTAAATGAGAAACTGTCAGAAGCTGAACAGCCTAAATAATATGAAAAAAATTATAAGCTAGGGTACCATGAAAAATATTTGTGTTGATTTTGGTTAGAACTGCCTATTTTCAAAGCTCTGGGCCTCCCAAGCAAGAGGCATTGGGCAAAGTCAGTATTATACCTGAGTTTTCTGTGAAGAGTGTATGGACTAACAAGTCCATGGAGGCTTCTGTCTCCTTTAGGACTGATAACATAGGCAAATCATGGTCAGAAACATGGGAGTTTAGTGTCACAGAAAATAATAGAATGAGCCAGCTTAAGCACATCTATGCAAAAAAATCTGTTTTCCCTAAATTATGTAGACACTGTCTGGCTTGTAACAATTTAGAAATGAGGGGTTGGTCTGAACTTGCTCCATTTCATTTCCATACAAAAATTCTGACTATAAAACAAAAGAAGGGCATTATTCAATGAGGTTTCCTGTGCATATTAAGTGGTCTAACACCTTTGAAATGAACAAGGCAGACTGTTTAGTCCATCTCAGCATTTCTCTGCTATGTAAAAGGATTATTCACTCACAAAACTGCAGGTTTTAATTTAAGTTTATAGTTTATTGCTATTTATCACTACTTAGTCACCACAATTTTGATATATAGAAATAAAGGAAAGCACATAATACATTGGCTTCAAATAGAATCACGAACATTGTGCAATTTTTATTGCCCTCTGTTTAATACTGGCATTCAACAAATAAGTATTGCTAATACTAAAAGTAGAACTGTAATTGAAACAAATCTAATTCCCTTTCAAATATAAATGATGTATTTATATGAAGACTATGCTGTCCTGTGGGACAAATCATTATATACAGTAGGCTGAGAGTAAGAGTGTAAGCTCCATGGGGGGAATTTTTCAGGATGCCTGACAATTTTAAAATTGTGGAAATATAAAATTTGACCAGAATTCACTATGGAAATATTTATTGTGCTAGTGTTTCTTTAAATAGTCTTTCTTACCTCACCTCTGTATGTCCAGCCCATTTGTTTAATCAACCTAATTTTGTTACTTTTATTTCTTGTGGATGGAAGAATCTGAGAGATAAGTTCATGAAAGCTCCTGCTCATTCCTTCAACAAATTAGTATTGGTTCTAAAATAAAAATAGAACTATATTCAATTACTTTCATAAGCATGAAAGGAATCTATTCCAAATAAAAACCACTTCCAGATTTAAAAACCTGTGTTTATAAACTTAATTTCTTCCATCAGTTCATAACTGACTCTTACATACTCTCACAACTAAATATGAGAGTCAGCTGACTCAGGAGGAATCCTGCTATTACCTTTGTAGAACACTTACAAATATGTGTTGCTGAGTGCCTGCTTCCTAAGAGTTATCATCCCTGTTTCAGTAGCACTTTAGATTTTGGCTGGGTTACTCATTCTGCCAAATAGCTGTAACTGACATTAATGAGCTTTAAATACCTTTATGTACACTTTACATACCTGAAATAATCAAGTTGTAACTACACTCCATATATTGCAATTATACAGGGCTATTATTAAGAACAGAAATGATCTTCCCAAAAAAGAAACCAAAGAACAAAACTCTTTTACTTTAGAAGCCTGAAAAGAGAATAACCACGAATATAAACTAAATGCATAGTAGTAATGAATTTTAATACAACACTTAACATTCTTCTAAAAAATATATTCATAAACCCCATTTAGGCTATTTCTACATAATTGCAGGTGAATTAAATGAAAGAAAAAGCAGAAGCAAATTTAAAATGTAATAATTCTATATGTTGTGAATGAAAATAATTATGGTTTTTTCCTGAATATAAAGGCAAAACTTATTTTTCCCATTTTATTTTGTACAGTGAAGATTTGGGGAGTGAACAAGGTCTTATATGCTCATTAATATAGCCTTTATTTTCTATTGTATATTGTAAAAGCAAAATAAAAATATGCTTAACAAGCACAGTTTGACTGTGAGCTAAAAATATTTCCTTCCAAAATATTAAGAATTGCATAAGTACATCTCACTCAGAAATATTTATTTAATAGCATGCTCAGGAGCTGACGGTCTGGAAAAGTAGCATGTGATAAAATTGCGGTTTCCATGGTAACCTTGATTGGTTTTAATAGCAAGTGCTGAGACATAAAACATGACTTGATTGGCAGCTGCCCTAAGGCATAAACTCTTGTAATACAACTAAACTGCATTTTTGTTTATTAATATTAAGCAACAAGCTAGTTTTTTCTTTGCTGCTAATTCTATCACTAGATTTTCAATGTCCAGAGTTTTGCAATGAACTCTAAACCAAATAATAAGCTCTTATAAAGCAAAAATTAGAACTCACCAGAGATGCAAAAGATAAAAATGCTTTTGGCTTGTGTTTGCAAAGGTTTAGAGAAATAAGAGGTCTGCTATTCTCTATTAGTATTTTTTTTTCCTGGAGATTCCCCATCTTCAATATCTTTAGACACAGGAGTAAATTTCTCTCTGCTTTCCAGAATAATAATAGTTTACACTCATCACTTCTTGTTAGTCACCGTCTCTTTTCTGTTTGATCCAAATCTCTCTTGTCCATATGGTGCTGCTTGATTACAATTTCTTCCCTAGAAACATTCATATCAGAGATAAATCAGCTGTTTAATAATTGCAATTCTAACATCACGTGGCATGTTTTCTCTGCCTGGGTATTTGACAACAAGGTATGTGGTGGAAATGATATCTACCCTGAAAAAACAATTACACAGGAGCCACCAATGAAAAAAAATTGAGATACATGCATTTTATTTGTGCTTCCTTGGGATGCTGTGATTATGAGAGTAGAAATTTCAAGCCCCACCCAGCAGCGCTGTTGAAATGGAATTGCTGTAATTCTTACATATCTTTTGCTAAATAGTTTATACCACCATTGAGTCATGTTTTTTGCTGAACCTAAAAGCAAAGGAAGGAAGGGTGGAAGGAGCTATGCCTCAAGAGTTCCTCAGAAAGCCCTGGATCCTTCTTTGGGCACAATATCAGCTCTCATCAAAAAATGAACCAGAGATTCCATTCTTCTTTTTAATTTAGCTTCAGCCTAAAAGCACTTAGGGAGCTGATGTTGATTTCCTAGCCTGTGCTCTCTGCTCCTCCTCTGGTCTCCTCACTGTTGGCTACACATCAGTTTCCTGCTTCAGACTTCCTATTAGAACTAAGGGTTGACTTGAAGCCTACTGTGGTACCAGTATTCCAGAGAGGCTGACAGGCAAATTGCAGTTCAGGAAGCTCAGACAGACTCTTCTGTACATGTGCAGCCATACTTCAAACTTATTTGTGCTTCTGCTGCTTGCAGCTTATCTCTGTAACTACACAGTGAAGACATTTTTTATTACTTTCTCTACTATTTCTCATATGTGAGAGAGGTCCCCAATAATACTTTGTTTCCTTCTTTATTCTCAGGTTACTTTATAGCTATTGCTTTGTGCATCCCAACTCTTTTAAATCAGAAGAACAGCTTTTCTACCTGAGTTAATGACATCATACACTGAGTTAGAAACTGTGATATGAGTTCTACACCACCTTGCACTGCCTAATAGGGTGTCATAAAATCATCCTGGTGAGAGCGCTTCTCCAGTTAGGTTTCACTGCTTACTTTATTATATCACTAATCTGAACTGGTCCACTCCTGTGGACTCATTGCATAAACTCTCCAGATGAAGGATCCTGGAATGAAACTTCAGAGCTGAATACGTCCAGCATAATCTTTCTGTCCTTTGGCTTTTGTTAAAGTCAGATACAGCTGTAATTCACAACTTCTATGCCATTTCATGATCACTGATAATGTTTTTTTTCACTGATACCATCAAACCCTAAAGAAAATCTTTGCTATGTACTCAGTAAATATAATACTGAGAGAGATAAGCCAGTAGTAATAGGAATAGTAATAGGAAAAATACACTAAATGCTGAGAGTAAGGAAGAGAGGTCACAAGAAAAATAACATGAGTTAAAAGATATTGAAAGATTATTTTGAAGGCAATATTCGCATTCAGTCTCTTCAGAGTCATCAGTCTAGAGACCATATCAATATATTAGCTGATATGGTGTCATCATATTTATTACAGAAAAGGAGCTCTGTTTCACTTTGTGGTGGTGTATGACCAAGAGGTTTATGATACACACATCAGGGTGCAGCCGAAAAAGATGGCATGGAAGTTCAGGTCCAGACTGAACTACCTGTACACACTATCTGAATATAGCTGTATATTGCTCTATGTCTTTCGACTTTCTTCCCCTTCTGTTTACCCCTGTTAGTAGTGGTGACAGTTTTCAGACTGTTCTTTTGCAGGAGAGCGTTGGGGTAAGGGATATTCCATCCATCATTAGAAATTTACTTTTGCTATCATGAAGAAATTTGTTAGGTGAGTTCCTTGCTGCAATATGTCAGGGACCACAAAAATCCCAGGTTTGTACTTCCTGTATAAGGAATATGTTCCAACCTAACCTCTGCGCTGTGCAGCAAAATAATTTAAGGTTGTGCTGTGATCTGGACATCCTTTTCCACTTCAATTTCCCTTGTTTAATAGAAAAGAAATGCAGAGCTGGGGGGCACTTCAAGTGACCAATAATCATGGCCCCAAGTAAGGTATAACAACAGCACTTCAAAGAGTTCCTTCAAGTAGTTTCTAAATTCTCATCTTGTGACTTAAATTGTTCATTTCTGTATTTTCTTGACCCTCAAGACACTAAATACTCACTAATTCTAATATTCACCAGTGTACGTGGTTCACAGAAGCTTCCTCTTTTATTGAAATCTAGAAATCTTTTTGTGTATATCCTCCAGGGTGATTAAGAATGACCCTTTTCTTTGTAGATGAACAGAAAGTTCTGGCTCTGGAAGTCTGCTTCAAAGGGTTTACATATGTATGTACATGTCATAGCTGTGATCTCGAAATTTGATTTGAGAGTAAAATATGGAAATATTTGAAGAATTACACTGACCAAAGTTCAGGAAAAAAAAAAGTTGCAAATAGAAGACGAAATTGAAATTGAAATTGAAATTGAGGATGAATTGTAGAAAAATTCATCACTATGCTCTGTCTATCCATAAATGCAAAAACCATTCAACACAACAATAGCTGATTAGTGTATTGGTTTACTATTGATAAATAGTTTCACTGCCTAGTTATTCACTATGGACATTCTTGATCCCAATAATAATAAATTACAGCAGCTGAGAGCTCTCTTCATTATTTGAGACATATGTCTCAGTCTACCATGTTTTCTGAATAAAATCTATCCTGCTATTATTTTGTCAGGGGATGGGACCATGTGCTTCTATGACATCTGTAGCTAATAATGGGCTGAGGATTGCTCTTACACATCAGTTTTTTCAGCATAGCATACTATAAAGATGTAAATATGTAGAAGATGTGTATAAGATGTGGACTTGATATACGTATATATATATATATATACACACACATTATATACATACATATCAAATGTGTATCTATACCTGTTAGTCTGTGTATGTGCGTGTGTGTAATGTATCTACACCCTTTAGAGCAGTGGACTGTCAAGATGTGTAACATTTCCAAAGTTCCAGTGGCTTAACATGTTCCCTTCAGACAAGATCATTCTGAAGAAATTGACTGTGAAATAAAGAAACACAAAATTACACTTTATTCCTGAAAGAAGTTACAGACTGGGGAAAAAACTGGTGATTGCAGTCTCAATGTTCTCATCACCCTTATGAGCACTGGTCTCAGCTCTTTGTGTTTTGTGCTTTACACCAGACAATTCTTCTAGGTGTCTCCACTGACAATTGTATCATCGTCTTTTGAGCTTTCCAAACAGAAAATGGAGTCTTTTCCCACTTTCACTTTTCCATGGGGGAATTTCCATACTACAGCTCCAGCAACTCCATATCCTGAACAGAGCCATTCAAACCTAATGGTCCTTTCAGTGGCGAAGTATTGTTTCATTAAACTTCAGTCAGGAAATATAGATGGTCTCTGTGGGCTCAGTCATAGCGCTCAGACACAATCTGCTCACCAGGTGCCCTTGCAACAAGTTCAGGAAGTTCACACAAAGCTCAAATGCAAGTAGTGACCTCATAAAAATTAGTGTGCCTGGAGAAAATGGATAAATTTAAAATTTTTTTTCAATCTTCAAATAATTGTTTTCTCAGACTGCATGTGATTGCTATCTTTAAGTTAAGAAACAAACAGATAAAAAAAAAAAAAAGAAAAAAGGAAAAAAGCTAAATCCACAGAGCTACACCTGTCTTATCTTACAGAATCACAGGATATTAAAGAAGAGACCTTTGGAGATCATCTACAAACTAGGTGACCTTCTGTTCAAAGAAAGGCTAGCTTCAAAGTTATATCTTCCTCACCACCATTTCCACTTGAGTTTTGATTATTTCCAATGAAAAAGGCCATGTAGCCTGTCCAGGAAACTCTTGCAATTTTTTTTTTTTTTCATTCCATGCAATCAGAATTCGCCCACCAAAATTTGTGCCCAAACCCTCTAGTCCCTTCACTGAGTATGTGCAAATAGTCTGGCTTCATTTTTTTTTTTTTTTTTTAATGTAATCTTCCATTAAATACTTTAAGACTGTAATTAGATCCACTTCTTTGGTCTTTTATTCTTCCATCTAGTCAAATGGAGCTCCCTTAGTCTCTGCCCATATGTTATATAGCTCAGCCTCCATCATCTTGCTTTATTTGCATTTTCTCCAGAAATCTACCTCAAAAAAAACCTCTTTCTTTGTATTTTTGTCAATATTTTTCTGGTCAGGTAAGCTAAAAATATTTCTTATCCAGATGTTTGATTCAATTTGCTTGATTTGAAGAGTGCTTTCACATACAGGACTCACCAATCCACCTTGTTTTTTTAATTCTTCTGCCCTTAGCACACATAAAACATTTAAAATCCAGTCCCTTTTCCTTCTCTCCCTGAAAAACCCACTGGCAAAAAGGCATAGAGGTTTTTTTTCTCATTACTGAGTTGCTGTTTATTTATACAATAGAAGCTATATAGCATTTGGGTAAAGTGACAAAACTACATGATATTAATATTAGGCTGCTCAGTGAGCTGTGGAACTGGCTGTAGTCCATCAGCCAGCTAATTAATGAAAAAAATATGAGAAGTAGAGAGCACTTACTTCTGATATTGCAAAACAAAAATAGAAAGGAAGGGAAATTTAGGAAAAAAAAGCACTAGACTCCTTAACACAACTTGGTTTTGTATCACAGGCAGTGTATACTACAGAATACACTGAGGGTTGAATTATCCCACATTACTTACACAGAAATACTTTGTAAAAATGACAGCTATGAAAAAATTCTGTGATGCGATCCTTTCCTGCTATGCAAGTTTGGTATACTTTCTACTTCCCCATATTAGATATTAATCTGCTTTCTACATGTTGTATTGTCCTAGATCTACAATAATCCTGAAGAATTTCAAGGACCTGAAACCAGCCTCACAAGAAATGGAGCTCTGCACTGGCTTGGACTTTTGGGTCCTCCCATACTTTTTGTTTTGAACAGGACTGACTTTCTCAGTCACAGAAATCAGAGAAATTGACAGCTGTTTTCCCTTTTTCAGAAAAAAAAAATAAATAAATGCTACAAATTAAGTTCAGCTTCTGGACCCATCACACATCATAACTTTTCCAGATGCTTCCCCACAGAGCAGACTGGAAGCATTCCTCTTCTATGTAGGCTACCAAGCAGTCACCTCTGTATTGTAAAAAAAAAGAGAAATTTCATTGCCTCACAGGAGGGCAAAATAATAATGTGGAAGGGACCTTATATGTTATTAACTAGGAGAGATGTAAATAGGATGGAGGTAGGAGATGAACAAGAGATATTTCTTTCATTAAGCAATTAAAAAAGACAAAATAACTAATAAAATATGTTCATTTCTTAAAAAGACAAAAATTATATGTGTCTGAAAAATTTTGTGGTTTTTCTATTTAAAATGAGCAAACAAGATATTGTGTTCACTTCTATTATGGTTTGTTTTTTTTCTGCTCATCTTCAAATCGTTTGTTAATAGCAAAAGGTTAAACAGACATGGTTTATTAGGCAAAAGCTTTTTAATTGAAACATGGTATTTTGTTGCAAGAAGGTGCTTCGGA
>VRYO01002734.1:26683338-26713441 GCA_009812075.1 Sialia sialis
TACAGGCCCTGTACAGAACTTCATAACCTGTCCCTTCAAATATTTTCCCCATAGAATTTTAATAACTTCTCTTTCTATGAAGATATGGGACACCTTAGTTAGGAGGTATCCCAATGTGGTGCAACAGTCACCGAGAAACCAGGCTCAGGTCCCTGCTCTACCTGACTCATTTTACAGCTTTGTAGATACCACCCATTTGCTAAGAGTCTCACTGTGATTTTGCCTGGATGTGTATAAACAGTCAGAGGCAAAGCAGAGAGTCAGAAAGCTCTGTATACAAAAAAGCTAGCACACAGAGGTTATTCGGTCATCAATATCTCCATCTGCAATGCCACAGCATATCTTTTTATGCATTAAATTTGCACTAATATATTAGCAACATTATGTTATTAAATATTAATTAATTTTAAAAGCCCAGTTTTTTGTTAAAGTCATTATCTGGAATTATGCAGGTTGAAGCTCAAGTCTATTTCTTCAATAAATATCACAGAACTATAGAGTAAACTTGAAAGAAGGAAGACATTTATTAATTAGCTAAATATTAACAAAAGTCTCCTATTATTTTGTACTTCATTTTCTACTAAACATCTCCCAGTTGTCATTCTAAGCTTTCATTCATGGGAAATGAAAGAAAGTATAATAGAAAGAAGACACAGGCACAGAGCATTTCTCTCCACACTGCTAATCCAGATTTTTCAACACTTGAAGATTTTTTTAAAAATTAACACAGTAAAATCAAGTCTTTAAAAAGATCTCAGATTTGAATAAGAGCCCTTTCTACGCATGTTGATTATATAATTCTGGCTTGTACATCCAGGTTCTCTAAGGGCATCCTCACCAACTTGATGGAGTCTTTAGACAGCTTGCCTAATGAATTGAGTAATATAATTTTCTTATTGTATTCAATTTAATAATATTCAGCTTACAGATGGTCCCATAGCAAAAAGGAGTAGTAAAACACAAAACCAACTTGTAGTTCTGAGAATTGAAAGAGTCTGACATTTTTCTTTTTAAGTAAATATCATATTTTAATTGCTGCAGCCCCAAGGTAACCATAAAGTCATGCACTGACAGCTCATGTGGATTTTATAAGGCTGTTTACTCTGTTGTTCATGAAAAAGAGGTTTTTTAGCAATTGCTGATGCTCCTGATGCTCAGATCACCTGTAAGTAAGAAAGCATCTTCCTAAAAAAGGAAAAAAGTATTTAATATTTTTGCCTGCAATGAAAAAACCTAATAAAAAAAAATCTGGGTATAGAGTCAAAGTGAGGAGTTGTTAAGAATATAGTGATGGCTCAATTATTAACTTCATTCCCTGGCTCTGCTATTCACTTCCCTTTTTTAGTGTTATTTTTATTTCATTGGAAAGAAGCTGTGGGTACCCCATCCATGTAAGTGTACAAGGCCAGTATGGATGAGGCATTGAACCTAGTCTAGTGGAAAGTGTCCCTGGTCATGACAGGGGAGCTGGAACTAGATGACCTTTAATATCTCCTCCAACCCAAACCTTTCTATGATTCTGCAAGTGGGAACAATTTCCTTGACTGTGAAGATAGACTAATATCCTTCATTTTCTAATTTCTCAAGTTTCAACATGAGATTAAAGATGGTTTCCAGGACTTTTTTGTTAGTTTTTTCAAGTTCTCAGAGATTTCTGCAGTTTAATGATGTAAGCCTTACAATATAACACAAGGTCATGAAACCACTGAGTATACATATTTTAATAAATATGGTGTTAAGGGAATTTATGTTAGTATGAGGAACAATTTCTAGACAGCATGTGTGTCATCCAATGGATTTTATGAATCACATAAGCTAACTCAAATCTGTGATGTAATTTGCATTTTGGCAAGCAGTGATAACAATAATATTTCTGAAGATGTGATATATAATTTTTAACAAATATTTTTAGAAAGTGTATGGATTCTGCAGCAGCAACAGGTAGTAATAACCTGAAATTCTATACTTTGCCTAATGTAATGGGAATGTCCCATTTTAAAATTATTTGAAACAGGTAATTTTAAATTTCATTATGTGCTTTTCAAACTCTGATTTGGTATCCAATGTTTCATAAAACTGGTACTATCTATTCCAGTTTTATCTGATTTTTTTCTCCTTGCTGCTTCTATTTTCCATGATCTAATGGCAGATAGCTCTATTCCTACTTAACAGAATAAGTACTGTCCATACCTTTCCACTTCAAAAGGCACATCTTCAGCTTTCCTAATCACCTGAAACCACAGTCACTCACAGCTAGCAAGCTGAAATATTACAATGGGGGATATTTTCTAAGGCATAAAACCCTCAATTACATACCATTTAGAGTCAATTGGAATTTGAAGCCTTTCTGCTTATCTATATGTTTGGCATTATTAACTCACATCCTTTTCTATTTAATCCCATGACAATCAATTAACCAGGAAAGATGTGGCAGACCCCAATTGTGTGGAGTAAAGGACACATTGTCCTTGCAATATGAGATTCAAATAAAGTACTATGTACATGGATTAATAGATTTTACCTTTAGTTATTCTACCATCTTGGCCATGATTCAGATATGTATAGAAGCACATGCTGGGATTTATGCTCGTTTCTTTCATAATAAAGCCAATGAGGCATAAGCAAATCCTTAAATAAGGTCAAAGAGACCTTGACATGAGAGACTTCGTGAATTACGCTTTCAAAAATTGAAGAAAGAAATAAATTTGCCAAACTTCAGTATTTGATAAGTCTCAAAGTCCAGAAATACTCATATTAGATAATCTAGAGAAAAAAAATAATTATACCCACTTAGTAATGAAGAAATCAATCCACATTTTTGTTATTATACAGTAGACTGAACAAAATAAGAGAAAACTTGGGAAGTATCAAAGCATTTAAAACTATATTCTTCCTCAGTGTAAGTCAGGCTTCTTTTATTATGTCAATGAAATATTTATTTAATTAAATAATATATTATTTCTTTAAAAATAATGAAAGCATTCAGATTGTGAAGAACTGACTTGTTAAACTTGCAAAAATACCCAATGTCCATCTTGCAGCTAATTCTTACCTTTTCTGAAACCCACAATCATTGTTAAAAAGCCAGAAGTCTGGGATTTCTTTGTTGTTCCATTCACTTAAAAGGAAATTGTATATTAATATTCATTTGTGACTTCCCAGAGAACAATCACACCAGGGGCGGGAAGGAGGGCATGGTGCTGCAGTAGTTGAAGTATGGTAGCTACTATGAAGTATGGTAGCTTTTTGTCTATGAAGAAAAAGAAAAGGATGCCTTAAAAAAAAAGCATTTTTTTAAAAGCTGCACTTTTGAAAGGTATTAAAAATTTTGTACTGTGCTATAAATGGACATCTGTTCTATAAGCTGTACCTCAACAAGATGACATCGGTTGTCATGTCAAATCTCAACAGGCCACCTTTACTCATGTTCTGCTAAGTTAAGAAATGCCACTGTAGCAAAATGAAACATAACCTTTAATATTTCTTTCTTTGGTCTGGGCTTTAGTGAAATGCAAGAGAAACGTAAGAAATCCTTCCCTCTCAGTGGATTTGGTATAAGCCAGCCTCTTTCCTTTAGACCTATTGTCAGTTGGGAGTTTTTCCAACAAGAGAGAGGTTATTTTGTGCTCCCCTTTCAGTCTTTGTCAGAATAAGACAAAATTGGATTAATATATTTACCTATTTTGTTACTGCAGAAAGCTAGAAGTACTGTTGCAAGTCTTGCAATTTATTTAATGTTCCTGGCTCAGATACAAACATCTAGAGTTTTTGTATGGATTACATAGTGGAGCTTCACTGCTTTTCAGAGGCCGGGCTTTAGGACTGATAGAGCTTGACAGCTGTCTGTCCCTACCAGGAGCCTCTCAGCTTGAAACACCTCTAGAATTTCTGCAGAACTCTCAGTTACAATTCAGGAAATACAGATATCCTTATCTGGCTCACAGATCACTTGAAACTGTTAAGACAAGTAGTCGGTAAACTTAGTTTTGCTGTTTCCTTGCCATCACCTCTATTCAGAATAACAGTACGCTAAGTACTGTTATTTTTCTTTTCACAGAAGATATACTGGGTTTTTAAATGGAAATTAAAAGAGACAACCTCAGCTAACAGTTTGAAGAAAATCTTCATTCTTCTTGTTCTGCCTATCTTATTTTTCTTTCCCTTCTCATGGGTACAATAGTTCTATTGCACTACTCAAATGAAATCTCCATTAATCACAAGCAAAAAGAAGTTAATGATGACAGTGGAACAGAACCCGGCTAGAGGCATATGGCCCTCAACACGCCTCTGAAATGCTGCTTAGCCAAAGAAACACTATGTCTCCCCAGAGTATCTGCTTTTGAACCTCATGAGTTACAAAGAACTAGTTTATCTCCATCCTTCTCAGATTTATAAGAACTACAGAAGTCATGGGGAAATAAGGCAACTGGTCAAGATAAATATCCACTGTTTTTAAAAAGTCACTTACTTCTGCTTTGTTTTCAAGAATGTCATTACCAAGAATGGGATTTGTTGTCATAAAGTTATTCCTGTTCATTGAAGATTAGGTGGTGCCTGTTAATATTCACTAGACAACTGCAAAGAATATTTTCCCTGATATGGAAATCCTAACAGGGTGTCCTGCTCCAGATCCCACTGGTAGAAGCACTGCACAAGCTGTATCACCCTCTGCACAGCTCATCTCTCAAAGCAGGAATATTCATGTGCAGAGATGAGAGACAGAGTGGCTCCAATTGCTCAATATGTTCAGAAAGATTTTATGTGCATTTAAAACTGGACAGTTTGGCTCTTTCAGGAGGTATTAAACAGATTCATTTTTGTTTAATCTTTCCTTCCCAGCTTTTTTCTTGCCCCCGACAGCTATTTATAAATAGCATCCACAATCCACATGGCACTAACTGTAGATGTAATCACTAGCACCAATAATGGTTAAAAGGCTCAGACATGTTGGGATCATCTACTTTGGCAAAAAACAGCTGCATTGTTTAGGGGACAGGAACCAGAGCAAAAGATTTTGTTGCACTGTGTGAAAGTGCTGATCAGTCTTTAAACTGATGGTAATACCTTCAGTTGTAATAAAGAAGCCAAAGACTTTTGGCAGTGTATAAATCCTGCCAATACTGAATCAAATTGGCTTTTCTGTTCGCCTTGTCATTTCATATAACTAATTCTTCATTTCAGCAGCTACTTGCAGGTTGGCATTTGAGGTTTAATTGATGCCTAGTGTGCTGCTAGAATGTAATGCCTCCCTTAGTAAAATTTATTCTTTATTGTGCTCAAGAGAAGCATTTTTATCGTTTACTGTGCACTTCTGGGAAGTGAAAACATTATCATTGTCACAGAAAAGACACATGCAAACATATTTCCCTTTACTTAATTTACTGTTGTTATGAGCAGACATCTCAATACATTTGCAACAGAGTAAGACTCTGAAAAGGAAGAAATAATATTTTACAGACAACATAAATCAATGTCACTCTGCTGATGTTAATGTATTCTCATAAATCTACATGAGCTAAGAATTTGTCCCACAAACCATCTGTCACTGCTGATATCTTGACTATTCAGTAAATGACTGACACAGAATGACCAGTTAGCATAAGTTATATATTTGAAGACACCAATTCATATTTTTCAGACCTAAAATGTGCTTAAACAGTGACAGAATTTACAGAATTATAATGATCCCTATAACGAGAGAATTTTCCTTTTTAATAATCCAAAAATTTTCATTGTGGCAAATTATATCAGAGAACATGCCTCAAGAGAGGAAATTAGCTCATACAGTATAAAGATGTTTTTATCATAAGTTTCTATGCAATTTGTCTAAAGTCTTACAACGACTGTACATGGTTGTATTCAAAAATATGATAACAAAGGTCATAAATATAATATAATGTGTAAATCTCACATCTCTTAATACTGCCTATGCATAAGTTTTCCCCTTTAAGATGAAATTGCTAAAAATTCAATGTGAATCTGAAATGAGAAAATAATTTTTGCAATAAAATCTTTTGGTTTTTCATATTTTACAAGGTGTGCTAAAGAATGTTTTTCAAATAATTGCACTTTTGCAACATTTGTGCATGAAAGTCTGTAAATTTAAAGGTGTCTTTAAAAAAAAATTCTAAAACTTAGAAAACAAATGCAGACTTATTTTTTATGCAAAACATTGTAATGCAATAATTTTTGCATAAATATATACATTATTTTTATAATAATTAAAATTATGGAAACTTTTAAAAATCAGTGAAATTGTAATTTGAAATACAATCCTTATTGGTTTTATCCCTTTTTCTTTTTCCTTTTTTTCTCTCTGTTCAGTGTACTAAATTGATTTTTTTTCTTTTTTTTCTTGCATTCCTCTTCAATTCAAACAAAACTCAACCAATTCCAAATTAAAACAAAGCTATTAAAGAATATTGATAAAATGAAAGCATAATTTATTCTCAATTTGTGATCTAGCGATATCATGGGAATGTAATTTATATCATTATTTTTCTCATAAATATATAATAGAACCTTTAATTTCTCCCTTTTCCAAGAGAAATAACACTTAGGAAAAGCCCCCATAAACATAAGTGGAAATGTTTGCAATTCTGTCTCTTGTTTTCTGTAATTTGGGAATGGGAACACACACAAAACTCTAGCAAGGGGCTTGAAGACTTCTGGTATAACAGTGTAGTCACATTGACCAAAACTTTTGGTAACACATTTTATCTTTGTTACTTGTGTTTCTTGGAGTAGCAGGTGCATGTGGGGAACAGTGGATGTTGTGTTGCATGAATTCAATGAACAGAGCAACACAAAGAACATTTCAGAATAAACATTCCTCTTGTACAAGAAAACGCTGTCAGTAGGTATAAAATAGTTTGAAAACTGTTGTGAATTTGCAGATCTTACTGTTTCTCAGTTTTTTATTTGTTTGCCCATTGTCCTTCATGAGGATATTTAATTCATTCAGGGGTGTGGTTTTTTTGACTTCTGTGGTGCACAAGAGTTTATGCATGATTTTAAGTTCAGACAAATTCAATTCATGAAAGTCAATGCTTAAGCAAGTATGTTATTTTTACTGTAAGGGTCCATATTGTGTCCTCATCAGTACCATCAAAAACTAAAAAATCAGGTCAGAAATTTGAAAACTGGATATAGATCAGTACAGACGCAAGGACATCTTGTACATTGCTCATGCATGTGATTGCCCTATCAGAACTATTAGAGATCTGGTGTTCAGGATGTCACAGGTATTACACTGACTTTTAATGGATAAATGACCAAGACAGACAAATTCAATGATGGATAATGAAAAATGCTTCTGGTTATACTTGATGGTCCAAGGACACCTCACTTAGACAGACTGCATGAATTTCACTTTGAAGAAAGCTGGAAGCAACTTTGTGTCAATCACTTCCAAAATTTATTTTGGAGCACATCTGCTTGGTAAAAGATATCTCAGGTTGTCTCTCAGCACAACACTTCCAGAAGGCAGCAGTACTTCAGCACAGGAAGGATAACTGGAGGGGTCACGGATCCTTTAAGCAGCAACAAAGCAGCAAAGAAATGAGGCAAGGAGCATAGTTAAGGGGATGATTGTACATAAGGTGTTTTCAATAATATCTGGGCCACAATAAATCTGATTGTTTTGCTGATTCAGACATGCTTGACATGCCATGAACTTGGTAAGCAGCAGTTTGTCCCCTCCGCCACTTGCCCTCGGAAACACTGTGCCTAACCAACCTGACAGCACAATGATTAAAAGGTCATCAAATCTACTGAAGAATCTGAGCTGTGCAAATAGACAGGGAGAAAAGGAGGAAAACAGGCAGAAACAGAAAATTGTGTACACTCAGCACAAATGGAGAAACAGACCATAAGTAGAAACTGAAGGAGATAATGCAATTTTCTGCCAGCTAACATTCCATGAGAGAACTGGCCTCAAAGTCTGTCCTTGGAGACAAAACAGAAAGATGGGAAAGAAGTTCCTTGTAGTTGGGGAACTGAAGGAAAGATGATGATGCAGCAAAAATTACATGAGACATTGGAAATCTTATTAATTTCTTACAACAAAAAAAAAGAAACTCAAAAAAAATGAAGAACCAGGGCTCCTTGGTTACCTACACTTTATATAATAAAATGTAGTTTAGTTTTAGAAAAGAAAATAAAGCAGGTTGTGATTGTACTAAGCGAGCTGGAATATTTTAGTCTTCTGTAACAGCAGTGAAAAATTGAGAGCTTCAGTCTTCAGGAAAAACACATGCACAGACATACCCAAGAGATGATAATGTAAAATACTGCAATGCAACTAAATAAACATGCTTACTTCAATCACTCTTCCAAATTGAAATTTAAGAGTCTTTTAGCTTGGGATTTATTATATATGTTTGTTTGTTTTTTAAGTCAGGAGACATATTCATTTTGGTATGTGGATATCAATAGTGAGTCTCTTTTGCCATAAAAGCCATATCTCAATTTTTCTGTTTGAAAGTTCACAAGGTGTTGGGACTGGAAAAATAGGTGAAATCCAGGATCATCTTGAGGGCTCCCATCCAATCAACAAAGACCATTTAAACATTTCTTATTTGCACATAACAATTGCTTCTACACAAGTAAATAATTTACAAATATTATTTGTCTGTGAGAAATGTCAGTGTGCCCCAGTTTGTTCCAAAGAAGTTGTGGGCAGGAGGAGACAAGGTGACAAAGGCAAAACACCTGTCAGGAGGCTGACTGATGCCTCTCTTGCTTACAACTGAGTCATGCAGTCAAGGCATCCTGCTTAGGTTGGTCTATAAGGCCAAACCTCACAGCTATGTGGGTACCTTTACTTAATATTCCCTTTTACATGGCACTTTGTAATTACCCTGCTGCTTTTGCAGCAGGAGTAAAATTCAAATTAGGAGAGCAGTTCTTTTAAGAAGTCCTGAGTACTTACAGATGAGAAATTACATTCATGCTTCATAGTATATATGAGAATTTAGGACAGATGTGACTCACTGAAGCTCAAGCAAAGTGAAAACGTATTTTTATCCATTAAATCAGTGGTAGAAAAAAAAAAGCCATTTAATGCCCTATGAATTTGCAGTTTACTTTAGGGGAATTTGTCAGTTGTAGACATAAAACCTGCAATGTACTCTAGCTAAGAAATGCTTGATTGCTACAAGCACAGAAACCTTTTCTAAACTCCTGACTGAACTCGAAGTTATAGATTTGGCATTGTTTGCAGACTACTAAATATTCGAGGTCCCACTAGTCCTGTACCGTCAAAACCCTGATTTCCACAGATTAGAATCCTTGTGCAGAACCCAAAGCAGCACAAGACAAGAGAAGGGGAGGGAGGGAGGGAGGGAGGGAGGGAAGGAGGGAGGGATTCCAGCATGTGGCTGAAATTATAGAATTCTTGTATAAAATAAAATTGGAATGCCAACCTTTGCCTGTTTCCCAAGACAGCAAATCTTTGAATTAACTCTGTTCATGAGCACTTGAAAAGAAAAGCCAACTCTACTTCCTCTCAGCCACTTTAACAAAGCATGGAGGGGGAAAAAACAAGATCAAACAGTAGGAAGGCAAAAAAAGCAGAACAGGCATATAGACTTGGGGACATAGAAAATTAAAACAGTTTAAAAATTGTCTTCACTTAATAGCAACCCAAACTGTTTGAAATAATTGCTGCTCAGCAACAAAGATAAAGATGAGCTGCTTCACATAAATATCTAATGACTTCAACATGAGGAACTAACTATAAAGGAGCGTCGTATTAAAATATAAAAAACACTGATAGAAGTTGCAACAGCAATCCAATCTCCAAAGTTCCATTTTATGGTGAGCTGCAGGTTTTGTGATTAGTGATGGGTGCAAAAGCATTGTAATTCACAGCAAACCTGATAAGTACCATTGTGATTATCCTTTTTAATGCAAACTGCAAATAGGACAACTGTAAGTGTTATTCAGAAAGCTCTAGTGCCAAAAGTATCTTTTTAAACGTCAAAATACAAGTAAATTTTTAAAAGCTGCATAAAATATTTTCTAATACCCTAAAATAATGTCTTTGGAGCTTTCAAAGTAACACACATAAAGAATCAAAACATTTTAGATGTTTATCTTTAGGGTTTTTATCATCACAGATGATAAATTCAACTTAATTTCATATTCAAATATTGGTGACTGAATAAAGCATGCAGGCCTCCCCTCAACAGGGGAGAAAAATGCAGTATAGTGCAATAATGTACACATGGATTTTATCTAAAACATTTCTGTCAAAAATGGATATGTGCAAAACAATTATAAAGTAATATATGACAGTAGAAAATTTTGTGATTTATAGCTAATGTGTTCAAATATATTCATATTGTCATTTAATTTTTTCTTACAACGGTAGGAAAACAAGAAAGAAGGATGGAAGAAAAAGTTTCAGGTAATTTCATTCCACTACATTCATTAAAAAAGAGAAAAAAAGAAGTGTGTAGCTCCTGGTTATTTCACCAGCTAGATTTAAAGTAAACTTCAGGGAATTATTCTAATTGGGTTATATATTTACTTAAGAAATAAAAAAATTGCACTAGCACAAGTACTTCTTCTTCCTTGGAAGTTCCACCTGTTCAGGATCTGAACTTTAAAAAAAAGTCTTGGGTTATAGAAAGAAAACAAAAAAGTCTGGCCTTCCTGTTCAGTTCAGCTTCCTACTCATCTGTATGTATCCATGGAAAAGCATACTCGTCTGCAAAACCACAACCCTTTGATGCTTTGGTCTTGACAGAATCCCCCTACCACAGAAATTCTGACAAAGTCAACTTTACTTTTTAACCAATCTAGACTGTAGAGGAATCACCTGTATCATTGAATTAAATATTTCCAAATTAATCACTCAAATTCCTCTGATAAGCTGTGCTTCACAGCAAAGACGTATTCTTAGAGGAGGTGGTTATGTTTCCTTGACTTAAAACACAAATATCAAGCCTCATACATTACAGAACTTTTTTATCACTACTGCTACCACAACAAGGGAAACAAGGCATGATTACAGTCTTCTACCGATTGTTTCAATTTTTTAAATACAGTAATTTCACAACTATAAGGCACACCGGATTATAAGGCACATTTCCGAAGGTTGTCGGCAAATTTCCAAACTTTGTCCATATATAAGGCACACCGGCGTATGAGGTGCACTTTTTTTTTGCAGCAAGTATCACGCAACAAAGTATCGAATTAGTAACAGAATCGCGCCATCACTGGGTTTACTGGCCGGTGCCAAATTTGCAGACAATTTTCACTGATTGGCGCAGCCTTTAAACGCAGCCCCAGGGGTCCTCCCTGTGTCGTGGGCCCCAGCACTTGCACCTGCCCCCAGCGCCAGCTGCCACGGCTGCCCCTGCCCTCACTGCTAGCGCGGTTCACACTTCTAGGTTGGCAAATTTCTGAACTTTGTCCATCTATAAGGTGCACCGGATTATACGGCACACCTCCAGGTTTCAGTCAAAATTTTAGTCACAAGGGTGTGCCTTATAGTCGTGAAATTACTGTATTTTATTGGCTGATGTAAGTTAGAGATGTATTCAGGTCATTTTAACCCACCATTGACTTGATCATCTTGCTTACAATGAAAACAGTCAGAAAAGTGAAAAATAAAGTTCAAGAACAAAGGCATTACTTTCATTGTTTGTGTCATTACTACTAGGCCCAAATCCTCCATGATTTCAAATTGTTCCTAAGTATATTGCCCTATTTGCCTCAAAACTGCACTGCAACATCTTCATTGTGCAGCTGTTAATTCAAATATTACACAGAAACAATGTGATGCGACTAAAAAATTTTCATGGGGTTAAAAAAATAAAACTTCAGGAAAAGCAGTAAAGTTCCCTAGTGTTGTTTGATCTGAGAACACACTTCCATGCCATTTTTCCTTTTGCAATGTGTAGAAATTTAAATGTATCCAGGATGGACTATCAGGCAAGCAAAAGTAGTCCCTGCTCTTTTACATCTATAATGCTCCATTAATCTAATATCAAACTCCTAGTATTAAGAAGTAGTTTGGAAACACCCAGTGTGCACATTTATCCCTGGGAGCTAAGATTCCAAACGTTTGAATGGTTAATGAAACATTGTCAGATTTCCCAGCAATCATATTAAGATTTACCTTTCATACCAATATGACACAAAAGCACCAAAATTGCACTCTGACCTTCATTCATGTAATTTAGTTAAAGTACATTAATCTTATTTTCTCTTCTTGGCTGAGTGGTGATCATGCTGTGTCATTTTAGAAACATTTTTCCCATTGTGTATTAAGTAGCACATTATGTGTTGGTGAAATGTAATATTGTGAAAAAAGAGGGATAGCGGAAGGAAATGTATCTCGTAGAAATTTTTTTTAAAATCTGTGAATTACCTGTTTTCTCTGCAAGGTGGTTGTCTTTGCACCCAGTCAAAGACAGTATTGTCTAATCAGATTTTCTGTGTCTCCACTCTAAGAAGAAAGAAACAGAGAACAGTTAAAAGATGATGGTTGAGATTAGAAAGAAAAAACACTTTTCAGAGGCAAGACTGAGAAAGATTGAACTGCCTAAATAAGGAAAATGGAATCTAAACCCTGAAGCTTGGGACTGCCTAGATTTCCTAGATACCGATATTTTGCAATATGTTGCTGTTCAGGCATTTGCAGGAGAAGTCCTTATTGTAGTATACCTCTATCCTAGTTTGGAGGGCAAGCGTCTGCTAAGAAAGGCAGGAACCTCTCGTTGAAATGGAGAATGTAAACCTCTTTCCTCCAAATTATTATAATTTTGAAATTAAGGGGCCCTCAGGCAAAGATATGGGAATTAGGAATAGCAGTTCTTTACTAGGGAATTAAAATAGAAATACAATACTACAAAGAACACACTCCAAACACTGACCGAGTCAGAGTACAACCTGACACCCTGTCAGTCAGGGTGTTGGCAGCAGTCCCATTAAAAGGTGGCTGCAGTCCTCTTGCAGTGGCAGATATGGTTTAGTTGAAGCAGTGCTCCTGTAGAAGGGTGCAGTTTCCCTCCGGAGGTCTATTGGTGATGTGCAGAAGTCTGGTTTCCCTCTGGAGTCCAGGGGAGAAAGGGCTACCTTAATGTCCCAAAATCTCTGTTTTTATCTTGGTGAGAAAGGCTTGGCTCTTCCCCCTGACTGGAGCATCTCCCAATGCAGGAAGTAATTTTATCAGTCCCACAGTGGGACTCAATGGGCCATTAGCAGAAGATAACTCCTTGGAGGAAGGATGTGTTGCGAAAAGATAAAGAACACTGCCACACCTGGTTTCAATGGATGGCCTATTAGCACAATATCTCCCATGGAGATAAGGGTCACTGCCCCCAACCTCAACAGATGGTGATAGAATAGATATTTTTTATAACATCCTGTACTGTCACCCAAGACAACCTCTGTGAAATTTAAAAATAAATGCTACTCAACAGCACTGACTTGGTACAACAGCACAAATATCTGAAATGTAGACTTAATGGTGCTTTTTTAAATCAATGCCCACAATTGCCACCCAGTTTTCCACAGCAGTCAACTGCAGAGAATAAAAGCTCTTCTCAGAGGAAGAGGATGCAAATTCAGAATTCACCCAAATAGGTGAAGGGTCTATCAGGAGGCAGATAAGAGTGTGTGCACATGTCTCTGTGTGTGTAAAGATACATGGAAATATTTGGCTTATTCCTTTCTCTCTCTTATAGAGGGTATTATCAAAAAGTGGTACTATTCCTTTGTGATTAAAATATATCGGACATTGCAATATTATTTACCAGATGTCCTCAATATGATTTCTTACATTGTTTTATACTCCTCACATGTTTCAGTCTACATTTTAAATTAGATTAACCAGAGCACAAATTTAACAATAATTTTAAAATTAATATATCCCAAAGTTGTATTCCATACTTTTGCTATTTTGTCTGCAGTATCTAAATCTTATTTATGTAGGGAAAAAAAAGCCTTTGATGGTGTGATTTGATAATTACTAGCTTAGGAAGCTTTTCAAAGTAGCAAGGCCAGACTTTCTAGGTCCTGTGGTTTCACTGATATAAAATGTCTATGAGTATTACACAGATTATTCCAAGTACTAAATTCTTCGCTGTGTACTTCAACAGACTGCAAGATGTTTTCTACCACATGTGGACTCCAGTACAGCTGTCCCTTTACCCTCTACATTGCCTTTGCCATTGTGCTAAGCAATAAGGTTACCCTGTGACCTTCTTTTAGTGTGTACTTGTCTATTAAATAAATGTTAATTCATCCCAGCATCGTCATGTAATAGATTATAATGACCTAAGGTTCCTTCTAGGTTGCAATGAAGACAATTGTTTTACCAAATGGTTTATTCCAAGAGTTAATTATATTGTGAATCCTTTAAGAAGTGCAGTAAAACCCTTCTAGAAATGCAAACCTTTCACACAGGGTCAGACAACCCTAATTGTTCATCTTCTACACCAGTGTTAAAATGTTCTTAGCACAAAAATTGTAATTCTGGCTACCTTGCCATGTCAAGGTATTCTGGACAGGCCATATTTATGCCGCTATAGTCACTCTTGGTGGAAAACATTTAATTACAGTAATTTAATGATTGTAAGCCGCACCTCAATATAAGCCGCATTGTTTTTTTTTTTAAGTGAGGATCCATGTGTAACAAAGTAACAAATTAGTTACAGAATCGCTGCCAGCTGGGTTTGGTGCCAGGTGCTCAAGTTGCAACAGATTTCATAGACCAGCGAAGCCTTTAAAGGCACCCCCAGGCGCCCTCCCAGCTGGCTCTCACTTCCAGGTTGGCATTTCACTGGGATTTGTCCATAGGTAACCATCACCTGAATATAAGCCGCACTACTGGGGTAGGCTGGATTCTTCAAGGAAAAAGGTGCGGTTCATAATCGTGAAATTACTGTACATTAATAGCTTTCAGACAAGACCCATCAGGTTAAAAAGGAGTAATGACACTCAATGTTCTTTAAATCCAAAATTCAACACATTCTCCCCTATTTCTCAGTGTAAGGACTGTGGCAGTGAGCATTCCATCCTAGTCTGGCTTTTTAGCTTTCTTAAAACAAATTTTAAAATTAATACATCTTCCCATGATGTTCTGAGAGAAATTAATATGGATTGGGGTATTTCTGCATCAGGTGAAAGCTCAACTACATATTCTCTTAATAGTTATTTAATGTGGGAAGTGAAACACTCATTTGAATTGGGAAAAATACACTCTACAATTATATTTTACACTTTTGAAAATAAAATTAGACAAATAATAGAGAAGAAAATATTTTGAAAATAATAACAAGCGCAACAGCATATTAGAAAACCAAAAAATACCACCCAAGTTTCAGTTTTTTTAGCCGGGTATATTAATTCCCTCTTAAAATAATAAAAATAAATCCTTGAGATAGCTTTGTATGACATAATACTAGCTTTTCCCAATTTTTCTTTCTGCCTTTTAAGGGCTATTTTGTGCCACTCCAAGGTAGTCAGCTCAGCCCCACATATCTGCTCATTCACATAAAAAGTAAAAGTGAGAAAATCTGTGGATTATGATAAAGACACAGTAGGAGGTGAAATAAAATGTGTGTGTGGATATGTTTCCAGGAAAGTAGGGCTGCATCAAAGGTGATGGTTGCTCAAATGCAATAACTTCAAATGTCTTGCCCTTTCCTCAGGTTTTTATTTTTTTTGTCTGAGCACAGCATCATATAATCTAGAATATTCATATGGTCAATAGGAGTCAACTGCATTGGCAGCCTCCTCTCACAGCTGGTTGTGCACCCCCATCCCACTTGCACTCTCCTGCATTGCTCAGCAATATCTAAAACATTGCTGTGTCACCAACATTGTCTTGGTCACAAATCAAGACCAGCACCATACAAGCTGTTATGACTAAAATTAACTCTGCCACTGAGAAAAACAGTGCAAGACTTTATTACTGAATTTGATTATAATAAAGGTGTTGATGAGCATTAAAAACATCAGGACTCTTCCTGAACCTCTACAGCGTTTCTCCAATTCCTGTGTGCTGTAAGGTTCACTCAAAAGATTTACACGGGGTTATAAGAGATTCTAGGAAGGATATATCTATTCTATTTTCTTCCCTTCAGCCTATATTTGTGAGATCTTTCAAGTCCAGTGCCAGATACAGCTATCAAATTGATACTAATTCCTAGGTAGCACGTTAACCAATATCAACAGGCAGGGCCTGTGAGTGGTTTAACATTATTAACTGTACTGTCACATAAAAAGAGTGAACACTTAAAAGTTCTTTGCTTATGGTTTAAGGCTTAGTGGGACTGACCTTACCTATTTAAGCTTTTTAGGGTTTTATCTTCTACATCTGTAAGGCTCACCCTGTGCTTCTCTTCAGTCAAAGGATAAAATTAGGCTCAAAGCTCAGTTAATCTGACCTATTTTGTCTACATCACTTCTACGTACTTTAGATATTTTCTTTAGGATGAGATGAACCAAAGATTTTCTTTCTCCCATTTCATGATAAAACAAATCTATGTGATATAGAAGACAGACTTGGGTGTAATTTACCACACTTTACCAGATTAATCCAGAAGCAAATCATCTCATAACTGTTTTTAATCTCTTTTTGACACCAACTAAGCCTGCCATCTAAACTACTCTAAATGTTGAAATGTTTTCATGAACACAATGATTAGTCATGTAAAATTGTCAAAGCTCTAAGCAAAAGTTCTAACATAGTGATATATTTTATCTACTCACATTCAAGCACAGACCACAAAAGGGTTCAGCCAAAGAACAGTTTTTTAGAAGGGATTAGCTATTATCTTAGAGTCAGAAGGCCATTAGAAACTAATAATTTGGGCATATTATATGGCCACTATTACAAAAAAATGTCTCAGATATACTGGTGAAATAAACTCAAAATGGGAAATTTTAACAAGGTCCTATGTTTCTGTTGAATCAGTACCACCATATTCTGTGTTCCACTAAAGCAATACAGGGAATCTCCTAATTGCTGTAGACCACTACTGCTACTCATTAACCCAGTGTACTTATTAAGTAAATGTAATAATAATAATAACAACAATAATAATAACAACAATAATATTAATTATATTTTCTTCCAATGGTATTTTTTTTATGCTGGGAGAAATTCACTCATTTAAGATTCTCAGCAAGATATTTCTTTGCACCTTGAAGATGATTTCTAAGTCCTTTACAAATATTCTGGGGAGATAAAGGGTATTAAAACTGGCCAATGATAAAAGATGAGATAGGATGCTGAATCCTCAGTTACACAGATTTAGTGGATATGGACTTTAACAGAAGGGCAGCAGCATTTATTCTAGGAAACTCTGTCTCTGACAAACAAAATACACTTCTACAGAAGATAAACTTTTATTTTGCTGTAACTGAAAAGCTGCTTCACTGTGACAGCAATAACTTTTTCTGTAGGATGAATATGTTTGCTGACACAAGCACCTTAACACTCCTTGTTGTGGTAGACATGGTGAAAGAGAAAAAAAATTTCAGTTTGGATTTTTTCCTTCCTATATATTTCACCTTTCTATGAGGTGTTATTAATTTTATAATCATGTGTATGATATTATTCTACTATTTCACTGGTTTTGTGTCCACAGAATTCACCCTAGCTTTTGCACTTGTCATGGAGCACCAAGCATCTCACATGAAAAAAAATGTAAATGTATAACAAGGCAAAGAGGGCATCAGTTTTAAAGAAGAAAACTAAGATGAAAACTAAGATGGATTACAGCAAGGCTTCATCAGTTTCTCTAAGTCTATTTAAAATATGACTGTACCCCCTCTTGGCTTTTGTGAGCTTCACTAGCTTGATTCTTCCTAGTTATGCTTAGAGGCCTGAAAAGATCCTTACATTTTGCCTTTTAAGGTCCATACTGAAATTAACTGACTATACTGGCATCGTTACACATTGTTTATTTACAGAAAATTAGCAAGAGACTATAATCCTGAAAACCTGAACCATAGAGAATGAAAGTTTTTTCACATCCTTTTGTAAATAAGCTAATTAGAGGTGCAGAAATTGTAGATTTGGCAGCGGCAATATCTGCTGAATATGACTTTTTCTCTAAATTTTCTTTTCCAAGAATTTCAGGGATGACTGTGTTACATCTCAGAGTCATTCTCTTCTTTGTTCACATACCTTTGTGTTGCCTCTATTCAATTCACATCTAAACTTCACAAACATGCTGTTTAGAGATTTACTTTCCTTCAAATAAAACCTAGGAATACAGAGAAACAGATAATAGCTTCAGGGAGGTCAGGAAATGATCTGTCAGTAAGTATTGGCAAAAAACAAACTGCTGTTACAACTCAGAGTGGATGAGGTCATCAAAATTATACTCTACACTGTTTGAGTAGTTCTCCACTCCCTATAATGGGAGGTGAAACTTATATCTGGAATGCAGACCACTGCTTGGAGATATGCAAAGTTAGGAGTCTGAATCTGGAGCTGGGAGAATTCTTTTATGGTGTTTGTCTAATGTCTTATGATCTCTGGCAGTGGCTGTAATCAGTGCTTAGATATAGAGGGAGCTGAATACAATGAGAGTTCTGGGGGATATTCTCCCTGTCATCCAGTAATTAATATCAATTGGAATGTCTACTAAAATTTACCTGCCCTCTTTGATAAATACATCACTAGTAACTGCTGCCTTGGTCTACTCTTGCCAAAAAAGTCAGATCAACAAATGATTCTTCTACAATTGTAGTTATCAGCTCAGTTACATCAATCTGTATAACTCTTCTAGATTCTTCCTGATATCAACCTATACAAATAAATGGGAGTTTTAAAATCTATGTTTTTATCATGCATTTTTCCAGCTTAACTTTCAACTAAAACAGTAACTGTCACACTGAGGACAGATTTTAATCTATTTATCTCTCAGATGACAGTTTTGACTACAGTCTAGTACTCTTGAATTTTCCCAGTTTGATACAACTGATTTGCTAGTCTTCATTAAAAACATTGACTTCTCCATAGAAAAAAATGCATTCCCCTACTCTCACTCGCACTGAGAGAAATGTGCATCTTTGGTTTATGATGTTTCTTCATTTTCCAGCTGCATACAGAGGTAATCCAACCTGCTATTTTAAATTCAACAGCTATAAAATTAGACAGTATGATTTTTTTTTTTTAGTGGAACAGAATGATTCCTAGGAATGCTATGTGAAAAATGACTGTATTAACCTGTTCTCAAAAACCCTGCAGCCAGAGCTGAATAACTTATGCATTTTCGGATTTATGTCAGATTCTTGGAATTACATGCAAGAACAGGGTTATAGTTTTTGAAATTCTTTGCATGTGTAATCTCACAGTTGGTGCAAATCAGCATTTGCAAATGAAAGATATCTGAGGCATGATTTGAAGACAGAAATCTTTTGCTGCAGTGAATGCTTCCACTGTTTTTTTATATACAGTAATTCACTTTTTGGAAATCCACACTACAAGATGATACAAGTAAAAAAGAGAAGAGTAAACAATATATATCCTAAATTCTGGCATTACTAAATATCATGATTAATTGTAATTATTTTGTTGTAAATTTGGCAAAAATAGTTAATATACATAGAAATGTCTATTAGAAAAGCAGGTTAGAAACAAACACATTTGTACACTGAAAAGGTGGATAATAAAACATCCGAAATATTTATATGTTTATATATAGTTCTCTCTACTCAGTTTAGATTAAGTATTAATGCTAAACTGCAAGCACTGTACTAACTATACATAATAAGAACTTATTCAAATATTATGGCTCCATCTTTGATAAAATTTTATTGGAAATCTGCTCATAAAAACACATAAAAATTTATAATTTCTTGAACTGTAATTTCAAATAACAGCCTATAGTGATTTTTTTAAACGTTAAGTTAGAAATTGTCTTGTAAAATTAAACTGCTGCTTAATGCATAATAATATTTCATTTAAAATTTCCAGAAACATGTTGTGGTAGTATTTAAATAAAGAGGAAAAGTTATTAAAAAGTTCCTTCATTGCTTTACAATTTAAAAATGAATTGCTTTTGTCTTCAATATGTGAAGTATTTTGCTAGAATGCTTAAAACAGAAAATGAATGGAATTACAGCTGTTCAAAGTTAACTAAGATGAGTCAACGGTGAAGGTGACCAACATGACTGAACAGAGAAACTTATCTCCAACTCAAGAAGAAAAAAAAATTTCTGTCATTTGGTAGAGCAAGTAGGAAACGGGAGAATACAAGACACTGTGAGATTGTGCATGGAGAAAAATAAAAGTTCTAGTTGAACTTTTTCTGAATAGTGCCATAAAAGATAATAAAAATATTTCTGTAACTACATCATCAGCCAGAGAGGGTCTAAGGAGAATCTCTATCCCTTAGAGAATGTGGGAGAAACATAGTGACACAGGATGAGGAAGAGTTTGAAGCACTTAATTCCTTCTATACTTAAGTCTTTATGGTAAGACCAGTTATTCTTCAGGTTGCCATGCCTTGCCCTGTCACTACACACCTTTGTAAAAATTCAGTTTCCAGCCTACTTTAGGTATTGGAAGACTGCTTCTTGGTCTTCCTGGAGCCTTCTTCAGGCTGAACAATCCCAGCTGTCGCAGCCTGTCTTCATAGGAGGAGTGCTCCAGCCTTCTGATCGTGTTGGTGGCTTCCTCTGAGCTTGCTCCAGTAGGTCCGTGTCATTTTTATGCTCAGGGCCACAGAACTGGACACACTGCTCCAGGTGGGGGCTCATCAGAGTGGAGTACAGGGAAAAAAATGAAAGATAAATTTATAATTTTACAACATTCCCTGTTCTACTCATTATATGAAGATGGAGCTTCTGAAGGACAGACACAACGTCAAAAAATCTCTGATAAGGGAATGTTAAATACAATAGATAGAATAATTACTCTGATTCACTAACAACTTTTGTTATTTATTTATATTGTCCATTTGTCCCTGAATTTGTGTTTGTGTAAAGCAAAGCCAGAAAAATTGTTTCTGAAAATTTCAAATCAAATAAATCACTATAATACTAACCCTGGGGGAAAGGTTACAAATGCTGGAGGAAGTTTAATCTGAGTCAATAGCCAGAGAGAAGGATTCCCTCATTTCTTTTTACGCTTAAACGTAGCCTGCGGTTTCTCATATGGCTGGAAGAAACTGTGGGTGGCTGATAAGTATCAGGAAATTCTCTCAGCTTGAACCACTTCTCAGTGTTTTGTCAAAGCAAAAAGACATAAGCACTGAAAAGAGTTTTGTGGTAATTCATTTCGCTGCCCTTTTCAGAGCTAATTAAACACAGAAACTTTCTATATCATCTATCAACTGGATTTTATTTATTTATTGTAGGAAATAACCACATCAAATATCAAAAGCAACAAATGATAAGAAATAATCCAGCATTCTGTATGCTAAAGATGAAATGCACATTAATGGAGCACCAAGTTTGACAAAATGCCATGGCATAATTACTTCCTAATTAGCTAGTGTAGTCAAACATGTAGGATTTACTGCTACTTACATGACTTTTCATTGTAGAACTCTAAAAAGGAAATGATAATGGCTTCATGCTGTAAAGACAATTCTTTTTGGTTTTGGTTCATCTGCCTAGATAGCTTCAAAATGACATTGTATGCTGAAGCACCTCATGTTTAGTGTCATTTTTGATTTAATTTTGAAATCTCTCTAGAGTATGACATACAAAATGACAAAGACACTGAATTGAATAATAAGTGCATGTTACAATTGTGTGTTACGATGTGCTAGCCAAGATCCTAATGCCAAGTCTTTATTGTAAATCACATTGATCTATAATTGCAATGAACTGTTTAGCTTTTGTATTCAAAGAGTCTTTGGAAATAAATCAATGCATCATACAGAATCAGTATCAAATATGTGAAGCAGAAAAGTAGTTCTGCCTAGAAATACTATAAACTTACACAGATTGCTCTGAATTCTTACAGATTTTTTTAATATTTAAGACTAAAAACAAGAAATACTATTTCTTTAGCTTTTTTTTTTTAATAAAAGAAAATATTTGCATAAGTCTTTGTACAAAGAGAAAAATTCTGAAGGCTTTTTTGTATTCTGAAACGAGTGATCTAATGAAATGTATTTTTCAGCCTGTGGAACAAAACCTACAATTTAAACTCAACTGATTGATCCAGGTAAATCTGAAGATAAAAGGCTGGCTTTTTATAAAGTGTCTGTGTTCCCAAACTGATACCACACAAGTATGTTAAGAGAATAATACACTCAAATTCCATTGTGACATTTTGATGGAGATCTGGAAATCATTTTACCAACAAAGTCTCGTATTTCTTCTAACATGGAAGGAAGGAACATTGGAGATGATTCTATCACACTGTGACACCTCCATCTTCTGCAGTTCATAGCTTATGTTTAATAATCTACTGTTATGAAAAATGCATTGTAGTATTCAAACAAACCAGGTAATGTAAAAAAAAAAATAGAGTGAAATAATGTGCATTGGATTTTTTTTTTTTTTAATGGCAACATTTTGTCCTTAGATGAAGATTCTGGGGCCAATAGATTCTTAAGATCCCCAGTATGGCAAGAACTCTCCTTTAGAGATCTATACCCTGTCATGTCCAATCAAGCAGCAGAATGTAAGTAGAATGCATAAAAACTCAGCACAACCATGTCAGCTCCTAATACTCCACACAGACACACGTGGATTTTCTGATAAATACTGATATGACCCTATTTTATTTAGCTTAAAAAGGTCACACCAAAATTTAATGCTTAAATACCTATACAATTACAAAGGTAGTGTAGACCAGACCCTATTATATTTTACATGAAGACAAGGGGGTGAGGAAATTTAACTGTTTGCACTCTGCCATCTAAATGTACCTCATCAAGCAATTGATAATTTTACTTATTGTATATAACTTAAAGCTTTACTTTTAATCAAAAAGCAGCTGCATAAAGTAGGATCTGGTAGGTTGAAGATTCAAAACTGCTAATATTCATGTTTTTCATTGCATATATACATGCAATGTCTGCTTCTTTCATTCTCCACTTTTCAAAACTTAAATTTTCAGAAAACCATGGTTAAGCTTCAGAGTTCTCATTGTATACTACAGAGACCACACATAAAAATGTATATAAAAAACCAAACTGAAATTCCAGTTGATAAGGTCACTTATCTTGATAAAAATGAACACATGTCTTCACCATGGCCCAGAAACATGGAGTTAGAAGGAGACTGAAGAGCATGGAAATGTTTGCAGTGCCTTCTGTGATTTTTCAAGTTGGCAGTAGTCTCCTATCACAGAGCTGACTCTTTTACAAGCATGTTTTGAACAAGAATAGTGTGACTCAGGTCAGGCATTCCTCATTCTTCAATAATGAAAACAGGTCAAGGAGAAGACTTAGAATACCTCTACAGAAGAAATGTCATCACCCTCACCTCTATTGCTGAGTGAGCCACAGGTCTGACTTCAGTGACCAATTGCATATATCACAGTATTGAAGGATGCCTCCCTCTTCTACAGTGCTTTTCATCTGCACATCTTAAAATTGGTTGGGTTTTTTTCTTCCACCATTCTTATTTCTAATTTCTATATGTTTTTTTCAGGAGTTCTACTCATAATCAAAACTGTGCATAAAGCTTCCTGTAATTAGGAATTTTGAAAATTAATAGATAATTTTAGAAATCCTTGGGTGCAGATGTCCCTGAGGTGAATTACAGTAATTTCACAATTATAAGCCGCACCATTTTTACTGAAGAATCCAGCCTACCCCAGTAGTGCGGCTTATATTCAGGTGCGGCTTATCTATGGAGCAAACCCAGTGAAATGCCGACCCAGAAGTGAGAGCCAGCCAGGGAAGGCACCTGGGGCTGCCTTTAAAGCCTTCACTGGTCTATGAAAACTGTTGCAACTTGAGCACCTGACACCAAACCCCATGCTGGCGCGATTCTGTTACTAATTTGTTACTTTGTTACACATGGATCCTTGCTTAAAAAAAAAAAAAAAAAAGTGCGGCTTATATTCAGGTGCAGCTTATAATTGTGACATTACTGTAATTTTCTCACTACGCAATCTGTAGCAATTGACATAGTACTTTAGTACTATGTACTGACATAGTACTGGCGTACTTACCTGTAGACTTATTGATTTGCCATTTTGTTTAAAATACCCCTTGCAAAACAGAAAAGTGTTTCTTAGTATTCTTTATACAGTGAAAGATGTACAGGCTTTCCAAATGACAGTTACACTTTTATCTAAAGGAGTTAGACATTTTTCCACCATTATTGGCTTCAAACAAAAAGCAGATAAGATGCTAAAGAAACAGCAGCCAGTTGACTAATAAGGCAATGTGTTACAGGTCTTCAGAAGAGAAACTTTCCATTCCTAAAAGGACAGGCCAGAATGTAATTATAGAATTACATTTGAAAGATCTTCAAGATGCAACTTTCTACAGCTTAATTGTCTAGATTAAGCTTGAGGCCTAGAATGTCTGCATAGACAATGTAGAAACAATTGTTTTTTGAATGGGAAAAAAATCCCTGAAAACAGAGGCAAAAGGAATTGCAGATTGTTCTCTGGAGATGCTCTCTTCCCAGAATGATTACACAGATTAGACGTCTATCATTTAGATACCTATACTTGAGTAAAGTAAATCCCAACTTCATTGTCTCAAAATTTTGAAATGTCTCCTCTAATATGTTGCCAAAATGTCCTCTAAAAATATCACTCTGTTGATAGCCTTTGAAGCCAGTATTCCACAGCACTGGCCCTATCTCTGTAATTATAAAACTGTATTCTTGAAAGGATATTGGTTAATTACAGTAAAACCCAGTGATTTGGTGCTAACTTGTTTTGAGTGCTCTAAATTTTCCATGGACTCAGAAATTTTAAAATCTTGTTTTTAAATGCCTCTGAGTCAAACTGCAAAAAACAGACTTCCTATTGTAGGGCTGGTCACTCCTCAGCATTCTGAACACTGAAAACTTAAATGATAGTTGTGCTATTGAATGTGTTTGCATTTTCCAAAGCAGGATAATACATTTTCCTATTTATAAACTAAAAAAATTCTACAATGCTTACCATAACCTGCCTACACAAATGAAAGCTTATTTCTTTGTGCTCACCATGTTGTAGCTCATTTCTTGAGACACAGAGAAGGACATTGTAAATAACATTTCAACACCCACTTCCCAGTTAATATTGAACAGACAGAATGTATGGCTAGCCCATTTAGAGTAGAAAAAAGTCAATAAACACATAAGAACTGTTAGTCATATCTGTAATCTGCCACATGCAACAAGTATCACCATTAAAGAGGTAAAAAAGCTGATATTACAGGTCTTGCTTTAGCTTCATTAACTGTAAAAATGTGTCCTGCTCTTATTTCTCCTCCTTTCTATGCTTCCTGTTTCTACCTGCATTACAAAGACAGCACTGTGATCAACACACTGATTTTGGCCAGAAGAGGCTTGAGCTGAAGGCACACAAGATGCAAGCTGTGCTTTTCACTTAGTTCTGAGAACACATATGATTTACTATAGAACATTTCCCAGCACCAATCACAGGTAACTCTAGAAGAAAAAGCTTAAGTGAATTGGGAGAGGAAGTGATATGAAGGTTACAGCATTAGACAAAGCAACCATCTCTGCTGGTTAGCATTTAAAAGAGGGAAGGGTAAAATGAAAGAGTTGTTTTGTGATTCTTGAGTATTAATTCCAATACTGAAGATAGCTTTAGTTTCAACTAACATTTTAAACTTTTGCAGTAAAGAACAAGAGGAAAACTACCACTTGAATTCTCGTTCTTAATGGCAATTCTCTATGGAATTAAGAAATGGTAGTGTTTAAATGAAATTATTTTTCATATTTAGAACCTGAGGTAATTACTGAAACCTTAACTTGCACACTGGTGCTGCACTTGTTTAGTTTCCAGGCCTTACTTTTTCTTTGCTGCTGACTTCTTGAAAGAGTAACTCTATTAATTATTGCACGTTTATATCCCCCATGTCAATCAATTACCGGGGTAAGTTTTAGGCACTTTCATTTCCCTTGAAATGAAGAAAATAAAAGCTAAGGCATTACACCATTGGTAAGTACCAAGCGAATCTTAAAATACACCTGGTACAGCAACATTATAAATTAACTGCAAAGAGGCAGTTGCAAAAACTTGAAAGAAAAGTGAAATTAAATCATGGTATTATGTAAGTTTTTCTAACCCTGAGAGAGCTGACTCTTTACAAAATAATTTATTTTTTGATATCAAAGCACTTCAATCTCAACTTACTTTTAATAGATGGCTTTAGTGACTGTATTTGTGATGGCAGAAACCTTAGGGAACACATTGCACCAATGCTGTAGCTCATGAAGAAACAGACGCAGTGTAGTGTATCATGACAGGCTGAAATGGAATTCCAGCCGTGTGAAGGTAAATTTTCCAGCTGTGCTAGCACAGATTGGAATAACTCACTCATGACTGCTGCAGAAGAAAGTGTCAGTCTATATCTCAAACTGTAGCTGTCAACCACTTCGTACCACTGCCTGCAGTGGGCAGGGGAAAATTCAAAAGTAACAATGTGAGATGAATGCATTTCTGTGAAGTAACTTACAGTATTATATTTTTGCAATCTTTTTTTTTTCAATTTAAATAGTTTTTGCTCTGAATTTATGAACATTCAGATTTTTTTAAAACGGGTATACTACTATTGCCATGATATTCCTTTTTCCCTTACAGTAGCTGCATTTTTAACTATATTCAACGTGCTAGTGAAGATTGTTCTACCATCATGAGTAATAAATAAAGTTAGCTAGGTCCATAAACAACTGTAAAATGGGAATAGAACTACAAGAAGAATATATACATGGGAGGATTAGGCAGGATGATTGCAGAAGGACCAGAGGTATCAGAAAATGGACTCTTAAAAATATCAGTCACTAAATCAATAATGCATTATGTTTTCTTTGAAAAACAACAGGTGAATTTTGGGCAAGTGAACTTGTGGAATCAACAACACTAATTTTAACTAAGCACACTTTTTCCGTATTCAACAGTTCAGGAGTCACGCTGAGCCTCTCAGGTCTTATTTCTGTGATTAAAATTCATCAGACATCCAGCTCTTTGGCTTATGCTTACAGGAAATGGGATTTCTAAATTGGTTTCCTATCTAATGCAGGCTTGGAGTAGTTTGGAATTCAAGATCAGACAAATACAAGCCTTTGAACAGGGACACAGAAACCTAAAATGAGCAAAAATATCCACAGAAGATACATATTAACATCACTGAGTTTAGATGATGCTTCTCTCTCCTTTCTTCATTCTTTTCCTCATGATACGTTACAATACACAGAATGTGAGGCATTACCTTCAAAAGGAAAGTCCAGCATAAAAATAAACAAGAGAACTGAAGATAGGAATGATGAAGAATTTCGAAATTCCAGTGGTTCCTTCAACATTTGAATAGGAAGATCCTTATTAGAGTGCATGTCCTATTATTTTGTCAAGCCTATGAACTCCTTTTGAAGTAGTAATTGCCTCTTTTCCCAGCTGTGACAGTACAAGCTCCTTCCTGACTAGATTTTCTAAGCAAAATTCACTTAGAATATTTTAGATTTAATGTCATCTCAGAAATGACCAACTTAATTTTAGTTGGTCTGGTCTCACCATCACTGATTTCAGACATAAAAAATCATCAGACAAAGCAATCCTATATTAAAATGCTGAGAAAATAGCTGAAATATAGATATGTTCTCATTTTAAAATTGTTGGTTTTATATGAAAATTTAGTAGTTTCTGTCCCCATAGAAGAGCTAGTATAACAGGGGCAGTCTATAATTATCATCTATACACTCTCTTGGTTATATATTTGTACCTATAAATAAAAACAGAACATTTTATTAACTGTGAAGGCAAAGGAAAGTCTTCTGCTCTTATGGAAGAAATACATAAAGTGCAGACGTGACCCCCATTGCCTGAGAGCCACTTACACTTCTCATTACATACACATCTGGGTGTTTTATGTGACTCAGTGAAAACTTACAGTACCTTGGTGGTTCATACCTTTCAGTCAGCCTGAAATTAAAGGAAAACACCTCTTCAGGTGATACTGTGCCTTCTGTGCTCTCATCCTTTTTCCAGCACACATTTCACATACCACTAATATCATAATTTCTGACTTATGTCTGGTCTCACAGTGACTTTCTGTAGGACTTTAAATCGTCTCAGAAAAAGTGTGCAGCCACTCAAAAACAGCATTCCTTCCTGAGCCTACTAAACTTTTCAAACACCTAGAAAAGGCCCTAGAACAAGTAACTACTAAACCTCTAACAACTGGAGTCCATACCTATTTTTACAATAGGATTTAAAGCAGTTGAACTGTGTCTGTTTAAACAACATTTATTTCAGTGAAAATCTTCATTAGCTGTTTGGCAAATTCACTCAACTTCTGCCAGCTGCAGGACTGGATAGAAAATGAACTCTAATTGGACTTTGAGGTACAAAATTTGACACTCTACAGAAAAAGAACTATCTGAAAATTTGCAGCTGGGGTTTAGGTTTGTTTTGGTTTGCTTAATTTTGATACTTCTTTCATCACAGATGCTTTGAAACAGATGAAAATTATTTATTCCAGACCCAACCAGCTTTTCACCAGCTGTATAAAAGTCAAACTGGGTGGAAGAGGAGATACTCATTTTAGTATTCCTCTATTTAAATTTGACTCAAGCATCCATGAAAAATTTTAGGCTCTATTCACAGACTATTTATAAAAAGCAGAAGGGAAATTAAACTAAACTGCCAGAAAGAAGGTTCATGCCTGCACAACTCAAGGCAGTGATTTAAGAGTGATTTACAGCACCTGGTGACAGCAAAAGTGAATAATTATGTCCTGTCTCTCTCCTTTGTATTGCTATGCATTGTCATGCCACATGAAAACAAAAGCTACAGAGAAGGAAGCAATTCCCAAAAGCCTGGCCCAGGTTCAGTTACACAGAATTGGTGTAACTACTGTGCACTCAGGTCAAAGTAGCCTGGCAGTCTCAGAAGGGGAAATATTAGGAAATCTAATGTTGGAGTACCGATTCCTATTGAGATGCTGCAAAACCACCCCCTAAAGCAAAAAATCCAACCAACCAAAAAACAAACAAAACAAAAAACCTAAAAAAAACCCCAACACAAACCACATCAAACTCCCTGAAAAGCGAAAACCCACATGTGACTGTAGGAAAACTTGCATGTTCAGAAAATGAGCTGGATGCACACATACACACACACAAAAATATGCAGAATTTGTAAAATGACAACAAGGAAGCAAGAGTCCCAGATGCCATGGGTTTCTAGAGCTGAAACACACTTATATATATATATATTCCAAATAATCCTTACTGCTCCCTTCTATGTTTTTTAATGTTTCATCATGACCCTCCTGAAGTGGCAGTAATGACAACAGACTGTAAGATTCAGTATATGTATTTAACATATGTACTCACTGTAATGAGTAATCACAATAATGTTTTTCTGGTTTAAAGTTTGGCTTTAGTTTATTTTGACAAAATTTATCACTCTTCGAAGAGTGATTCTCTTTCCACAGTGATGCCAAGATCTCTTACATGGAAATAACCTATTTGGAGAATAATACCAAGTATACAGAATAATCTGAAGATCATTAATCTTTATCTGGCCTACTTTGTCTAGTTTGGTCCTCTTCAATAGAATATATTGACATAGTGTGGTGTGAGTCCAGCAAAGATGTGGGTCAAGATGACCAAGATGACTAAGGCATTGCAGCACATAGCCTATGAGGAGAGGCTGGGATAACTTGGTTTATTCAGTATATGAAAGAGAGAGAATTAAAAGATATGTGTTACTATCTATGTCTGAGGTGAAAACACTGAGAGAATGAAAACAGGCTTTTCTTGAAGGTTCATGGTGGCAGGACAAAAGACTGTGGACACAATACCTATTGGAGAAAATTGCAGACAAAGGTTAAGAAAATCTTTTAAATTATTGGAATAGGTTCTCCAGAGAGGTTGTACAATCTGTATCCTTGAATATATGTTCTAAATACCATACTGAGAAAAGTACAGCAATTTCACGAATATAAGCCGCACCTGAATATAAGCCGCACTT
>VRYO01002734.1:26714441-26740476 GCA_009812075.1 Sialia sialis
CCCAATCAAAATTGTTTTATGACACTTCAATTCAGATAAAAGTAATTCTCTGTTTAGCTATTCTGCAATGCTAGGAAATATTCACAACTTTTTCTATTCATTTGACCAAAGGATGAATTTCAGTGAAGTGAAGATGAGGTCATATTCATAGTAATTTCCAGAATTATTACTGCATTCATTCTGCTGAAAGTAGAGGGAGAGGTAAAGATAAACATAGTTTGCATCTAATTTATTGATTAAAGGTGTTTTTCAATATTTAAAAAATATTTTTTTCTATTGTGATCATTCTGAACAAAATAATCTGTTCAGGATGCAGTATGCTGATCAACACATTCACAGGAAAAAATTGGTACAGTTTTGTTCCATAACGTATATATTTTTCTAATCCAACTAAACATCCTATTTGTCTTATTAAGGCACTCATTTTGTAATCATGTCACAACTCTGAATAGTTTTTCTCTCAGTGGATCGGTCCTACCTGTTCACATGTGTCATAACAATGCTTGTGTTGTTATCTAATGAGGCAGATCAAGCAAGCTGAAGACAAGTCAAGATGAAAACTCATCCGTTTGCAGCCAGATTATTTGCATGAACTGGATCACTGCTTGGGAACATGAAGAAGATTTTTGGAGAGAAAGTGAGACCCTTTCATGTCTTTTTAAAGCAATGGCAGAGGTGGTCCTGATGATGATGTGAACAATGAGGATAACATACATTAGTAACATCAGAACCTGGCATTGATACTCAGTCAGGAGAAATCTTTTCCACTGCTGTAATTTTATTTCATGTTTCAGTGAGACGAATAACTGGAGTTATAATTATCCCTGAGCAGCATGGTGGAGACTAATTTCTGATAATAAATCTGACTTCTGTACATTCCTCACTTCCTCCTTCCCTCCTTTTTCTTTTTACTTTCTTATTTTTTTTCCCTGATGTTTGAATCTTCTCCATGTATTCAGCTTGATTGCACAATCAGCATTCTGAAAAATCCCATTTGCTCTCTCCATTCCCTTTCATCTTTTTTACTGTCCATAAATAGAGGCAAGCCAGGAAGGGGAGATAAGTATATAACTATAATTGTAACAGTATAAAAACAACCCTCGAAACATATTAATCACTGACTAATCTTCCATACTAATTTATCCCACTTGTCTGACAGCAGCTCTTTCCTCCTCTGATCTTTCCTATTCTGAGACCAAGACTTCATGATCATATTCCTGACTAGCGGATGCAGCAATTTGGTATTACCATTTGAACACAGCTTCCTGTTTCCCATTATATGACAACTGTCAACTTTCTGCACAGTCAGGAAAATATAAATTCTCATTTGGGAGAAGAGAGAAGAGAGAAGAGAGAAGAGAGAAGAGAGAAGAGAAGAGGAGAATATTTTTCCTAAATGTGTTAACAATGTTGAAGCGAATTTTTTTTAAACTGTTATTATTTCTTTTAAGAAGCATGAGAAACAGACAAAGGAGGCATGAGTGAAGTCGGATAGGAAAAGAGCAAGCCTTGAACATGAATACTCTCATCTTTAACACAGCTAAGAACACAAAATACCAAATCCCAGGATCCCTATACTCAGTCTTGCTTTCTGCAATGAGACTTTAAGATAAATAAAGTTTGACTGTAAATGAAATTATTTGACTTTAAAAAGTAAGTTCTGACTCCCTGCCACTTATCCTGAACCTATATTAAGCAAATGAGGTAAGGTTAGGTACTAATAAGTGCTAACAATAGATGCAGGTACCTGGCATAGCCAGCCTTTAGTTTGTAAGTTATCTTCCTCTTTATTTACTTTGAAATCAGGGAAACATTTATCCTATATACTTTCTACATGGTAGCTTCAGAAACGAAAGA
The DNA here is from genome assembly GCA_009812075.1 of Sialia sialis. Lineage (NCBI taxonomy): Eukaryota > Metazoa > Chordata > Aves > Passeriformes > Turdidae > Sialia > Sialia sialis. The sequence goes on from VRYO01002734.1 coordinate 26,716,299, forward strand.
AAAGATTGTATGACCCACTGTTCTCTACAATGGCCTATAAGTCAAATGGATTTGACCCTTCTCCAGTGCTTTTTAGTTTGTTGTTCATTTATCTTGCTTGTCAGGGCTCTGTATTTCTTGGTGATGATGTGAAATGTGAAAATGTATCCTCTTCTGTGGCTGCTCTTTATTTTTAAAGGATAAAAATAGATTGAATTTCCAGACCCTTCCAGAAGAAAAGGAAAGGAACAAAATGATCTCCTGAGCTTTATCAATAGGAGCTGCTTTTCCCCTTGCCTCTCTCCAAAAATGCCTAGAAAAATAGTGAAAATATAATTTAGGTTAACAAAAAAATAATGTGTTTAATTTGCTAGTATTGTGTATCTGTGTTCAGTTTTATTTTTTACTTTTGATTATTAAAATGCTGGAGGAAAATATATTGCTGTACCATATTCATTTTAAAGTTAACCCCTGCATTTGGTCATTCTGGGTATTGCCTTTCTATATTAACTTTTTCATTAATAAATTTGTTCCATTGTGCTATTTCCCTCTTAGAAGTAGTTCATTGAACTATTTCAGGTCCACTGCAGTAACCAGGATATTGGTGTTATTTTGTATATTTTTCTGATGAGGAGAAATATGAAATAATAGACATTTTAATTTCTCAGTTCTTCCTTTCTGGAGGCACAAGTCTGACTTGTTACTTTGGAAAAAGCATTTAACAAAGTACAGCATATGATGTGTTAAATATATTTCAGTATGTATTTAAAAAAATAGTTGGCAGATGCTGAAATTTTGTTTGGAAGAGTAGCATGAATTTTTACTCAGAAAAGAAAAATATCTTGGTAGTCAGCTGTACAGAGTTAATAGACCAAATTATAGCCTCATTTAAGCTATTATAAATCCATAGCCACTGTTAGTGAATTTAAATTTAGACTAAGCTTAATGACAGGAAAATTTGGGTAATACAGCAAGGGGAGATGCAGTTCACATGCTAATCAACAGAGCAGGGAGATTTTGATGACAACTGATTACATGAAAAAGATAATATCTATAAAGGACTGGAACTGCAGCAGGACAAGGTACCAGCTTGAGATACAAAGTATGCGCACAAATCCGGCTATTGAGGGGATGCTTATGAAGTGGGAAGAAACTCTGTTCATCTATTCTGGGTGTGAGTTATAGAAGTCACTTAAACCCCTCTCCCCCAGTTTTATGGTCACAATTCTGGGTAGCTACAATATTTGAACCATCCAAATCTTCTTGTAATAAAGGAATCATACCTCACTCAACGAAGTGTTGCTTAACTTTGCACCTAGTCTTTACTTTACCATCTACTTTTAGCAGCTGATTTTATTCAGATGGGCATATCTCACTGTAACATAAGTGAGTTTCTCTGCTTCATGTTTCATACATCGAATCCAAGTTTTTTAGGTCTGTCACTGCTGATTTTAATATCTTCTTCGCAGAAAAAGGAAAGTGTTAAGATAAAGGTAGTCTTTGTGATGGGTGTAACAGATACATAAATTCTCATCCACATTCAAACTAAAGAATGCGAGAGAGCTAACAACTTAAAAATCTCATTTAAACTGTAAAGGCATTGATATTCCCTCACGTGGATATATTTACAGTAATTTCACAATTGTAAGCCGCACCTGATTATAAGCCGCACACCCGGGTAGATGGGTAGAGCGCGGGATTTTTCCATATGTAACCCGCACCCGAATATAAGCCACTTTTTCTGTTTTGTTTTGGTTTGGTTTGGTTTGGTTTTTTGTGTTTTGGTTTGGGTTTTTTGTTTTGGTTTGGTTTGGTTTTGGTTTTTTTGTTTTGTTTTGTTTTCCCGCGCGGCAGGGTGGGGGTGCTGCTGAGGGGCCAGGCAGTACCAGGGCCTCGCCGGGAGTGGGAAACGGCAGCAGGAGGCGGCAGCACCGGGAGGGGCCGGCCAGCAGCGAGTGGGGGCAGTGCCAGGAGTGGGAGAGGCAGGGGCTTGGCCGCTCACCGGGAGCTGAGGGGCAGGGAACACCTGTTCCCGTCTTTCCTGCTCACTCTGCGAGTCTGCTGAGGGGCAGGGAACGCCTATTGCCCCCGCGGCTCATATTTCCACCTTGGCAATTCTCCTGAAATTGTCCATAAATAAGCCGCATCTGATGATTAGCTGCAGTGCTGGAGTAGGCTGGATTCTTCAATGAAAAAGGCTCAGCTTATAATCATGAAATTACTGTAGTTTTCAGTGTCTTCTGCCACTTCAACTGGCACAATGCAAAACAACCTCAATCTCTTTCTTGCCGTCTTTTTCATCAGGTGAGTTCACAAGTCTCACAAGCTCATTTTCATACGGAACAGGTGGGTGTACAAACACTGCAAACAACAAATTCTTGGCAATGCTGTGTATCTCTTCTAGACACCAGAGAAGAAAACTTGCTCCAGCTTCTCTTAGTGCCAGACACCTGTTCATTTTTCTTCCATTTCATCTGGTTCACCTTCTGCTGTTTTATCAATTGCTCTTGGGCTGTGTCATAATTCTTCTCAGCAGAAACCATTCCAGCAGGTCTGGAATTTCTCTCGGTTCGTGATCAAATGCACTGTGTGTCATAAGAATGGTCTTCAACTAAAGTGTCATAAGTGGATGCCAAAGGAGAAAAGTCCTGTTGACTTTCTAGAAGCAACACCGTTCATTGTATCCTAACAAATCAGAACCCTAAGCTAGACAGAGAGTACATTCCCTAGTAACAAAAAATATAATGGGAAATTTAGAAATCCTTGTAGAGAAAATCTTATAGTTAGACAGAAATAAAAAGACCTATGGGTCTGCTGGAGTCAAGCAATTGTTCTGCCTTGTCACTTAGCTGTTGATGAAAGCAATGCATACACATCAGTAGCAGGAAGTTATGTGGTTCTGTATTGCTACGTACATTCCCTTCACTAAAACAGTTCTACTTCTAGTTTATCAGTCTAGTGACAGAGTCCCAAATCTTATCTTAGTTAAGATGATTCCAAAAATCTCAGGTTTTGAGCAGATGGTGACAACTTCATGAGTTTGTGTTGGAGAAAAGGAAGATAATATTTCAGTTTTGTTCTACACAAATATACAACACAACATAATTATGCACATGAGTTATTAAGGAAGACATCCCATCAAGTTTGCCTTTTTGAATGCTTTTAAAGTAATTGCTTGAATTATTTCAATGAAATTGACTCAAACAGGAAATCAAGCTCAAGAGTCAAGTTTACTGATTGTTAATATTTAGCAAGCTACACAACACAGGTATAAAGGTTATTTTGTTAAACTGTGGAGGGTGGTTTAAATCAATGTTAATCAATTTCTACTGGCATCAGATGGAAAATTATTTCTTGATTTGAGTAAAACAAACTCCTTCATATAAAAGAAGGATTACTCATGTCATTCTTGAGTTATCTACCATTCACAGTATTTAAGAAAATCTGAAATCTCATTAGCCTACTTAAAAATGGGTAGAAAGCTGTGGATAAATTTGTCTGTTCTCATTAAAACTATGCTTTACATTAGCCTAAAAACAACCTAGTGTTTTCAGTATAATGCCTTGTCAAAAATTACTCTATCTGTTTAAGATGGGAAAATTAAGTCTGTCAATTTGTTCTATTCTGCAAGATGACGTGCTTTTATTTCCATGAAATCTTTTATATTTTGGTGTGTTTTCAACTGTTTTAAAACATCTAATGATTGCATCAGCTCTGTAGAGGAAAAAACTTTCATGTGGTTTTTTTACTTGATATAATGGAAATTTTGTCATATTTGTGGGGCGGGGTTTTTTTTCAATAAATTGAGATGCTCTTTAAAAACCTATCTATTTTTAATTTTTCTTTCTCCTGAGTTCCTGTGGCTGTACAGCTGTTGGACTGAGAGCTTCTTTTTTTTTAAACTGGCTGTTGTTTGATTTTTATTTTTTCTAATAAAAAAAGACCCAAACCTTCCAGTTTAATTTTTCTCATTTAAATTTGACTAAGTATATTCGAGACCACCATAGGGAAAAAAGCCACCATAAAACAAAAGCAGTACAAAACCAGGATGTGTGAAAAACAAGAATCCTTTACAGAGCAACTGGATTCACTCTATCTTGTGTCTTGAGAGCCACTGCTCCATCTATAAGTGCTCAAGTAGGATCCGCTGCATTATTTGGGCATTATACCCAAACACACAAGATGCAGTTCTTACTTTCCCTCCATCCTTTTGCTTTTCTGTCACCTTTCCTAAGCACCTTTACTCTTTAGGGTAGGCAATCTGGAGGAGAGAAAGCTTACTGCTAGTTTTGAGGTATCAAGTAAGAGTCCCTGGACAGGTAGGCATAGCAGGGCAAGGTGTGAATTCACTACATGAATAGTGAGAAGTACAAATTGTACAATAGAGCAAAGAAAAGTGAAGCAGAGAAGAACAAGACAAAAATAGCCCAAATTCTGTGCCTCATTTTTTTCATTTTTAGATCATTTTTACTTCCCTTTGTATATATGTATCCAACAGGAAAAGAAAGACCTTTCTGAAGGTAAAAGCTATAGTGTTTGTTCAGCATTAGCTGAATTATGAGTTACGACTGTAATAACAATAATTAAGCTTGTAATGATCCAGTGCTGGGCTGGCACAATGTTCATGAAGTGAAAAAGGCTTACAGGATTTCTATTTATGACGCAGGAGGCTGTAGGCAAATATTTAAAGATAAAGAATGAATTAAAGATGTAGAACAGCCTTAATTTTGGCATTTCTAGAGTTTCAGATTTTTGAAATTCCAAATGTCATAATGTTTTTTTAACAAACTTTGTAGTTTTCTGTACAGTACTTAGCAGCTCTAGAATCTCTGGAAATAATTTTATTAACATTGCTTGGAAGATACTACAGTCCTATGCAGTAAAAGACGTAAAGCTTTACCTTCACTACAGAAGTCTTTTCAAGATTTTCAGTGAAAAAAGAAAAAAAACCCTGATGATAATTATCAAAATTAAAAATAGAAATTAATAAGAGCTTACACAGAGAGCTCCAATCTTACTCAATTCAAAACTTGACTGACCAAGGCTGAGTGTTAGCTCTGCTTGAAGTCAGAGCCTGAACCGGATAAAATACTTCATCCTTTATGAGTGTGAAAGGGATTTTTTCCTGGAAAGCAACTTGTATCCACTCACTATATAAAGATATATTTAGGTCGTGAAGACAAACCTTTCAAAATCTTTACTAGATACCTTAAATATACTTCCAATTAATGTTTCCATAAGTCTTAAAGATAAATTCATGTTTCTAAACTTTCTACTCCATAATTAGTTTGTAAGTACAATACGATGATGATTTACATTGATTTTTTTCTCTTTCCATGGAACACAACAGACTGAGTGTACTGGACTATGAGGACAGAGCCTCTCCACCCTGTTAACAAACAGAGAGGATGAAAATAAACAATAGAGCAAAACACTTCATGTTGAGGACTCAGTGTCTATGCTGTACAAATTTTAGGGTGTTCTACTTCAGACTACTTGCAGTCTGACCTTGTAAACTGAATGCTCCTTTAGCAGTTGCACTGCTTTCAGTGCACCTTGAGATCAGACCTTCCCATCTCTTTTCATCCAAAATGGAACCCAGTTTATGCTCATGAAAGTACAATGAGCAGAGGTATCAGGACTTTCATTTCAGAAGGACACTCACACTGTGACCTAACACACTCACACAGATGCAACCAGAAGCTGTGCAAGCATCATTAGTATGGAACTTTGCCCAAGTAGCAGCCCCTACAATCAGAGAGCTTTATTAGTGCAGGTTCTGGCTCAACACTATGCTAATCACATCCTCCTGGCTTCTGGCCAGCACAAAGTGCAGGCAGAGGTTATTTGCCTCTGCCTACAAAGCACCACATCCACATTACCTAAATAGGCATTTGTCCTTCATAAGGCACCATTATGTTTATTGCATTACTGAATGAAAATTTTGCAGAAGTTTAGTACTGCCTGGAGGATGCCGCTTCAATTTTGCAGCAACTTTAAAAGGTTTAAATGCATTTGTAGTACTGCAGTAAAATTGAACACATTTAAACATCCGCTTTCAGTTTGAAAAGAGGAGATGAATGATCTGAATTACACAGATTATCTGTGTGAGTTAAATCTGGAATGGTCCTTTTTCTCCTCTGTGAAGAGCTACCTTGCTGATTAGGAAGAAATATTTCTTGAAACTGACCCTTCTACACTTCAACCCCATAGTCTAAGTAGACAGTAGTTTGTTGGATTTGCTCTTTCTCTCTATACCCAGAAATCTTACTAAGACGTTATTGAAATGTTAAATAGTTAAATTCATAGCATATTTAATGAATTGATTGGTGTAAATTGTCCCAATCAGTTTTAAAATAAGCCATCTTTAGCAAGCTACCTACTGTTTTAATGCACTGTCCAAAACTATCTCCAAAAAGCTGAGTACAGTACCGCTCTGTCTTCATTAAGAGAGAACATATATTGGCAGTCAATGTTTCTGTAGCTCCCTTGAGTGTTTATGTAAGTCAGATTTCACTGGAAATTGCCTTAAGAAAACCTATTTTAACATAAAGGGCTTGATTTCAGAGGTGGCCTACATTTATTTGTGTTGTGCCTTATGCAGGCAAATATCTGTACAGGCACTGACAACACTAATGGGACCACCCCCCTGGTTAAACAGATGTGTACATGCTTTGTTGGATCAAGGTCCAATATCTAGATACACAGGTAAAAGATATTAAACATGTTTAAATTCTGTATGTGAACAGAAGAAGGAATGACTACCTGAATTTTTAGAAAATAACTAGTCATGTCCGTCAGTGCACAAGGACTAAGCATATACCTAGAGATAGAGTCTACACTTCAGTACTGACATAACTTCTCAGCTCTGTATATTCACCATCTGCAGCAGTCTGGTAGACAAAAGAAATACAAAGAAACTCTGACAGAGCCTCTGATATGATAGTAACGCAAGAATTAACTACTCCCAGATAGATTGTTCACCTCTGTGGCATGCTGAGCTCTCACTGGATATAATGTCAGAAGACAAATAAAGGATTTTAAGTGTCTGTGACTGTTGAGCCTGATGAATAAACAAACTTTAAATCTTTCTTTCTGTTAACAGCTAAAAAATAAATAATGACGCTTAAAGCACCGACACAAAAAACCAGTTATTAAATCCATTATCTAAATGAAAACATAATTTTTGTTTAAAAGCCAAGGGGGAGTCTTAACAGCAAATTGAAATCTCTCTGTCAGTTGCCCTCTTTTTTCTGGTGAAATGACCAAAGTTTTCTATTGCCCTTCTTTTTCCCAATCATGACCTCTCAAGAGGAAGACAGCCTTGCCATCAAAGCCTGCAGCCAACAGGTGCAGGAAAATAGTTTCAGTCCTCTGTCCAAAACCTTTGACATCACAGGATACAGCAGGGAAACTAAGTTAAATAAAATGTTCCTGAGACAGTGTACAGGAGAAAAATAGAAAGCTATCTCAAGACCCTTACTGAAGTTGGACAGTACTGGACCTAATGACTTTCCTTGTAGAGAGCCTGAGGTAACGAAGCAATCATGGGAGGATGAATCTGGCCAGGAAGGAAGAATCAAGATTGCTGCTAAGATGTCGAAACATGTATTTTCTTTTTGTGATTCAACATACTGTAGGACCTTTATTGAGTTTTGGCGAGGCAATCATAAAGGAACACCCCATACATCCTCTCTAATCTGCTGTCAGTTGCCTGGGGAAAGAACACACCGTGATTTACAATCCACAAACTTCATGGACAGAATGAAGAACTTGATTTCAAAAATCTCTTTCCTCCAAAGTATTTTAAAGCCACATACACTTAACATAAACAGGTTTGTTCCAGAAGAAAGCCTTCTGCTAATTGCAGAGGCTTTATTTTCATAGTTAAAAAGTGTAAATAACCCATTTACGTTATTACTTACTTCACCCCTCCCTGCTGTTTGCAGATTACTGCCTTTCCCCTTTTCCTACTCTCCTCTCCTCTCTTGGTGTACTGTTTCCCAGCCAAACAGAGCTAAATAACCTGTTTCATGCCAGGCAACCCCTTTGCTGAGCATATTGTTGGTCTGTAATTTGTTCAGAAGTGGGGGATTGCTGAGTCCCTTTCAAGCAAACTGCATGAAAATCTTAACAAATGAGCCTATGCCATTAGAAACAAGAGCGCTAAGGGAGCCATTATAGTGACTGACTGAATATTATGGATCTTTCTCTGTAATTTAATTCTGGAACTGGGAATGTTATGTAGTGTGTGAAGAGCTGAAGTACTGCACCACCACCCCCTCCTCTCCTGCTCACACTCGCACATGGAAGGAAATCAATGGGAGAAATATTCTTGCAGGACTGAACACATATGCACATTGGCATTTATGATAACTTGTGCTCCCCGTGGGGTGAAGAATATGTCTTAGAGGAAATTAGAACAGCCTGACACTGGTGCAGTCTCCCTCCCTGCCACAGAGGTCGTGATTGACAAGCGCCCTTGTAAATAGTGAATTTAAGGAGGTTGCTTTTTAAATCACATATAAGATGGCTGAACTGACATTTAAAATGCCAGTTTAAGCAAGACTGAGTTTTCTGAATTATTCCCTTCATAACGTGTAGCTGCACTTTTGCTGCATTTCCAGGACATTGATTGTAAACCTCATCCAGTGGCTCATTTAAGAAAATATGCGGAACTAGAGTATTTATAATATATAATGGATTTGGGTACGTAAGAACAGTTATTTACAAAGTACTGAACTGCAAAATAAATTTACATTGATATTGGATTATATCTTTTCAGAATGCTTTTATATGTAAATGCAACTTGCCAAGTGCAGAGCTACAGTACAAAAGAGAAAATGTCATTCCATATAACTATAAAACTGACCTGCAGAACTTCTTAGTATTGAAAATGAAGGCTTCCTTCATTTATAGCAGGAGCAAATAAAAACTATAAGAACGAATGGGATTAATTCCACCAAAGATGTCAGATATTCTGCATGAGAAAATTAATCTTTCCTGGACTGACAACACTTTTTATTTGTTGTATTTGCAGTCAGTGCTAATAAAACCAATTTTGGTTTGTGGTAGAAATCAGTTACCTCATTCATAAGAACAAAAAGAATCCTGTATCAATATTGACATGGTGCACAATGAATCAATATCAAATTTGGAGGGCATGTGTTACAGTTTTCATAGCACTTGTGCCTCAAAAGGTGATTTTTTAAATTGTGTGCATACATATTCAGACTTCTAACATATCTATCTCAGAGTATAGGTTTCTTTTCACTCGTCCCATTGGATAAGCTTTTGTTTAGGGGATGCAAATCAGAACTATAGCAAAATGGAGACTAGGAATTTTGTTGGGAATAAATTATATATTAGTAGGCCTATTTTCTTTTTTTTAAGGATTGTTTTAAATAGCCCTTGATAAAATAGCTGTTGGAAGGATTTTTTCAAATTAGAAGTCTGTTTCATGTTGAAAGAGTGTAGTAGATATGGTCTTCAACACAGTGAGTTTGAGAAGTCCCAGTAAAATTATTTTGCTCATGTCTTTTCCCCTGAAAAATTAATGTGTGTCATGAATGATGTAAGACAGCTCAGATTTAAGTACTTTAGCAATAAAGTTATTTGAAGGAAGGAAAACATGTAAGCTCCGTTTGCAAAATTTGGAGGTAGCCCAAAAGAATATCCTCAGAGCCACGATGGAGCTGGCTGGTCTTCACAACATTTGGTCTGGTCTCTCAGTCCCCATGATGTGATCTGGAGCGTAATATTCTCCAGAGTTTCTTTCCTGACTTTCTCTCTCTTATTCTTGATGCAGCTGGCATGTTCTGCTGCACAGCTGCCTTTGCTCTGATTCCCCAAGCAAGCTGACACTTGCACAGTGTAAAGAAAACAGAGGAAAGTCACTGAAATGCGATGGGCCTGACAGCTTCAGAAGGAACAGCCAAAGAGCATGATTGGAGAGGTTCTTGCCATCTACATCAGGCAAGCATTTTGGATGCAAAGGCAAGGGGCAGACAGAAGCTGTCAGTTTATACACACAGGCATTTGAGATTAGTAACTCATTTGCTTGCTGTTTTCAGTTTAAAAACTCTTCATGTCAAGTTTTGACAGTACCTTTGAAAGCACTTTACAAACTACTTCTGTATTTCAGCCATCCTATCCTCCTCGCTAGAGTGAATGGAAAGATTTGATCCTTATAAAATAAAGACATGGGGCAATGTGATCCATTTAAGATATGCAGGAAGTGACTTCTGACTAAGACAAGGTTAGCATGACTCTGTGGTTGATTGTGAGGACTTTTCACTTTATTGTGTGTCTTTTGACCAGGATCAAAGATGCTGTCTGGTATAAAATCTGATCACTAACAACAGACATGGCATAAACGATCTTATCACTAGTATCTGGAACTAACTAATTTTTAAGGTGTTAATATTTCAAGATTCATAAATTCAACCCTGTTTCACTATAAACATATCTAATATTTGTCTTAATTAAAGGAAAATAATCTTAGTGTTACATCTGAAATAACATAACTAAAAGATAATCATAATTATTTGGTTTAGTATTATTCTTGCTTTGGCTGTACTGTACACATTTTTCCAAAGGATTTCTGCAGATTAGTTGATTGATTATTATTTTAACTTTGGGATCTGAGGCTCAAATTAAGACCAGAGATTTCTCATGATAGATGTGCTATGATCACATATGAAAATGAAATTCTTTTCTCAAAGGGAATGGTGTAGAGACATAGGTAAGTAAAGGAAAAAATGGTAATATTCACCCTGCTTTCATGTACATTTTTTCAGACAACTGTATTTTTCAGATTTAAAGTAAATATCAACTCTTTAATTTATTCCTCTGAATAATATTTATTAGCTGATTTATTTTTCTCATAGGTATTTTTTTCAGGTTTAGTCATCCTTTGTCAGAGTAACAGAAGAGCTTTTGATTTATTTCTCATGGAATTTATCCAGTTACAACTTTATAAGATAGATTCAGTTCCAAGAATAACAGCATTTGGTAGGTTGAGTTGTTTCTATAAAAAGCAGGTTGGGAAGTGCAAACACAGTGTAAATCAAGAATCTAAATCTATTTTTTCCCGAGGTGTTTAGAAACAGGAGCCTGAACTTTTAAATTTTGTTGCAGGTAAATGGGGGAAGTGCTAGAAAGCTAAAATTTGCACTTTCTGCTAACATTTATCTGTGGAAAGAAAAATTGGCACAAGTATGTGTATTTACCAGCTCAGAATTTCTCTGAGGCAAGGGATGCTAAAAAGAGGAGTAAAATATGGAAGTTGTAGCTCCAAAAAACTACTGCAACTGAAGTCATGCGTATAACAAGACAGACAATAAAAAAAAATTAAAAATAAAAAATTAAAAAAAAAAAAAAAAAAAAAAAAAAAAAGAAGAAGAACAAAATCTAAAATATAAGAGTGGTGACATTAGAGTATTGAAGGTGTCATCCTGAATCTGACAGCAAGTGGACCAAGTGCTAAGCAAAAAGTGATTTGGAGCTGTGAAAAGAAAACTGCTCTCTGTTTAAATCTAACATAGTCAAGACTTAGAAAGAGCTTTTAAAAAAGTAGAAGTATTTTGAAGACCATGTTTAATTGTCCCCAAAATAGCTCACGTTAATTTCCCATATCAAGAAGACATAAAAGGATATTAAAGTGTCATAAAGTTATATTTGTAGTCTGTCAAGTTATTTTGGTAATTCCCATTGCAATATAATGGTGGGAATTCCAGTACAAATTGTCATCATTAGATTCTAGAACACTTCAAGTTACAGCATACAATACTTTGCATGTCTTCATCTTTAGAGGATTTAAAGGATTCTCTTTCAGCTCATTGTTCACTACATAAGAAATAGGATAACTGAAAAATTCCATTTAGATCATTAAACGAAAGCATTGCCTATTGGGTAAATAACAGAATTTACGTTTGAAGTGTTTGGGCAAAATCTGTGAAAGCTCTCTCTGTTCCATCTAATTGCTAGTTAAGGTAGCAACTGCATGCTATTTGTCCAAGCCCCACAGATTTGCTTGGTATGCTTTTTAGTCACATTTTAGTAACTTACTCTTCCATTGATTTCCTTGCCTTTTGTTTTCTTCTTAGATGGGTGGTTTTGGAAAATTTTTGGACAGCCTGTTAAATTCTATTTACTGAATTCTTTCAGGTGTGCATCAACTGGTTATCTTTCCTGGATTTCTCTATTCTTTATTGTTTTTCAGTAGGAGAGATTAATATTCTCGTTTCAGCCTTTTGTCTGAAACATGTTTATCCATTTTTGAATTCTTTCAAACATGATTTTATAACCTTTTTATAATTTTATTGCTGTACAAGTATTTTATAAGAGCATAGATATAACCATATTTATTCAGAACAAAGGCGAATCTACTATCCTATACCTGACTGTGGCCAACTATAAAGGAATATGGGAACAAAGTGGAGAAACAGTGCACACAATTTATCTTTTCAGCTTCAACTCAATGAGTTCTGTAGCTTAACAACCTGATTAAGCATACATGAAATCTACTAAGTTCATCCAATGCCCTTTATTTCTTAAATTGTTCCCCTTCTTAATCTTTTTCACATTCCTCCCCATATTACATCCTGTTTCATATTCCCCTCAGCTGTCTGTTGTTCAAACTAAAGATGATAGGTCAGTTAACCTCTCCACTCGTGGAGAGAGATTAAATCAATCTCATCACTTAATTACCTTTGTTGACTTTCCTTTCACCTTTTGCAGTTCTATCACTTCTTTTTTTTTTTTTTTTTTCAGTTGGGGAAGAAATAGTTCCACTGTGTTGAGAATGTTTGAATGCTTATGAGACATCGTGGTTTTATTTTTGTTCTCTAATCTTTCCCTATCAATCCAAATGATGTTTTTAATCTACTAGTGAGCAGTGATAGGAATAAAAGGGATGGTTTTGGTGTGTAAACCAGTAAGGAACAGTACACTGTGCACTCTAATTTTTCCAGGGATCCATCTAATTTTAGACTTTTCCAGGCCCCAGTACCAAACAGTGTCTTGGGTCATACTATTTTGTGGGGTTTGTCTTTGTTTTAAGGGTCAGTTTTGAAATATATTATTAGATCTCATATATATGATACAGAAATCATTAAATTACTTGGAATCAGTCCCTTATATGTTAATAAGAAAATCAGGATTTTTATCATGAGCACGCTGGGTTTAGTTGAGGCTGACTTATTTCATCCTGCAGTAATCCAGTTCTGCAAGTCAGATTTGACATACAGGTAAGTAAGACTGCCACAGTGAACACAAAAGATGATAGAAAAATTGCAGTATTGGAAAACTTAAGTTGTGACTACAGTATATTTTTATGTATATAAGGAATAGCTACTGAACTACTGCCAGAAATATCTGCAACCCAAAAATATTGAAAAACACTCTATTAAGGAACATATGATTGGCACTTGTTTTTTTAAAGTTAAATTCTGGTTGGTTCCTTTTTGCTAGCCTCACTGCCACTGACTGATTTCAAATAAAGCAACAACCTAAAAATACCATTCTTTAATTTAATTTAATTTCCAAGCAATTTGTTTCTTGTTGCTCCATCTTCCACAATTCAGCTCTGCCAGATTTTTTCATAGGTTTCTGAATCTCAGATGAGTTTCTTAATTCCTGTCTAATCTTGCCTACACGTTTCCCAGGTGTTGTTGCCTTCTTTATCTTCTTTTTCACTGAAGCAGTGCAACTAGGAACTGTCACACCCACCAATAAATCTAGCCATAATTGTGAAGTGTTAAATACCCTGGAACATAACTTCTAGCTTAGAAAAAATCTTCTTGGTCCTTTCCTTTTATTTTTCTTCTCATTGCTCCTGTTTTTGATAAATTCTTTCCCTTTGGAAAAAATAATTGCTGACAAGGATCTCCAGAAAACATTATGAAGATCAGCAACATGTCACTTCTCTCTCAAAACCTGCAGAATTCTCAAAAGGTTTGCAATGAAGTTTAAACCTACTTATGCCTGTGATTAGAAATTAGAGATTAATAATGATTGACATGAACATTCCACAAAGAATCTGCAATTATAGCTGCACAAATGAACAGGGGAAAAATACAAAGGAGCTATGATGCCACTCAGCCCTCTCCTTTTTTATAAAATTAATGAAATATTTCCAATTTCATTTTCTGTGACTCATCAGAAAAATATTCTGTTGGAAAGAAATCAAATGATGGCAAATATGCAGGATTTCTAATAAAATATTTGCATTTTAACAGTAATATATTCTCCATTCTGATTGTATTTTTAAATTTTTTTATAGATTGGGTCAAAAAGAGATGTCATTAAGCACAAAAAGGCAAAAAAGTATGAATAATAGCTACATAATCAGTGCAATTCATTAAGTGAGCAGAAGCAACCTTGGCAAGAGTGTGATATAGATACAGAGTATAACATTTTATGTATATATAAGAAATAATTTTTTTTAATGTCTGGAAAATCTTCATATTCATTGTCCTCCATAATTTTTCCATGAGATGTTCAGCTACAGCAGTTTAAACTCACACACTTACTATACAGTCTCCAGACAATAAACTTCAATGTGAATACAAATAATCCTCCACATTCCTAACTCCCAAATATCCATAGTCTGCAAGGATTGGCAATCACAAATATCATTTTTCCTTACAGACAAAATAATGAAGGAGAAACTAGCAAGGCTGCTGACATTATTTGCTTTAAGTCTCACTATTCCAAAATGGGTAAATAATGCTACAGCCTGAGAAGCGGACTTATGGTCAAGCTGAATCTCCCAGACTGAGGGACTCCAGATGACTGAATCCCTGCAATCCTTTGGAGTAGAAATTAATGTGAATGTGACACCTCTGAGTCCTTTGCCTGGGTTCCCTGACCTGGAGAGACAGACGACTTGCATCAGTTTAGACTTGACATGACAGCTAATGCATAGATGAGGTGGAAACCAGTGATAACTCATGAAGGATGATCTCAATACAGTCAGCTGAAGCCTGTCAATATAGTCTTCAATCTCCGAATTTTCTATGTAAAAATATCCATCCTAAGTCAAGTTAAAAGCCCTTTTAAGAAGAACCCAGAACAACTCTCCCGACAAAAAAAAACTTTAAACTTAATAATCCTGAAAATAATTACTTTTGGCCACTGGAAGCTTTCACATTTAAATGATGTTTAAAAATGACAAGCAAGGGGATATACTGGAACTCCAGATATATTATTATGGAAGAAATGCATGGACCTAATCTCAAAAGCATTCAGAGGCATTCAAACAAATTTCATAAAATGGATCGATATTATAGATGCTTTTGTATCTCTGGCAGAAACTGATATGGAAACTGTAAATAAAAATTGTATGATTTTTAATGAAGACTCTCTTATCCTTTCGAAAACTACTGTGTGTACAGGTATGGAAACAGTTGAGCAGTCTTTGAGGGAATGACTTCATAGTGTTCTATATTACAGTGAATGACAATTTTGTCACTAATGACAGCAGATATTCAAACAGGTTCATACAGAGAGAGAGAACGACGTGCACTTTAAGAAGCCTCAGCATTACATCTGTAATACTCTATATGACATTATTTTTATGGATTAAATGAAAATAACTGTCATTTACATTAAATGGACATACAGACGTATTTTATATGGATTATATAGTAAATACCTTAAAAAATTTTTGCAATCTTTTTTGATGCTTTTAAAAGACTGAAATGTTAAGATTTTGCTTTGTTTTTTTTAGCTCATTTTATATACACTTATAAAAAGAATTGTTCTTTTTAAAATACAACTTCAAATCACTGGAATATATGAGTGGTAATAAAAACTTACTACTGGGTACCCAACCACCTGTGCTACTTACTGAAGACCACTGAAATTAATAATGTAATAGATTATGGGTAATAAAATATTGATATTTTTAAGAGACAAATTACTGTCAAAAGAAAAATTATTTGTCTTATAAACACAGATTATGTAATAGTTTACATATTAGGTATGGCAAAAACCTATTCAGAACCAAAAGAGTCCCACCTTATTATATTTTCTCCTTCAGGACAACTTTAAATGTATTTTCAGCCATTCTTGCATGCATTTTTTCAAAACAACACCACCAGTTTTATTATTTTTATAGTGCCAGAGGGAACTGCCTGTTATTTTGACTGTATATATTTATTAAACCAGCTTGTTTTTATGATTATGAGAATTATCTTTTTGATAAAATAGCGCAGTCTTTAACCAAAGTTATACAGGCAGCCGCCTCAGCTGTGCTGTATCTTTTCTCCCTTCCTCTTTATTTTCCTTGTTGTTTCCTTCAATTTCTTCTCCTTTACTGAGAAAGCCCCCAAATATTTATTTTGTGGCTTAAGTTTATGTTATCTTCCTATTCCACACATACTGACATGTACAATATGAAAAGATAGGTATTTCTATTACTTTTTTGCAATTCTTCCTTCCTCCCTTTCTCTTTTGCACTGGGAAGATGCCATTCTCTGTCCTGACATCTCCCCACATGGTCATGAGGTGCTTGTTCACCATTTCCATAATACCAAGACATGATCCATGACTCAATTGCAAGCCCGAGAGCAAGACATCTTATTTAGAGAAGGACAGGATGAGAAGAAGCACCTTTCTCTCTCTAAGAGTATGAGCACACTATCCTGGAGATCTTGTGGCTGACCTCACTGCTAGTGCATGCCAATCACAGATCTCTCAGTGTGCATGTATATGCACATGCATCACAAATATATACCTGTTTAGGCACATAAATATAGATGTCCACAAAAACTCTATTGATGACATCCTGTTGCCTAATTTTAATTTGATTTTAATCTATTTTAATCACGTGATGCCACATGAATACTCACATGATAAATTAAGAAACTCAAGAATAACGAGTGACAATAAAATCACAGAAAATCAGGCAAAACAAACACAAAGTACGATATTTAGTCCATAAAATGGAGAATCTGCCAGAGCTTGTCAATATTCCGTTAAGAAATCCTGTAGCATGGTATGTCAGGAGCTCATTGAAATGAAGAGGTCTCTGTGAGGGTTTGCCAATCCATCCGTGCACTCTACACTGCCCGATCAATAGGTAATGAGTGCTTACAAAGTGACACTATCAGCAAGGGAAGTGTTTGTATTAATGAAGAAAAAAGGGGATGTAGGGAAGGAAATCCTCATGCTGTTACTGCATGTCAGCTTAAAATTCTTAGAGGAACTGAGACTGGACTGTTACTGCGTGGGGAATATTGCATGTGGAAGCCCAAAGGACAAGTGTAGTAGGAAGAAATCTACAGCATATGCATGTGGAGCATTCAATGGTATCTCATTAAGAGAGATTTTTGTTATTAAATCTTTTATTGTTGTTGAAATATCAACCTTTTTTTAGCAGTATAGTACTATCTGGAGACTTTATTCTAGCATAAGGTCTGATTAGGTTTGAGACTATACATACACACAATAAAAAGGACATATCCTGTATGGAAAACATAAAGCTTAGCAAACTGAACCCAATAAGTGCTTCAACTAGGTAACTGCTCAGGCAGTCATCTGGGGCTTTTACCAAGAAAGCAATATAACTGATTTTACTCACTTGTAGTTGTTATATATTTACTGCATCAAAGCAAAATGTCAAAGCTTCTTTACTGTAAAACTGCAGTGAATAGCAGCATTAAAGAGCTGAGCAGCTGCTCTGTGGTGAGCTTGCTGAGGAGACATGGAGAAAAGTGCATCCACTACATCTCTGTAAAACTTATTTTAAAAAAGCAAATGAGAGCCTTGAACAGAGACCTCATATGATTACCTACTGATTTGAATGGGTATCTGGAGTTGTGGCTCACTCACAGACTCGGGGTTGTACTTCATTCCTCAGTTCATCTGCAATTTTTTCCCCCATGGAAGCTGAGTGTGGTATTTCTACTTGTATGCGTTGCTGATTTAAAGTTGCATTCTAGTATTTCCACAGCAAAAGGTTTCATGGTCATTGCTGAAGGTGGCTTTCACATGGCTAATCTGTAAAAATACATTATGGACGACTGACTAGAAACATTCAGTGGCTTTTTCCAGGCAGAACTGGTATATATTTATGGTGATTTATTTAAGTTCAGTCACAGATATTTGCCTTCAGTCTTAGCAGAATGCCAGTTTTTTATGTGGGATTTTTTTCTTAGTGTTGCTTGCAATTATCAGGGATGATGTCGAGTCAAGAAGCTTGTATCACATAAATAATTTTCAACAAGAACACAAAACTTAGAAGAGTTCCTGGAAGTTAAGTTTATGCAGCTCGAATGCTCCATACACTCCTATTCAAGGTGACTTACTATTTTACACCCACTAAGAAAATGGTGTTGGTTAAGAATCTCTGCAATTTTCTTATCCTGGTCCTTTGACATTTGCTTTTTTAGGTGGTTAAAACTGAAGTCAGGAAAACATTGACATCAGTTTCAAAACTCTATTTTTCTCTATAGGAAATCTTGTACAAGGTTCTCATGTTCAAACTGGGTAAAACTGCTGTTATTTAAGTAATGGGCAGCACACTTCTTTTAGTGGAAAATACTTTGGGTACCTGTTGCCTTGGGAAACAAGCAGAGAAGCCACAGCTGAGAATCAGACACTACAGCTGTGAAGAAGAACATGTCTTATGCTTCCTTTCTTTTTCCTTTCTCAAAACCAATAGGACGATGAAGTTTCTAGAAAAATATAGACATCTGTCTTAGTAAGAGCTATGAGATTTTCCTACAAGCCTCTGTTACCTCAGATGTGAAAAACAATAGTTAACAGCAAAGTTCTCCAATGGTCCTTCAAAACATTGTGAGAAATATAAGCAGACAAAAAATAAGAAAAAAACCTAATTCTTAGAACAAAAAGGCTTCTTAAAAGACATTCAGCAGGAAATATAAGACATAAGTTTATTAAGGAGTCAACTGATTAGCAAATTAGCACTGTTTTTTGTATTTCTAAGGCACAAAACAGACATTGATTTCTTCATGGATTCTTCAGAAACAGGAGGATCTGAAATCAGACAATTTCTGAAGCTGCTATATGAACCACATCTATAATATCAGATCAAGAAACATTAAAGATAAAAATTTTTATATCCTTCTGTATTCTCAATCAGAACATAACTACTTATCTGAATGCAATTTAATGTGTACAGCTGTCAATTTAAAGAATGCAAGATGTAATTTAGGAGCTGATTTTGATTTTATCTTTTATGATATCAGGGAAAGAATATGTATTTTTGCTTAAAACAGCCAAAGAGGAAAATTGTCCTTTGTCCTCCACTGCACTGTGCATGGTGCCAGTGAGTTACTCAAGTTATCTGGGTTACACATGCCTCAGATAAACTCTTGGCTGTGTAAAATAGTCTACAGACAGGTTTGAACTACTTAATTTACAGAATTTTGCCATATTGTATATCTTCAATCAAGCACCATAGGTAATAATAAAAAAAAAAAAAAATCTATGACTGATTTTCTGTGTAGTCTTCAGCATTTTTTGTAATTATTTTTTTTTTTTAAGGCAAAGATACACCCCTCTCACTCTGAGTAACATGAAAAAAACCAATTACAGTCTTAACTGGTAGACATTGTTTTAACAATAGTAATTAGTTTTATTTTTATGTATGTATAAAAACTTTCAGTGCATTCCTCAAATGTGAATTTGAATTAGTTTCCCTTGTATTTGCTCCTTCTGACAACTGCAGATGTTTGTTATTTTTTAATTGTGACTGTATAAATTTGCAAACATAAAAACCATGCAGTTTTTGACAACTGTTTATTTGTAAGCTAGTAAATGTACAGATTTCTAGCTTTGCAGTTCATTTTGTAACAGCTTAAATAAATCTGAGCCATTTGCTTTTGTGAGTTCTGAAATCATGTGAGCAAAACAGTTAAATCAGCAGTTTCCAGACAAAATTACCTGGGATAATAGGACATGGGAGTTATGCTTACACATAAGGTTGTGAAAATATTCCTTCTGTTTTTATGTGCTCTGATGAGCCTCATTTAAGACATGATAACAATGTATGACTGTTGGAGTGGGCTACTTCTATCCTGGAGTAGAAGTGGTTTCACTTTTGTAACTCTTAGTTGGACATATTTAAATCTGTTGTGTACCTGTTAGTCATGGTGGTGTGTTTTGCCACATTGATATACCCCCAACGACACAAAATTTTTATTATTCACCCTTACTTAATGAGAAAAAAGTCTTTAGCCATCTATTCAGTGTCTATCTGTTTTTGTTATGATACCAGCTCACAATTAAAGCCTTTTAAATTTCACTTCTTTATCTCAGATATAATGCATTTTTATACACTGTAAAAAGACGCTATTTTTTTCTTAATTCTTGAGATATTGCATGATACTATTAGGAGACTACTCAGACAGTGGTTTTTTGTATGCCACTGGATTATCCTTAGCTATAGCATCTCAGTATTTTGACACCCAACATGGAGTTTACAGGGAATGAATTAAGGAGGAAAAAGGAAACTCCAACAACTCCAAATAAAATTCTTTCTTCATTTAATTTGTGACATTTGCAGACTTCAAAAAATGAATTTGTTTGAGCCAGTTCAGGCCTTGTTCAGCATTCAGATGTGACTCTGTATCACTGATTTGAAAAAGCCATTTGGAATCAAATTCCTGACGATGCTATGCTCCAGAATTGCTTTTGCCTGGATGATATGCAGATCTCACTTCACAAAGAGGGCCACACACAAAAGAGCAGTGATTAAAAGCATTAAAGATATGGAAGTTTCTTGCAAGAGAATTGAATATTTCACATAAAGAAAGCCAGAGCTTGATGAAATACTCAGTTCCTTTGTATCTTTACTCATTCATGTGGCAGAAAATTAAGAACAAAAGGGACTTCTTGATTAATGGCCTCTGCTAATCATTCCAGTAGAATACACAGAGACATTTTTTATTTGATTCCGCTACCAAATTAAGTTTGCGTTAATCATAAATGTCACTTGCACAAAAATCACACATAAATATTCAGAGTGATCTATATTTTATCAGTTATAACAGAATGCTTGGCAGCCAGAGCAGGTTTAAACAAGCAATTAGTGAATAAGTTATTAAACATTTTAAACAAATGTGATGCATGAAACCTGAATTAGAGGAGTTCAAAGAAACTTAACAGTGTCTTGATTATACAGGTGCCTGAGCTGGAGACAGATTTACTACATATTAAAAAAAAAAGAATATTCATTAGAACCTAACATGCCACAGAATTTTATTTCCTTACATTTCTTTCAATCTCTCTGATAAAGACTTTTGAAAATTCCTTTGGTAAATCCGACAAAAGCAATCTCTGAGTCTTTTCATTAGATTTGAATTTGTATTGGTTTTCCTCATGCCTCCCCTCTTTGCTCTAAATTACCATTTTTCAAGCCCGTTTATGACTATAAATTTTGTGGAAAACAACTTCCAGAGAAAATCTCTCAACACACTGTGTATATACATATGGGTTTTTTCCTTCTTTGTTTTAAATTGTACTTTTCAGTATTTACAAAAAAGCTGCCTTTGTGTTAATTTTTCAAGGCACAGTGTAAACATTGGAGGGAGGTTTTTCATATTTTGGTCCCCATGGGGTAATGCTTTATTTTAAATAGGATTATTGTTTGCAGATTCCTAATTAGGCCTTGTGGAACTCTGTTATTATATTGTGTGAATTAGAACTACAAAGCTTGATGCTCTGTCATTTGTCTGAGCAAACTCCAAAAAATGGTCATGCACAAATTGATAAAAATTGAGTCTGGAAGAGTAAAACTAAACTAAGAGGTTGCCTTGCAGAACCTCATCCCTGACCTCATAGCAGTTAAGGTGAATAAAATAGTGTACAATGGAAACAGGTTTTCAGCTGTGTGGGGAATGAGTGGTCAAATATTTAATCTGGAGGGGAAATTCTGCTTTTTAAACCCGAGAGGATTTGTATCTGGGAGAAGTACTATATATTACATGTGTGTGTGTGTGTAACACATATATATAAGAAGTTACACTGCATGTTTACACAGTATATCAGAGCCTTGTTGAATGAAGGAAGGATATTAAGGCTTAGAAAATCTGTGGATGGAAGGACTGCAATTGTTAAGATTCTGTTAAGAACATCGCACGTGTTTAAGACTTTTCTTCAATTCTCAGCCAATGTCCCTAAGAATATTAGTCTCAGACTAGGGCAATTACTTATTTACTTATAGGGATTAATTATTGATTATTAATTATTAATTATTTGGTTTATAACCCAAAATGTGGTTTTGAGCTATATGGCACTCCCAGACATTCATTAATCTCCCAGCAGTACTTCAATGTGTGTTGCTTAATTAACATTACATTAAATATGACAGTTTAGAGATAGTTCAGAATCAGAATTGAGTAAAAAGTTCTTCTTTCACTTTCCTATATCTGGTACATTTATGGTTTTGTAAAACTGAAAGTCTAGAAGCTGTGAAACAGTGTGGATCTCGTGGACTGAAAAGTACTTTCTTCATTTTTGCATTGCACCAAAATGTTTATCCCTCTAGCCCAAAGGCTGTAGTGAGGCAATTTGATTCCAAAACATAGAATCTAAAACATTGGTTCTTCAGACCTGCAGTGAAGAAGAAATAGGATTCTGAGATTCCACATCACTGCTCACTTGCCCATCCCTCTAGCAGATGAGCAAGGCGATCCACATGCTCCTTATCAATTTAGTAAAATTCATTAACAATATCACATCTGAATATATTTCATGCTTAAAATGAAGATGCAATTAGCAGTGCAAATGTACATGTAGGATGCTGGTTGGTTTTCAGCTCTGAAACTGAATGAATTTTACTCCCACTGTTTACTTCATTGGTCAAATAATATTGGCTAAATTTGTTGGTGAACCTCACTCATCTCCAACGTTTAGTTTCATATCTCCTCTTTTTAAAAAAAGTTCACTCATAAATTAAATGAAAATTTTACTGATTTCTTCCTTGGCTATTAAAACTGTTTACAGAAAGTGAATTTGTGAATATTTAATCTTCCATTTGTGTCTAAGTCAGCCTGTAGTCAAAAGCATAGGACATCACTAAAGCATACTAACTGAGAAGGATACTAGGAAAAAATGTGATTTACAAACCCAGACTAGACAAATTGTTATCATTTTAACTCTTTCTGGATCATACTGAGCCAAGCACAGTTATTTCAAAGCCTTAACCTGTGAATTAATTCTTTGTCCTGTTATTGTGGGTTTTATTGCATACTATCTTAGCATACTAGGGGTGGAAAGCAGTAATATGCCAGATACTCAGCAGGACACGAAAATAAAAGCAAAATTCTTACTGCTTTCTAAAGCAACCTATGAGATGAGATCAGGCACAAAAATAAATACAGGGGAATACTGAAGAGGTAGTAGTCCATGAAGGTTTAATTATTATAAATACATTGTAGGAAGCATTATAAATTGAACTTTTAAAGTTGAGATTGAAAAGATCATGAAATAGACTTTGAAATAAAGAGGACATGACACCAGGAAAGAAATAATAAGGTGTTTGGATAATTTAATAGAGAAACTATAATTACATGAAATTTTGTTTATTTATTGTGGTATTTGTTCACTTCTGATGTTAATATAAATTCAGATTGTCCATGAAGGAAATCCTGTCCATAACTATGAACCAACAGGAAAGATTCTTAATCTTTTTTCCCCTATCAATATTTTATATGGTTCATGGTTACATACCTTGGAAGAATATAATTGATGCTGCTCCTGTCAACAGGCCTTGAAAATTCTCTCAATAAAGATGTGGATAATAAAAAATAGTAATATCAGAGGCATTATTAATAATAATGCAATAATATTTCCCATAATTTACCAGATTAGGATGACGGAATTACATACCAAGTAACTGTCTCCTGCATCTACTTATCCTAAAGACTAGAAAATGGCTTATTTTCTTGTTATCTAGTTAATAAAATTTTACCTCTGCCACAAACTTTTATTCATTTGAAAAGAAAATTTTAGTGATCATTAGGTTCAAATTGATTTCAAAGAATATTGCTTTCTACTTCAGACAAAAATTAGAATTAAGCATCTATGAATATTAGAAGAAATGCAAACTTTTACATGGGCAACTCAAAATCAAAATACAGTAATTTCACAATTATAAGCCACACCTGAATAGAAGCCACACTTCCGGGTAGCCAGGACGACCACGGGATTTGTCCACATATAAGCC
>VRYO01002734.1:26741476-26822922 GCA_009812075.1 Sialia sialis
AGGCTGGATTCTTCAATGAAAAAGGTGCGGCTTATATTCGTGACATTACTGTAAAAAGTATCATTTCTCATATTTGCTTTTTTACGATCAATAATTCCTCAAAAATGTGTTGTTATAAAGGTCCCATTCATGGAAGACATTGCCTGAATTTCTATAGTGACCATATATATTTTCTTGTGGAATGTTTTTTTTTCATGTGTTTGTCCTGCATTTACACACAAGACATATCAATAAATAGTCATTATGAACTATCATGCTAAGCTCTGAAAAATTTAAATGCAAAAGCTTTGCTGCTAGAAGAATGCACAAGTAATGAATAAAATTTTCTGAAGAGATTTTTCTACCAAAATTACTAACGTGAACTAAAAAGAAGGAATACAAAAATGGGGTAGAATCTGTAATAATTATGAATACCTGAGTATTATTATTTCTTCTTGTAAACTTTATATTTTTCTAGAACTATACCTGACCAACTTAGCTGTGAAAACAAATAAGAATATTGTATTGCAGCACTTCAGCAAACAGGTAGCTGCTTTTTTATTATCTACTACATCTAAATTATTAGTTTGAAACAATCAAAATAATTCTTTTGGATTGGAGCAATATTTATCTAGAGTTCTGATGTGTGTTGGAAGTTATATTATCTGAAAAACACATCTTGGTCTAGCTGAGTAATGTGAAGTGTAATTTACCTCAGGTTTCAATAGAATTACTATATTCAAAGTTAAAGACTATGAAGAAGGAATAATGGAAGAATATAGAACTCTATAACTTTTAAAGTGTTTCCATTATCCATACATATTTCAGAGCCAAATAATGTCTATTCCCAGACTGCAGCTGAAAGTAAGATTCCCTACCATTCCCAGTCAAGGCAGATTTGCTTCCAGTGTAGTCTCCAAGCAGCACAAACCCTTCAGTAGATGCATGTGCACATATTTTAGCAGAATAAAGAGCAAAACAAAAGCAAGCAAGAGAGTGGATAAATAAACCTGAAATAAAAATACATGTTACCAAAAAAATAATGTGCAGCTTTTCCTCGCTTCATAAAATGATGATCTTCATTGTTTTCCAACAATTTTTCCAATACATTTTATGGATGTCACTTACACAAATCTTGGGTAGTTAATCTGGATAAAGTTGTAACTGAGCTTTTTGGGCCCTCAGGCACCTAAGTCTTGGCAGTCTCCTGCTGTTTGCTATCAATGCAGAAAAATGCATCATTTCTCTATCCCATGAGGACTCTTTAGTATTCAGTATTGCACATTTTTATTCTGCCATCAAAGGTTTTTCATTTCATTTTATGTAGTTATACTGTACTGTAAGTGGCTGATATCACAAATTTTCTTGTCTCAGGTGGTTTTTTAATTGTATAATAAAACTTCACCCACCAACAGAGTAGCTAATATCTGTTAATATTTCCATGTTAAACTCCTACACTCAGTATTTAACAACACATCTGAAAAAAATCTCAGAAGTGGATGCTGACACTGAAAATGAGTTATTAGGTGAGAAAAGTCTGATAGTTTATTTGAAAATACATTATATCTAGTAGTACCCTGCAGGTTGAGATATATTTGTTTTCTGAATGCCTTTTTTTCTGAAGTACATGTGGGAAAGGTTACGTACAATTGCCACTTGAGCTTTGTGACTACTGTAGGCTCATCTTTCTTTTTTTTTCTCATTGCACAGAACTTCTAACTATATTCAGTGTTGCTGCACCTTATGTACATGTTTTGTATCCTAAGTGGAATGAAAAATGATTGGTCATACTAATGATAAATACATAGTTTAGAATATAAGCTGGTCTATTATATATAAATTAAAACTTAGGTGTTTTACCTTTATATAACACACATATACATTCAAAGATGGTGGTCTACATTAAGAAATTAACATTTATCAACAATAGCTGCATCACAGTAACTTAGCAACATAAATTAATGCTCTTTGTCAGAAGAAAATACTATGACATCTCTGAATTCTTGGGGCTAATATTTATCAACCATTGACTTTTCTCTGCTGTTATCTTTTAGTATCGCACACAGTATAGGGAGGACAAACAAAAGATTGAAATAATTTATAATAAAAGAAAATCTGATTTTTTTTTTCCAGTCTATGCAGACTTAATTATTAGCTGGGGAATGAGAGTTTCAGGAAGGAACTAAAAAATGTATTCCACCTCTCTCTTATTTCTGATTATGAATCCAGAGTTGCATAGACTCTCAGAATTTTTGAGAATAAATAATGCTTTGAAATTTAATTCTTTATTAAAGCTAGGAGAAACTAAGATAGCATCCATCCATCTATGCCTTACCATCTTTCTCTGTAAGGTGTTTTGAGGTTAGAATTTTTGCAGATCATCCAAGAAATTATGGACAAAAATCAAAATGAGTGTCCAAAGAAACTTCATTTTAGTGTTCAATAATTGCAATTTCATCTTAATTTGTTAAGTCAAAACTGAGACTAAATAGGTGAATGAAATAACCAATAAATTTCACTGTTTCCAATCTCAAGAAAACCTATTTATTCTTTATTCTCAAGTAGTGATGGTGTGACTGAAGTCAAGTAAAGTTATCTTTCATAAACATTGGTGAGTGATATCACCAGCATATTCTCTCCTGGGGTGTATTTATTCCATGATGATTGCTTCAGTAATTACTCAAAGTCATTTTAGAAACTTTATCCTGTAGAAGACAATGAAGTTTTTTTTAATGGATATTTGGTCTTAGTGCTGGGGTTTTCTTTACGATAATACAAACTTTTTTTTGCATTTCTGTTTTAGCTAAGTCAATTGAAGGCAGTTACTGTAAGAACCAACTCAAATCTTTGCAAGTCTTCTTCCAGAAAAGAAATCACTCACAAAATGCTTTACAGTAAAATCTAACGTGTTCTAGAGCTTTACAGCCAGCTTTCAGGAAAGGGTAGGTTTTGTGTCCAAAATTGTTGTGTGGACTGCTGTGGTTTATCAATTCAGCTGCAAGAAAAATTCAGGCTGTTGGACTACATCAAAGTCAGTTTCACTTCACATTAGTTAACCATTAGACCATAAAACAAAGATAAAGTTGGTGAGGCAAGTTGCTGATAGGTTTCCAAAGAGCTGAAGAAAATAATTTATTATTAAGATCATATGATCATAATTCTGGTATAAAGTGTCAGTGCATCTTAATTGAGTATCATGGCACTGAATATCCAAATGCATCAAGGGAATTCTCAAGTTTACAAGGTACCAATCATTTTAAGGTAAGTAGATTGGAATAATGAACTACTAAGGTCAAATTTCAAATTTAGTTTTTGATAATTTTAAATGTTTATATATTGAGTAAATAGACTGCTGCAGAGATAAAAGATAAATTGTTTCCTTATGTTGACTATATTGTCATGAGAAGAGACTATTTCAGGGTTGCTAGTGCTTATTAAGCATATTTGTGAAAAATGGCTAAGAGTGTAAGAAAAAAAAAGAATGAAGCAGTGCCAAATCTTCAGCCATTCAGAAAAACAGAGGAACTGAGCTGTCAGTTTAAGTCCTGTTCTTAAAACCATAATATTTGAAAATTTCTTCCTTTTTGGAGCCTATCTATTAACTACTCCAATTCACCAAAAGAAGATACTTCTCAGCAGTTCTCAAATTCTAGTAAGTGTTTTACTCCTTTTTCATGTTCAATTTAAGGTTTTGCAGTTTAAACTATTTAATTGTACTTTATAAAAACTTAGATTGTGATCTAATTTCAAAACAATAAAAGGGAAAACATGAAGGATCTCCTTTAAATATTACTGATGTTAAAAATTTTTAGCATTACTTATTCTAGTTATTTATTAATTAGAATTAATTAATTAGATGGAACAGGGGGGTTTCACTGCAATTAATTTATTTTATTAGTTTCTTCCAATCAATTTTTGATAAATAAGTTATTAGTCTGACTGTGGGAGGGGAGAGAGATGAGATATATATAGCCCAAACCCCAATATAAATGGAATTATCAACCACAAAAAAAAAATATTATTTTATTCTAAAAATGTCAGAGCAGTAAATTTTGACATTAGTGAATTAGTATTTCCACCCATATGTTTCTCTGCAACAACATTCTGGTACGCTGGCATTCACAGCCTATTCTGTTTATGATGTGATCACAGGCTGAGCAAATATTCTTCCTTCAAAGTGTCACTGACTGGATTCTTTCCAGGTTCAGTGGTTCCAGCAGAAAAGCAGACCCTACAGGGACCCTGAGCAGGCTACAGCGAAGTGCCAAGCCTTTACCCAAAGGACAGTGAAGGGTTCTTTTGATCCAATTTCTGCATGAACTTAGAAGAAAATGGACATGTGATTGACTTAGTGGGTTTCCTGTCATCTGCTGTGGGATTTGCCTTCGTGTCGTTTCCAAAATCTTTGATGTAAATAACGTAGGGGAGTTTCAATCTGTGGTTTTGCAAATAGATTTTGAAACATGATTTCTAATGGCAAAATGAAGCCATGTAACATGAAACAATGGATCCATTTCGCATGCATTTTTTTTTAAAACAAAATGAAATGTTTCATTTATGCAAATAGCTTATATTTGGACTGCTTCTTCACATGCTTTTGAATGTGTTTGTGTTGATTTTTTAAAAAAACTACTGATAAAAATGTTGTTTGAAACAAGGGTAAGTCAAAGGATCACATTTAAAAGGGCAAGATAACGTGAACAGCCTATCAGGAAGTCAAATACATCAAAGACAGCTCTGAAAGCAAATGCAAAGCTGCCAATATTATCTGAGAAGTGAGTCAAGTAGCCAGATGTTACCAAAAAAAAAAAAATGTTCTCTGCTATTTGGCAATTTGGGGTCTCATGGATGCCACTGAAAGACAAAATGATGCAGTGCATATTATAAAACAATATGGTGGACCTCAAATGCCCCTATTATTCTTGAGGACAACTTCATGCTGAACAGCAGTGATATTAATAAAACACCACAAGTATCATATCTGTTAGAACATGGAAAGCATGTGAAAAATAAAAACAATTTACAAATTCATCTTCTTTATTACATCTGGGAATCAGAGAAGCTCAGGTTTAGCTCAGGAACCTGATGGGAGGATGAGCTAAGCTAAAAGCAGAGTTTCACTAAATCCAGCCTCCAGTACTAGCTTTTCAATCGGTTCGCTCCTGTATCAGATAAATTATAAAGAAAGACAATTACATAGGAAAGGGTCCTGCAAATTAAAAACAGATCTAATAAATTTTTTCTTTTATTTAGTATTAAGCGATAAGACCTGAACTAGATATTCTTTCAATCAAATTGACCTTGGTTTGGATTATTTATCTGGGATTTTTGCAAATATTCTTCTCTCTTCATTTTAAGGCTTGATTATTATAATACATTTATCCTGGTGGATACTCAATTGCATTAGTAACTGGAGTAGATAAATTTCCTGCACTTTTTCTCTAAATACTTGTTTCCTTTATGCTAATATTAATGTGATATCAATGTACTCTTAAATGCCGATGCACTGTATCTTAGAGGTGCATTTTGTCCCAAACTATTAGCAGAATTTACTGGAGAGATGTTTTAAAATCCTTTAACTTTATTCCACTTTTATGGATAAAGAGTGGAATAGAAGAATATAATCTATAAATATCTGAGATCATTGCCACTGTCCTGGAAGAACACCTGGGACGTATGAACCAGTAGAGAGAACAGTCAATTTCTGAGTCTGCATTTTATTTTAAAACATCTTACACCACTATGTCTCTTAGTGTCATATTTTCTCTTGAGGGGGCTAATGGAATTTTCCCAGTGGTTTTGTGTAAAGATTATTATTGTGATAGCTCATTTTCATTTGGCTACATTATTTGAAGAGTCTGAAGATAATTTTAATAGCCTTTTAGAAATTTCTGTATTCATTCTTTAAACACAGAGAAGTTCTTTGAATTTTAGATAGATGATGAACAGAATTGAGGAAAACTGGCAACAGGAAATGAGAGGGCAAATAGTGCCAATCCTCATTATGTGACACAAAACCACATTTCCAAAGACAAATATTCTCTTAGCAAACTGTGCTTCCTAGACTACCACCAGACTCCTCTGAGCACCAAGATTAGAGTGCAGACGAGATTTCCAACACCAAAATACAAGACATTGAAAAAAGCAGTGATGTTTGGAAGGAGAAAGACCTTACTTTTCAGCAAAGAAAATCTTCCTCATCTACACAAGAATTAGCCAGTGTGGTTTTTTACAGTAAAATCAGATCCTAATGCTGCATTTTAAATTTATGCCAATTCTCTGACACATAGAAAATACTTTGGAATATTTATTTATTTCTTCTCAATGCACTTATTTTCTTCAGGGAGCAGTGTCCTAAATATCAGAGTGACTAGTTATTATCATGGTCATCAACAGGGCTTTTTTGAATTCTTAGAGTTTTAAAGCATTATCTTCAGAGACCAGAAGAACTGCAGAAGGAAGTAAAACTTTATTCCCTATTAGATGAGAAGGGAAATTTTAAGGTGTCCCTGTAATTTTCCATTTTTTTCAGTGTTTGTCATCTAAAATGGCTGATATTAAATAAGGCTTAGATCAACTTCAGTAGGGAGGTATGAACCCAGAAAGTGAGTTTATAAGTAACAGGGAAAACTTGCACAGAAAACTGCAGCACATCCCACTGTGAGTAATGACTTGTGAAAAATATGTTCAAATACAGTAGAACATCAGCCAGTTGCAATTTTTACTCTCTTCGTAGTATTGGCATCTTTCTCTTCCTCATTGCATTCTCTTTATCTTGAAAGAAATTATATGATTTTATGTTTTGTTTCTGAACTGCACAATTTAACAGTAATGCAAAGCCAAGCTCCAAGCATACATTTTAGTTTAACTTACTGATACCATGAAATTGGCACTGCCACTGCTAAAATCTCTTTGTGACTGCAGACCCATCCTACAAGCCTGCAGGTAAGGATGTTAGTATGCCAATAACATGTTTAAACTGGTTTATATAATGTCCCATTGAGTCTCAAAATACCATACATCTATGGCCAACCGAACTCATGTTGTTTTCAATTTCTCCTAGACCTTTGAGAGAACAGAAAATGGCACACTGGTTGAAAGTTTAGATTTTACAAGTTGGATGTACTATATGCGACACTTAATGCACCTGTAAAAGTGATTTTTACTGTCTGAGAGATTGCCTTCTGATAAAAAGTTGTCATTTCAAAAAGATAAGACTAAATGTTTCTTTCCAAAATTTTTAAATCAAACACTTAGTCACGAACCTCCCTAAGTGTTCACACAGAAATCAGGATTTTTGAAGATTCACTGTGACACCAATGTCACAATTTGCAGCTTCTCTGAATGAGGGAAATGATCAAGAAGCAGAATGGTCTCTCTTTCCCTCACGATAAGTCACTAACACAACAAAGAACAACAAAAAAAAAAACCCAACAAAACCAAAACAACCCACAAAAAACAAGAATGCCACCTAAAGATAGGGGATTATCTTTCCTTTGTAAGAAAGGAGAAACTTGCTTTTTGTGTTTATCTTGTGAATAAGAGGGGAATATTTCCTCAGCTTGGATGAGGACCAAAGCCTTTCTAATAGAATGATATTTCAAAGAGTGCACAGCCATCACCTGGTTTACCAAGATTTATAGATGATTGTATTAAATTCATACTTGGAAGTAGCAAGAGAAAAAATAATTTTTAAAAGCCCCACAAAACCAGTTTGAATAAAGAAAGTTATTGCAAATCCTACAATGGGTTGGAATCAGTGCATAACATTGCTCCGACTCTCCTTAAAAGCAGCTTTGATCCTTACAGCTGGTTGAAATAAGTGGAATGGAGAGAGACAAAGCTAGTAAGGACAGGAAGACAGAGCAGGGTGGGGAAATTCAAGTAAGTAGGCATTCAGACAAATATTTATCTAAGAATAAAATATCTAAAGAGACAGCTACTGTTTAATAATTTGGTTTATCAGCATCTTTGAAGAAGCACTGCTTTCCTGAACTGACTGTATATATGTATAAGATCAAGGTATTTTAATATTCTCTGAGATTGAAGTAAACACACATGTTTATTTTGAGTTTGGAAGTGTCTATGACCAACATGAGAAAACAGTTTCTTCATGCTTTCCTGTGTTCAAAATATATTCTTATGTAAAAATCCAGTAATTTAATTGCAGCAACAAACTCACTGATGTGTGTTTATCTTTCTTTTACACACAGGGATTTACTAAAAATCACCTTATGGAAAAGTACTGCTATGTGCTAAAATCCAAACTCAATGGAGCACTACACATAAAAATTATTAAAATCGAATGGTTCCTTTAAACTTTAAATTCAAACTCAGAGCAGCAGCTAATCCAAAAGGAAATTAAGTGAAATGCCCCTCTGGGAAGTGGTAGAACTAGTGCATTTGGGGAAAGAGTTAAATGATGAATCAAGCTAAGAACAATGAAATCCATTGGAAAATTCACATTTTCACAACATGTACACATGCCTGTGTGCACATATCCAAACATTAAAAACTCAAATTTCTTAATTACCATAAAAGAAAAAGTTCTAAAAATCACCTTCTAGTCTCTTCTTTTTTATTGGCTTGCCTAAATTCAATGACAAATAGCTCTTTTAAACATTTTCTTATTGACATTTTTTCATTGTACAAAATATAAATGTCAAACCTTTAACAAAGCAATCATATTACCAATATATAAATCTGATTTATGTTTTTTGACCCCAAGGTCAAGTGTTAGGAAAAGTCATCCTGCTTCTGACAACCTCTGTAGATCCCACACTCAATCAAAGGCACTTTGGTAATTTATATGACATGATGATTAGCCCATAGTTTCTCCATAACATCTGAGAGCAAATCAAATCTTCACAATGGTCAGTTTTGTTCTTGGAGGGCGTCAAAAAATAGATGGATTTTATTAATTAGGAATAATTAGGTAAGCACATATGGTACTAAAAGGAACTGGGCAGACTTCCTGGCCATCCATAGAAAGCACCCATTGTGTTTTCAGTGCCTATGAAAACTTGGCTCTGTCCCAATAGAGTTTGGATACCTGTACATGTGACTGGGCCTTCTATTGGTGAGTGGCTTCAGACAGCTTTCAACTACAGATATCCCCACCACACCTGATTCTGCACCTGAAAACTTGTTTGCTTTTATTCGGAAAAACAGATGCTCTGAATATTCCCTCATCATACAAATAATTTTCTCACCTATTTCTTTAGTCTACCAACATTGATTTTTATTTATGGTGTTGTTATTCAGTGTGAATGGGCACCTCTCTAAATGCAAGCTTCACTCCAGAAACAGAATTGCAATCATACATGTTTTCGCTCTTTCAAAGCTAATGATTTAATAAATCAATCTAGGGGGTTTTTGTATCAAGAAATTATAAATTCATTATCCTAAAGCAGATTTTACTTTCCACACAATCCTTTTATATGAAGACATTGTGCTAGAAATTTTCCCAATTAATAAAGGAAGTGGGTGAATTTAGAGGATGATGCATTTCCTCTTTAAGGGAACTTGTCAAAATCTAGTACTTGTTTAGTCCTGCAAAGTACATCTAATGCATCCAATAAAATCAGATTTCTACAATATGTTATTGAGTAATTAGTGCTTAAACCAGAACTTCTACCTCTTATTAGTCATCTTTATGCTGAGATAGCATAAGGTAAATTGATTGCTTAAGGATCCACAAATACCATAATCACAAATTTTATGGTTTTATGTAGGATATTAGGAAAAAATTGCCTCATTGTCTTCAATGTAAAACAAGATTACTTTTCCCTAAGCAATGCAGTAGAAGGTTCATAAAATCAAATATGTGAAATCATTGGTTCCCTAATGCCAGTGTTCTCAGTAGAGATAATTGCTTCATTCAGTTCATAAATTCTCTTGCTTGTTTGCATTTGTAGCTCTCCCACAGAACCTGCCTTCAGTGATCTAATGTTAAATGTTGGTTCAGCTCTGTTATTTCTGATTAAAATATAGTAAATTGACAGCAGTTAAAAATGGGTCCTATATCATTATTACTGGCTTTTGCACAGAGATCAATCAAGATCCAACACAATTTCATTAATATGTTTGCTCTCTGATAAGGTCTTAATACTCTCTCACCCTCAGAGCTTGTCTGATTTCTCATTGTGTCATAAATGAAATGCCCTATGTTTTCCTAGGTGTATATATATTTATTTCTTCTCAAGAGACAGAGTACATTAATTCTGAGGGGAGCTCTGGATAAAAATAGAAAGAATCAGACATTTCTTTTTATTATTTGGTAATACTATGGCTGAATTTGAGAAGCTCCAACTATGTAACTGATACAACAGCAGAATTTACAAAAAGAACTTGGAATGTGTTACATATATAGAGCTATGACTTTCACCTCTTAATATAACAGGTATTTGATTGTTACCTGCTCCAACAACAGAAGTAACTCTGACTTTGTAATTAGTCAACTATGTATATTTATTTTTAATATCAGCGTGATTAATATTAATTTATACTTTGAACTAAGAACTTTGGCTTACTAGTTACAAAAAATATGTATCAGTTACTCAAAATTTTGGAGGCCACATATAAGCTCAATTATATTACTTCTAGACTGCTGCTGTAATTTTCATATCCATATAAGAATTTGTGTATTAGAAAAAAGCTATTTGCTTACACTAAGCCTTTTATTTGTGAACTTTTCAGAAGCTTGACAAATAATCCCATTTACCTTTTTGTGATCAAGCTGTCATCAAAATAATGTTTATTACTAATTTATTTTTTATTTATTGAATTAATTGAACTGTTTCCAGCTTGTGCTAACATCCATATATCAAAACCTATTATTGAGCTACAACAAAGAAACTCAGTAATTTCCTTTTATGCTGAGGCAATATTGGTTTCAATAAATTTCAACCTTTTTTTGCAACATATAGATATTTTCTTGACCTTTGAGATCAATTTATATTGGAAAAATACTTCAAATTTCACCACCTCTGTGTCACAAAGAACTGCTCAGACCATTTGATTCACAATGGAATAAAATGGTCACAGTAGTTCCTCTTTGATATTTTGATCTTCTTGATTTATTTTCTAGGAAAAAGAAAAAAAGTAGAACGTTTTAGAAACATGAATAGGATACAACTTGAAATAAAAATGTTTAGTTTTCAAATCACTATTTCAAATATATTATATTTGGAGGTTTTTCTCAATGGTAAGAAGAATTCAAAATCATTAAAAATCTCTTCAGCCAGATTCTGCAGTCTAGTAAGGAGTTGTCTTTGTCACAATAAACAGCAATGTAGTAACTTATTATTTTATAGTACCTGGTAATTTTCTTCAAATTACTTTGTATTTTGATTTGGTTTCTTCTCCCAAACTGGTCATTTTATGTCACTAGAACAATTATACAATTTCATATTTGTAGATTTTAGAGTTTCAGGGATGCTGTTATCCCTGCATCACTTTCTATAATTTCATTTGTATTAATTCAATATAGTTGTTCTTACTTTTCTTCATTTCCCATTTGATAAATGGTGAAATTCAACCAAACTGCAGGGCTCATCATTCACAGGCATGGCTTTTGAGAAGGGCTTCATCAAAGTCAACTATCTAGTCCAATGTATCAAAAGTGCGGGCATTTGTGATTTTTCTTGTAAGTTGTCTCTTTATTGCTCTATGACACAAACTAGCCTGCCCTATGGAAGTGAAGGGAGCAGCACTTTCCTAAACAGCTATTTCACCAAGCTTGCAATGAGCCATCCAGCTCTCTTTGAAGAATGAGATCTATATGCATTTCTAAACAAAATTTCCTTGCATTACTCAAGAAACTACCCTAATTTGAAAAATGAAAACTGTTGAACTTGTGGAATGAATACCAACAGAAGACTTCTATATTTTTGGTCTTTAAATTGAAACATTTCATTGCAATTATTAATTTGAATCCAATATTTATCTAGATCAAGTTCAAACAAGATAAGAAACAAAACAAATTGAAAAACTGAATGAGATATGCTCATTTGGGCAAAACAAAAAAAATATATTCCATGTAAGTTGTAGTAGTCTTTTTACTTAGGACACATTAGGGTTTATTTTGGTCTGATTTTGCATATGTGTGTATGTGTGTGTTGTGGGGGCATGTTGCTTGGAGGTTTTTTTTTTACCAATTAAAGAAAAAAATATATATTTTATAATTTTATAATATTCATAATTTATAATTTTTTAAAAATCTTTTTTGGCCTTGTTTTATATTTTCAATTCTTACGGAACTAAAACCTTAATTATTTAAACATCTCTACATCTGTTCTCTATCTTTTCTTAAATTTATATTGTTGCTAAGTGGAATGAAACTAAAGTTCTGATATCAAGTTCTACTATTTTGCATCTTAGAGAATGATTCTTCACTTGATGGGTACTCATCCAACATTCATCACAGATCATTTTTTCATTTTGATTAACTCTTATAAGACCATAGACAATAAAGATTCTTAAAATTTCTATATCTATCATTCTTCTTTTTATTTTGAAGTACATTTTCATTTCTTGCTTTAAAATTTGAATTAGAGTTACTTTATAAATTTGCAAAACAATTATCCAAAATAGATCTTTTGGAAAGCAACCAAAACGAAAAAAAATTATCCAAAATTTTTAATAATATGAATTTTAGTAGAAACTGATAATCTCACTGAATCTCTCTTCTGGAAAAGGTAAAGGAGGTTTCATTAAACTCCTCTGAGAGGGGCAGTCACATGCAGTCAAGAAATTAGAGCAGCTCCATTAGGGGCAGCTCCTTTTTGAAATGTGTAGTAGGTAACTGAATGTTCTCGGTTTTCTTTCTTTACAGCGCCATCTTCAGGGTAATATATCACCTCAGCAGCACCTTGTGATGATGTATCACTCAGATACATCATCGGCCTGAACGGTGTTTCAAATGATTTATAGACCTGGTAAATCATTAAAGTGAGGCACACTGATGTATTATTCAAAGATGGCACCACATGGGTAAGAACCTTTTAAATGCATAGTCAACACAATAACAGAACACAGCATCAAGCACACCTAAATCCATACCATGCAGAAGGCAACTGCTCTAAGCTTGCAAAAGAAGGTAAGTACCAAAGGAGCTCCAGTAATGATGCAGAGTTCTGCTCCTCTCCTCTCATGAACCATGACAGAATAAGTGGAAATGGCCTCAAGCTGTGCCAGCATAGGTTCAGGCTGGAACCTCCACCAGGAGGAATTTCTTCACTGTGAGAGTGGTTAAGCATTAGAAGTCATCATCCCTGGAAGTGTCAAAAAATGATGGGACATAGCATTTGGTGTTATGATTTAGTTGACAATGTTGGTGTTCATTCAAAGGTTGTACCTTAATGATTCTATGATTCATAAATGTGAGCACCACTGGCTCTATCCAGGAAATACTTTGAAATAAGAAAGGTACATATGACAAGTCTCCCAACTCGAGTAATGGGCAATGGGATTCCGATATTTGTCCTTACTAAGATTTGTGTAGGATATGTGCACTTATCTCAGTGCCAACACATCTCAAATAGGCACCTTCAACACAAGGAAAAGGAACACGTTTGTGTTTATGCACAGGTTTAGGTGGGTAGAAGTGTGCAAGGACCACAATAATGACCTGTGTTCTGTTGATTTTGAATGCAGTCCTGGGTCTTTCTTTTAAATGGATGAAGAATTAGTACACTAAAAATTTTCTCACCCCTGTTTGTGGTTACAGGAGCAGGCCAAAATCTTTCAGCACATAGCACACTATAAGAGTTTGTGAATAGATTTTTTTCCATAAGAATTTGACAGTAGCTGGAAAAACTAGAACTTTAGTAACACATTTTATAACTTTTCATTTCTTGCTATTGTAAATTACTTCCTACCTCACAATAGGCAGACAATACAGATCTAGTTCTCTTACAAGAATACTCTCAAGGAAAGAAAAATGAAGAAGCTTAGTATGACTAACACTGACATTTTAGTTACACTTGAATGTAGCAGTTTCTCTATACACAGCAATGCCCTATTAGGTGCTTCATAGCTTCTCTGCTTCACTATTTCTCTATATTCTGTGGAAATATTTGTTTCTGATATGAGAAGGTCTATTTCCTTCCAATCCTCCGACTTGACCTTGAAATTTGCTTTCAAGTAGTTTGTTGCACCTTTAACAATGGTCCAGCACTGTGTAAAGGTAGAAGAAAAGAGCAAGCCAACCCTTTATGCACATGTATCTTAAACTTCACAATGAGGATTTGTGTAATATTTCTGCAACAAAGAAAATAATTAAAAAGGATAGAGTTCAAATGTTTTCAGTGCCAAAAACCCAATAGGACTGAGGTCAAAAGTTTATGGGAAAGAAACTTCTAGTCCATCAAGAAATAATGACAAACTCAACTTTCTTTGAGACATCCAGCTGTAGGGCTCCACATTTTTAACGCACAAAAACAGCAAAAGAAAACCAGTTGTTTTCTGGGGTGGGGGGCGTGGGTTGGTGCTTAGGTTTTGACAAGAGAAAGTGCCATTCTAGATTTGATTATATTTGGTAAACGTGAATTTTCTCAGTTTAGCTTCTCTTTTGTCCTCTTTCTGATGGCACCTTTAAACTCCATTGATTGGTGACTTTGTGTGCCTCCATCTAAACAAATTTTCTTGTCCAAGTATGTGCATTTTGTGTAAAGAAGGTCTAAATATATCTTCAACACACCAGAATATTTGAGCATGTACTGCATGATAAATGAATATGGATACCTGTCTAGGAAATTTGGGAAATAAATAAAGGAATCTCAATCAATGGATTTGATAGGTCAAATTCATGGTTGCAATATGAGGGTTTGCAGGTGGGTTCTCAGAGAAAGGAGGAAAAATAGAAAAAGAGCTGGACTGTATGGGTTTCAAGAATGTTGTTCATCACCTAGGTA
The DNA here is from genome assembly GCA_009812075.1 of Sialia sialis. Classification (NCBI taxonomy): domain Eukaryota; kingdom Metazoa; phylum Chordata; class Aves; order Passeriformes; family Turdidae; genus Sialia; species Sialia sialis. Next base: position 26,756,371 of record VRYO01002734.1, read on the forward strand.
AAGGGTGAATGCAAGAGTTTTCTAATGTAATAAAAAGTTCTGTTCATGATTTAACTGTGACAGGTGTCCAATTTCAAGAAGCCAGATAATTTAGCATTTGTTGATATTCATGATTTCTTTCAGAAAAAGACATTTTTTCCCATGAGACCTGTTTTTTGAAGCTACTCTAATTTCTCGTGATATTTCTTATCTCACTTTCAAACTCCCAGCTAATTTAAAATTCCATCAATTTATTATTGTGAGATAACATCCAAAGCCTTTTAAGTACCCCTTCGTATGACTAATGTACAGATATCAAATATGTTACTGTAGAAAAAATGTGGCTCATATATAACTATATAGAGCTAATTATTGTAAAGAAAAAGAATAGCTTTCTGTTGAACCTTTTGCTCATTACATATAGGCCATATGGAAACACAGAAAACTTATATGAAATAATTGAAGCATATCTATTTTATGCTCTGAACATGAACAACTCTATTAAGAGCCCTATTCTGGTGTAGAAACAAAAGTGAAATGAAGACATAACGTGATATCAATCCACAATTTTCCTATTTTGTTAGAGTTCGGAACAAAATAATTTGATTCGTCTAGTCACAGCACAGCAGGAATAGCCTGATTTTCTTAAAATCTAACAGTTTTATTTACTTTGCAATAGCAACACCTTTCAGGACCATTACATTAATGTTGTCTCATTATATAACTAACAATGCCTTAAACTATATTGGCCCCTAACCAATAATTGTTTTTTTTCCTGGAGTTGCTCACATTGGGAGTTCTTGTCTTCTTACAACTCTGAGACTCTTTAAAAAATCCATAGACATATAGATATATGTTTACATGTAAGTAGCTCTTTAATCTCAACATCTATCAAGTTCATATAACTTTGACAGACCTACTGGAAGTAAAAGTATTGTATTTCTACAACAGAAGATTCCCTGTCTTCTGCAGATACTCAGAGATAAAGAAGGTGACCTCATATTACTTACATAAACTTCTAAAGGGGATTCTGAAAATATCACTATATTTTAAATTTATTTATTTCGTTTAATTTTTTATAGCAGTAATGAACTATACTGGTGCACAGGAACTCTGATCTACTGAAGACTAAGAGGCAAGAATGTAGAAGACAAAAATCAGAAAAATTAGTTGCCACGAATTTGAAAGAAAAGCCAGGAGTTAAAATTGTGAAATACAAGGAATAAAAGAAGTTGCATTTGGCAAATGAAAAAATTATTATGAAAAAAATAAATTTATAAGATGTCTAACATCTGGAGGAAAACTGCAGGAAGAACTTATCTTTTCCTGAACCAGGAGAGCAGAAATGTCTGATACTTTCCTGCTTCACAGTTTCCCAAAATGGAAAGAGATCATACATTAATAGAAACACCAGAGACTGGTAATCTTAGCCTAGAATAAATTGTTGTGTGTTTGATGATTTCAGATTTCTCATATTCTGAAAAACTTGAGCTGAGATGTTTAGAAGGCTCCCTAGGCATTTAACAATTATTCCATGGAATCATGGAATATCTCAAGGAATAGCTAAACAATCTTTGTTAAGTCTTTCCCTTGAGACCTTTTACCACCATGTTCACCATCCAACCTCTTGCATGTATAACCCATATTACCATGTCTGAGTTGGAGAATATAGCACTTGTTGCTAAATTTCTAAACACTAGAGACCTACAACTAACATTTTAACAATTTAAGGGAGAGACAAATACTGAGTCTTTTGCTATAGAGAATAAGAATGGCACCAGTGAATTTTAGACTAAAACAGCCTAAGAGTAACTCTTTCAAAACAAATGGCTGACCTTCTGACAAATTGCTATGAAAGTAGAAGAAACAGAAGACAAGACTAATAGACGATGTGGAATCTTCAGAAAGAAGTTATATTGACTAAATTAGATTAATTTTTATTCCCGGTAAGAGTCATGAAGTAGTTGTTTTATTTCTTTATTTGAGTAAGAGCTGCTTTACTTAAAAGGCATTATTTTTTTGTCAGTCTTACAGCTAAGTAGAGAAGAAGCCTAGATGAAGCTTGACTTAGATGGGGAAGAAACAAGTTAAGAATCAGTATTCATAGAGTAAAAGGTGTATGGGAAGATGCCTCTAGAACAGTCACTCAGTAGGTTTCTGCAAGGATGTTTCTGTTTGTTTGATGTTACTCAACGGTTACATCTACAGTGTGTGCACATTTCCTCATTATTTTCACTGTGAGAAGAGCATGAAGCTGAGGCTTGTTTGAGTACAGGACTGGATTTAGAATTTTATAAAAAATAAAACAAACCTGAATGAAACAAGTAAGAAATTCTCTCAGCAAAAAAAAAACAAAAAAAAAAAACAAACAACAAAACTGGTTAAACACCTTGATTGCAGGATGCAGGGATTATAAATAACCACAGGCAGAGGACGAGCCAAATACAGTTTTGTGAAAGGGTAGGCATTCCACTGTGATGTATAAAGCTTTTGTAACTCTCTAAAAGCATAGTTTTCATTTGAGTGTAGAAGTCCAGAGTCCCAAGCCACAAGACTGAAAGCAAGAACTGATGTTATTTGCCAGCATACAGAATAATTTATGACAAACAATATCACACTTACTCCAAATACACAGTTGATTTGAAGATAAACAATCTCATGAGTACTGCTTATCAAGTACAAGCTGCAGCCATGATCTTATGAACTCTGACAACAGCCTATTCTGTAAGACATAGAAATCAATCCTGAAACTGTAAGGGCTCAGCTGGAGTACTTACACTCAAATTTTGCCAGTAAGTCTTGTAATAATCTGAAAAGAAACAAAAAAAATTGTGAAGGAACAGAAATATTCAGAATGTCAGAAAGAATCATGTAAAATGGAAATGTTAAGGACTTCAAATTTATTCAACAAAGAACAACACTAACAGGAGACAAGAGACTTAAGTGATTTTTGCAAAGACATTGTCTACTATGCATGGAAAAAGACTTAATGGGCTTAAATGTTATCAAGGGAGATTTAAGTTATACATTTTAAAAAAATCCTAATGGAGGGAAGAGATAAGCATAAAATAGGTTGCCTAGGGAGATTTTAGAATCTCTGTCATTACACCAATAATTATTTGGAATAATTTAAATATGGTTGAGCCTACCCTGCAGCAAGTTAACAGATGAAATACTCTCTTCAGGCCCCATCTCATATTTTCTATGAGTCTGTGCTTCTCTCTACATCCCACAATATGTACGTTGCACATTTTATGTCTGTCATACTATCATTTTTTAATTTCTATCCTGCTCCCACCTTTATTTATCCTATTTTACATAGCAAGGCTTCTAAAACCTTTTGATCCATTAGCAAAAAAAACCAAACCAAAACAAACAAACAAACAAAAAAAAAAAACCAAAAAAACCAACCAAACAAAAACCCAAGCAAAGAAAAAAAAACGTAGAAAGCAAGACAGAAAAGAAAAGGATTAAGAGTTAAACAGTCTGTCAAAAAGGACAAATCAAAAATACATACATTTATCTCCAAAAAACTTTGGATTCATTCCAGAAATTAATTTCATTACATTTTCAAGTTAAAAATGAAATAATAATATTACAGTAGTTTCACACTCATAAGCCACACCTGGTTATAAGCTGCACATCTAGGTAGCCAAGAAGGCCACGGAATTTGTCCATAAATAAGCCACACCGGGTGATAAGCCACAAGTTTTTGTTGGGTTTTTCTAAGCGAGGATTCATGTGCAACAAAGTAAAGAGTTAGTAACAGAATCGCACAATCCCAGGGTTTGCTGTCAGGTGCTCAATTTGCAAACAGTTTTCACAGACTGGTGAAGCCTTTAAATGCAGCCTCAGTCGCCCTGGCACTCCCGCCCCCGGCGCTGGCTGCCACAGCTCCCCGCCTGCTCGGCAGCAGCAGCTCGCTGCGTTGCCACACGAAACCGCCAGTGGCTTGCCGCCCTCTCACCAGTGGCTCCAGCTCACCACCCACCCTGCAGCGGCTCCACGGCAGCTCCCCACCCACCTCCCACCCGCCCAGCCATGCCTCCGCAGCTGCTCCCTGGCCAGCTGCAGCTCTGTGGCAGATCCCCGCCCGGCCGGCTCTCACTTCTGGGTTGGCATTTCGCCGGAATTTGTCCATAAATAGGCCGCAACTGGTGATTAGCCGCACTTCTGGGATAGGCTCAATTCTTCAGTGAAATAAGTGTGGCTTATCAGTTTGAAATTACTGTACTTTAATTTGTAAAATGTAAAGAAAGAGACATTTGCAATACATAGAATTGTTTTTTTCCTATTTACAAATTAAGAATATCCAAACTTACAGAGAAGAGCACATGGTTGGAGAACGTATTTTGTGTAGTTCTATGTTAACTGTTACTGTGTAGGGTGTGTTATATTTATGCAACTTTAAGAAAACCAATTCTACCCAAATTCCCAGTCAAGAGCATTAGTGAATTGCATTCTTCATATTGCCTGACTTTGTTGCATTTTTAGTGTGAAATTTCCTAATGTGCTAAGGAATCCTGGCATGATGTTTTCTATTGCATGCATTTTTCATGCATGAAACCAAAGTACTGGTAAAGAAATTTTTAAAATCCTATTTTAATTAGAATTTTAAGAAAAAATATTTTTGTAAACATAAATAATTAATATATGCCTCATGTCAGTAAAGAGAATCCAGGAACAGGAACCACCATTTTGGTTTTCTGCCCAGTGACAGTTCTTCCCCTGCCTTTTTAATAAAATAAAACTTTTAAAATATATTCATCATCATTTTCTTGAACAGATGAGTAAATAACTCATGCATTCAAAGTGTTTCTTTATAGAAGACAGAAGATATCCTGCACAATAAGAAAAACATGTCTTATAGGAAAAAATAAAAATTAGCATGCATTAAAACTGCATGTTGCCTTTGTTTTAAAATACTCTTTTCTAGAGGCTTCTCTTTGAAAAGCATTTTGTCTGTACTTTGGCTTGGTTAATACATATATAAATTTTTTTTAAAAGTCCCCTATGGTTTTGGATTTTTTGGTGCAATAAGACTAAATTTTGCCAAAAACTTCAGCAATATCACAATGCATTAAAAGTTTGTAGGATTTTTTGAGTTTTTACTGTCTAATGATTCTTCATCTCAAATGTTTACACCAAGAGATAAAGGTTTGAAGGATGAATTTCATGAATATTTATTTAGAAGATGCTTCAAAACGTTACAGAAGCTTAGGAAGAATTCTGACAGAATTTGATTAACGGGTGGGAACCAAGATGGGCAAGGAAAAATGTCCCATTTAAACATTTTCTAGTATTTTAATTTTTCAATTTTAATTTTCATTTGAAGAATTTTTTAAAACTTGAAGATCATTTTAATTCCAGGGTTTTTTTAAGTAGCCTAGATATGACTCTATGAATCAGTATCATTCTTTTGCACACTTTTTTAATAAAGATTAGGCTCCAATGACTCATTCCACTTTGAAATGTAATCACCATGATAGGGATCATGGGGGCTCTTTGCAAAAGAAAATTACTCCCTCTGGTCTGCTTTGGTAATTCAACCATAGAAGTTCCATGGTCTTAAAAGGATGATTCTGTGGTCAAGACAGAGACATGGTCCAAGCACTTGCCACCTTGGGCAACATTTTATTTTATTAGTTTTTGATATTAGATGTCATAATAGTTTTCCTAATATGGGATACAGAGAGGATAGAAATACATCACTGTTACCTCCAAAACAGCTGCTTTGGGGTTCTTGGAGAAGAAGGAATCATTTGTGTATATATTTGTATGTATGCATGTTCTTTCATCATTTCTGGACCTATGTGTACGTGTCACGAGATATGCAATCATATTCAACTTCAAAAATCCATCAGTATGCCCCTTCCTTGAAATAAACTTTACTCAACAGAGTTTTGTTTCTCCAGCAGAAAGGTTACTCTCACAGTTTACCTAATTTGGTTTCTGAAAATATATTCCCTCTTTCCTCACTGAACATTATTTCTTTCCCTCTGATAGGTTCTTTCACTCAAGCATTGACTGCTTTTTCAGTAATGTGCCACAAGCAGCTTATTATCACTGAGAGTTGTCATTTTATGATCCCATACTATAGCACAGTATTCCCATTCCCATCTGCTCACCTAAATTTTCTGATAAATTTAGGTCTCTGCCAGAGAAAAGTTATTTACCTGATCTTTTTGTTAAGTAATTGTTGCCTCACTGAAGAGTTCACGCTGCTTCCTCTCACAAACAGAATTTCTCATGAAGTCTGTGTTGCTATTAATTACAGAAGTACTTCTAGGTCTCTATGGAAACTTCAGCTCTGCTTAGAAAACCACAACTGTTTTATATACCCTGTAAGAGGTTCTCTCTGTGGAGTTTGAAAGGAGCTTCTGTGCAAGACCTTTTAACCCATTAGTCTTGGTAATGTTCAAATACCACTTTTCAGTAAGATAACCATTTGGAAAAGCTCCTTCTTTTTTTCTGGAATTACTTAGAAAAAAAACAAAATGCACTGGGAAATGTGCATTTAATTAGCTTGTAGTGTTACTTCTTTCAGGACAGAGAGTGACTAGCAAGGAGAAACTTGATTACAAAACCAGTCTATGATTCATATAAGGTACTAAGCAGCACTAAGGAGTAGGACAAATCCAGGACTCAGAAGTTAGATGAAAAGTATAACACTTCTCATAGCAGTGTGTTGTGATCACATGTCTTTCAGAACTCTTACGTCTGCCATCAGTGAAACTGCGGAAACAGAGAACCTGAAGAAATATTCTGCCCTGCTCTTGGATTACCCATTTTCTTTTATGAGTTTATTTAGATGGAGAGCTTTTCTTATATAGTGATCCCTTCATTCATCGTGCTAACATGCAAAACACTCCCCAAAAGATTATTCACTACTGTTCCAGAATTAGTAAGGTAAAATTGAATCTCAGAGGTAGGAATTCAGGTGTCATCATCTTTTCACTGGAACACGTTAATCTTTTGTGCTTCTGATGAGAAAGATGTATTGGTAGCCAAATAAACTCTAAAAATACAAGATTAAATGTTAATAACTAGTGTTTTCAAAACAAGTTCAAAAGATAGTATACCTAAGCAGTGAGCTGAAAATGTGGAAAGCAATGCAAATTTACTTTGTATAAACTCTAGTAACATTCTTTGTCTGCAGATTAATGAATGTTTAACCAAAACGATTTACAGTTACTCTCTTACATAAGTCAAAATGACAGTCAGATTTCTCCCAAATTAATTGATTAAAATCGGTGAATAAATAGCTAATGAATTTGGTATTGAAGATCCCTTACATTGGTAATAAATCCATAGGGAAATAGCCAAGTAAAATCTTGTAAAGATTTTACTCAAAATGCAAATCAAATGAAAAAGACTAAGCAGCTATGAGGCAGGGCTAGATATAAAAAAAGGAAGAGGGGTCTTTGAAATTATTTGATACATAGACAACAGAATAGGATAACCTGTCTTTATGAAAAGTGAAAAGGGAAGGAAAGTGAGCAGCTGATCCATTTTGATTACAAGATATGAAGAAGTATCAAATCAGCAGTAAGCCTTGGCTTTAGCAAAGATTAAATATAAGTAGAAGATCTATGACCTGGCTCTCAAAGGTCAGAGTTTAACACTGGAAATCCAGCAAGATTATGCATTAAGAAGCTCAGTAGCTGTGTTTGTTCAGGTTGGCTAACAGAGATGGAGTGAAGAATTCCATTTCTTTCTACACTACTGCTGTCAGGATAGAAATGAGGACTTCCCTTGAAATGAGAGTATAACAAACCATTTAGGCCAACCATTCACATCTGCCTGTTTATGATAAGGAATTTCCTTAATAAGCAAAGTAACAAACAGTTTTGATAGCCTCACTCAAGAAAAGACAGAACAGACTAAATTCACACTGAATGCCTAAGACAAAGGGAAAGTATCTCCCCCAGAGATTAAAAAAAAAAAAAAACCAACAATAAAAATTACATTAATGGCGATGTGACCACATGCAATGGAAAAGCCCAAAAAAAACCTCATTAAGCCTTCTGTTCCTGTCTGTGCATCAACCTTATAAAAGCATGATTAGATCCTCCTTCAGTGAAAATTGCTTGTATATCAATACAGACCAAACCAAATCAGGGCTCAGGGAAAACAATGGTGATGGAAGCCTTATCATTTAAAAACTAGTGATTATTCAGAGGTTAAAAAAAAAAAAAAAAAAAAGTGAGATAATGTTAAATTTACCTTTTGTCAAATTTGTAATCCCATTTTTTTTAAAGAAAAATAAACACAACACACAGTAAAACATGTTAATGTTTCTCAAAATCAGAGCATTATTTTCCATCCAATTTTGTATTGTACCAATCCAATATTGCTTGAAATCCCGTCTTGAGGAATATGTTTAATATTTTCTGTCTTCACTTTTTCTCCCTAGAAGCATAAGACTTGAAAGAACCTCATAAGTAGTAGCCACTTCAACATAAGTGAAAAATACTCCCCAATAAAACTAGAGGGATTTTTTTTATCATTGCTAAAATGTTATTTACCATTGCTTCGGATTCTGGCAGATTTAGAATATCATTGTTATCTTTATTCTAATCCTTCTCTTACTCTTTGCCTAAAGTTTATTCAATATTTACTTGTATGCAGTGTTTATTGCACCTGCACCATTATCAGAATATATTTCTGGGAGGGAAAAAACCCAAAGCAACTGGGTTTAACAAAAAAAAATCTATTCAGCAGTATGAAACTTATTTAGAGTAAAGGTAAAATATCTTAGAGATGTAGGTCAATTAGGAAAGGTTAAAAGGTTAAAAAGACCATATGAAGTCTGGAAAGAAAATCTTAAGGAAGTGAAGGTAATCCTAAGGTTTAGCTAAGTGACATTGATTGGTGAAATTTAAACTACCATCAGCTGCTTCTCAAGATGGTTGGTTTCTTAAATCTCAACTTATTCTTTATTTTATTAAAGCAAATAATTACAACTTCCACCATAACATTCCATGTATCCACAAGCAAGTCTCCTAACATTCATTATTTTCTCCTGGGGAAGCTCAAACAGTGATGTGAGACCCAACAACACAGCTCATCCATTGTAGGAGTCTCAGATGACCATGCTGATGGCTGTGGCATTTCTTGGACTGAAATTCATTACACTGTCACAACAGTTCAATAAATCAAAAGAAACATGTCTACCCCAAAGGGTTGAGAAGTTCTTTCGAATCCTGTTCCAGCCATACTCTCTGCATAAGAGCCAAAGGTCAAGTTTTCCTCCTCCTCCCCCAGACTCAAATGGTAAAACTTGTGTTGCCATTTGAAAGGAGGAATGAAAAGCTACAAGCTGTGACAATACAGCAAGACACCATACAAATAGACTTAGAGGACACAGGGAAGAGTACTTTGAGATACTTTAGTTCTGGAAAAGCTGCAGCTGCAAATAGAGGCAACTTTGTGACTCACTGTATAAAGCACAAAGTCCACTGGAGTCCCTGGACTTCACAAGGGATCCAAGATGTATCAAAGTCCACAGAAACCAGTTTTCAAGTTTGGTATCTTATATCATGCTTCATCTGCAACAAAACTCAGAGCTGCTAAGATGCCAAAAATGCCAGGTGTATTTAGACCTTTAAGGACTAGGTATTCTTGGACTGAAATGATAGATTCCTCTCTGCAGTTCAAATCTCCAGAAGCGCTTTAATCCAAAACATAAATAAAGGAAATTAAGCAAAAATGAATATACCTTCTGAAGTAGTTGAATGAAGTTTGTAGAATGTAATATATTTTGATCATATTCATTTCAGGGGCTGAAATTTTGAGTCTGTTTTTGACATAAAATCTAAAATATCTAATATCAGTTGAACACTCCAGAATATTCCATCAGCTTGGATGATAAGATAAGAGCATGTGAAATGTAGAGAATACTTGGGATGTTGGGTCACGGAAATTCCAAAAGAATTTGCAGATTCAGCCCAGAAGGAGCTCTCAGAAGCTATAGCTGCCTAAGTAGAATAGTCATTTGTATGAATACGCAGACTCAAATTTTTAGAGATCTTCTAGTTCTTGAGATCTAGATAGATTTTTAAGATAACTGGATGGTTCATTCTTTACAGTTTTTTCAAGTATATTTCACTAAAAAAAGAGGTGGTAGAGTTTCCTAACTGTAGACTTGTGTGTCTTATACTGACATAATCTGTCTAATTCTGTATCAGGAGACAATTGACCTATCACAGAGTTTAAAACATAAGAGGAAAAAATAAGCCTGAAGCAAACACCTGCTGCAACAAATTTTAGACACATGTGAGCAAATCTTGACAAAGATGTAAGCAAATCAATACAAGATTTTTAATGAGAAGTGTCAGTCCAGTTTAATTTTATGTGTTTCTATCAGCTTCACCTATGTTTAACAGTATTCCACTCTCTTGTTGAGCTACATAATCTTTTTCCTGAATTTATCTAGAATGACTCATATAGGAAACATCAATATTCTCAAAGAAGAGGGTTGATGTATGAGGACAAATGTGTCTGTATTTCCCCAAACTGAAATATCGGATTTTGACTTGCTTAGCAGTCTCTATTTTCATTTGACCCATAAAACTGGTCTGAGATGTATGTAACCTTTAAGGGAGGAATTAAAATACTTTTCTGAACTTTCCTGCAGGGCATGAAGCAGAACCAATTGTGTACATCTTGTGTTAGGTCTGCTGTAGATTGGCTAGTACAACTAATTAAAAAAAAAAAAAAATAGAAAAAGAATCCTGAATTTCAGCTGGTTATCTGAACCTTGCATTTAGGAGGGACGCAGGACTTTGTGACAGATGTTGTTGAGCTTCATGAGGTTTGTGTTCCTTCACCCTTCAGCATGTTAAAATCTTCCTTGCACACAAGCAAAGCAAAACAAGGAATTAATTCAGCCATCTCCAGGACAGCAGGGCTCTATCACATGTAACGATTACTTGAGTAGACAAATGTCATTACTCCAAATGTCCCCCTTTCCTCCTTCTTCCCTCGACTTTGTATACTGAGCATGATGTGACATGGTCTGGAATATCTCTGGTCACTTGTGGTGACCTGTCGTGGCTGTGTCTCCTCCCAACCTCCCCTGCATCCTTCAGTCCTGTCACCAGTGTGGCACCACAAAAAAAGCAGAAAAAACCTTAACTTTTGTAAGACTTGCTCAGCAATAACTAAAATATCACTTTATTAATAACCTTGTGTTCAGCAGAAATAAAAAACACAGCTTCACACCAGCCACTGTGAAGAAAATTAAATTTATTCCAGCCCAAGCCAGCAAGCACACTGTCATGAAAAAACTCCTGTACATATCCTTCCCTCAGGTACCAGGAGACATTGTTGGACAAGAAAAATGGATTTCCCTCCACAGATTTAGCCTGACCTATGTATGTATTTGCCACTTGCCAACTTACTTACTCATGACTAGGTTATCTGATGTACAGTATTTTTTCTTGTCTGTGTCATTAAAAACTGGTGACACTAAAGCATTTTTTTGGTAAAGGATTAAGGATTTGTACAGGATCTAAGCCACTGCACTATTACTGTATTTAACATTCTTCTCCATATTTTGTTCCAGGATGAATCTAGAACTGAAATGTGTGATTTTAAAAAAAAACAAACAACACAACAACAAACAAACCATAAAAAAATCATTGGAACATACTAACATACTCTGTTTTGAAACTCCTAATTAGATGCTTCTGTGCATATTATCTGTTTCTCCATCATTGCTTGCAGTCAAAATTATGTTGATTTTCTCTGTATACATTTGTCTGGAAACTATAATTATGCTTTACCATATTACCTTTGGGGAAAGCATAAATCGTCTGCATCATATTCTGCATTGGAATTATGCTGCTAACTTGGTTATTTAAGAGGACTCAGGACAGCCCTTATTTCAGTGCCTCTTAAAACAGAACTAAAGTAGAATAAATTTCGAGTTTCTAGGAATTTTTGTGACATCATCCCAAATTGTAATGATGTGATTATTCATCATATGCTAGAGTCATAATTACATTCTAATTATGCAAGGAGAAGTATTTATACTAAAACAGGCAATTAGGTGTAATTACACTAATGATGTAAATATGCAAGAATTAACTGAAAGTGATTTGAAAAGGAACTAGGGAAATGTGTACAAATAAAACACATTTGATGTTAAAAAAAAAAGTAAACCTCTTAAATGTTAAATGATAAATCTTAATTATGTACTCAGAATATCATGCAAGGAGATGCCCCAAGGTCATTTTTCCCCTCAGAGCTCCTAGTAAATGTTACTATTCTCTATCCCATAAGGAAAGTGAGAGATAAAATGGATTTCTTTCTAGATATTTTAAGAGATGGGCAGGCAAGGGTCCCTTAAAACACAGCATATTCTGTGATTCTGTGACTCTGCCAATTTCAAAACTCCAGGTAATAGGTAACAGTAAGTTTAATAAAATAAGTCACAAGCAGTAGTGAAACACAAGCACTGAAGAAACCTGTCAAAACTCTTTCTGGCTCAGCAGAATGAATAGATTTTCCAGAAATACTGCCTGCAAATATTCTTCTGGGGGCTATAATTTATACTATTATTTTGTGCTTTTTGTCAGCTGTGGGCCCAGTGAAATGCTATTAAATATTGTAAAATATTACAAAGAAAAATAACTTCAAGATTTTCCATTTTTACTTAATTCCAGTCACACAATAAGTTTATGAATTTGTGACATGATCATCAATTCAAAAGCACTTTTAAATCTCAGCATGAATCTTTATCAGTCATTACTCTAGAAAAGGGCAATTACATCTGTCTCTGAAAAGTGTAACACTAAGAGAAATGAACTCAGCACAATTTTCGGATCATGACCTGGGCTGTCCTGACACAAAATTGAAAACTTATGCTGATAGTCCACCCCGGCTCTCCTTTGCTGTCTGTTTCTCAAACCTAAGAAACAAAAGATGCACTGTGGTAGATGGATGGCTGACCCTTCTTCTGCACCTTTGTATTTCCCTTGTATGTCTGCACTGCATCATTCTGCTTTACGTCTTGTAGCTGTAATAAAACCTTTATTCCCACTTTGCTAAATCTCAAGGAAGAACAGGGAGGTTGCTGTCAAAACTCTTCTCTAGCACTTAAAATACAAGGCCTTTTAAAGGTGAATTGATATGCACATGATATGATAGGATCTGCTGCAAAAAGTACCTGAACTCGGGCTCTGCAAGAGTTAGTGAATATCAGAAATCCAGTTTCTTAAGGAAGCTGTCTGTTCCTTGCCCATTTGTGAGCCTTTTCCTCTCTACCCACCTCTGAGCATAGTAATAAATTTCACTGATTTGTGAAAATAGACAAGAAATTACAAAGCAATTACAGTAATTTCACAATTATAAGCCACACCTGATTATAAGCCGCACATCTGGGTAGTGGGTAGACTACAGGATTTGTCCATATATAAGCCACACCCGAATATAAGCTGCATATTTTTATTTTTTTGTTTAAACAAGGATCCATGTGTGACAAAGTTACGAGTTAGTAACAGAAGCGCACCAGCGCGGGGTTTGGTGTCAGGTGCTCAATTTGCAAACAATTTTCATAGACCAGCGAAGCCTTTAAACGCAGCCCCAGGTGCCCTCACTTCCAGGTTGGCATTTCACTGGGATTTGTCCATAAATAAGCCATACCTGATGATTAGCTGCACTACTGGGGTAGGCTGGATTCTTCAAAGAGAAAGGTGTGGCTTATAATCATGAAATTACTGTAAATTGTCTCAGAAGTTCTTTCAGCTGCGCTGATGCAGGACTCAAAACTCACCTGCCTACTGAAATACAGGCAGTAAACTTCTCTATAAGTAATTATTCTCAGGACACATACCCTGATGCTGCCCTTAACAATAAAAGAGAAGGGGAAGGCTAAAATCTATAGAAAGCCAGGTTTCTTTAGTGCCTGTAGTGTTTCACTACTGCTTTTGACTCATCCTACTGAACTTACTGTTGCCTAATACCCTTTCTACAGGGTTCTACAGTTTCAGCTATCAGATATGTAAACCTACATCTTCAGGGTAACAATTTTTCTGTATATATAAAAATGTTGTAGCTAAGTCCAGAGCTGAAACATTACAGGCTGAAGAAATTTGTTTAAGAGTGAAAACTTAAGACAAATAAGGCAACAGACATCATGATGAGCAAACTGTATTCCCAAACCATGTAAAAGTTTAAACTGATACAGAGGTTTTGTTTTGGTTTTTTTTCTATACAATGGTTTTCCTTTTCTTTGCTTTAAAAATTGTGATTAGAAAAAGGTTCCTATCTCCTTCTGCTTTACTAACTACCAGCAGCTGAATTACATCCCTAAGAAGTCACTTCCTGGGATATAAAAGTAGCGAATATTTTCTAAAGAGTTGCTCTTATACAAATCTCTTTAATTCAGGAATAATACTTCGAAGTAAAAAAAATTAAAAACAATTTTGAGAAAAGAAAATAAAGACAAATAATATTACTGTATTAATGTAAGTGGATTTAAATTTGAAATAATGCTACTTGTTTCAAATCTAAAAATGCTCTACCTCAATGGTTTTCTTTTTCAAGTATTATACAACCAGATTATGGGGAGGAAAAAAATATTTGATGGGGAATCAAGAGCAAAAAAGGTCAAAAAAGAGGACTCCAAAAAGTGCTGTATTTTTCCATAGGTACTTTTTCTTCATTAAGTTAACAGTGATGAAATCTGAATTTTTAAATAATATTATGATTGAAATATTAGAGTTACTGATACATTTTTGAAACAAGAGGATACAGCCAACAAAAACCAGCAAATACAAGCCAAGAACCTAAAACTATGCACTATTTTTCTCTTTAAATCCCATTAACTCCAATTAGAGCAAAAAGCCACTTAAAATAATATTATTTATGCTTTAATTTTTGATTGGCATATATGTCTCAGCCTTGTTTATGCTGATACAAAATTGACACTGACTAAAGAGAGAGAGAGATGACATTTCTGCTGTACAAAGTTAGATCCTATTGCAAATAGATCTCAACAGTTCTGGTTAAAGTTGTTTTACTAGTATGTTCCACTTATTTTCTAGTCTTTTCTGAGTCAATGTCCCAAAAAGATTTCATTATAGGAAGAACAAAGAGAAAGTAGTTGCTTACATGAGGCTTTGCAGCAGCTAGGTCTAATATATCCTGCAGAATTCTTTACTATTTGCAATGCCGGCAATCTTTCAACCTTATGGAATTCACTACTGTGATGTTGGCAGGAAAGAAGGTATGGAAACAAAAGGGCATGAACATCTTCATCAGAACATTCAAACAAAAGCTGTTGGGAGCAGAGTGTGATTCAAGAGCTGATTAGTTACAATGGCTTCCTAGGAAGTTAGATTACTTGGTTTTCTGTTTTTTGATGCTTGAGAAGACTATAGATTAGCTACAGTGAATGCCATCTTATTGGATACTGTAATTTCATTACTTCTGTAAATACCTAATAAATCAATTTGGGAAAAAACCTGAGTTGAAATCACATCCATCCCAGGAACATTTTATGTGCTCCGGAGTAAAAGGAGAAAGAAAAGAAGAACCATTTGGCTCTGAAATTCACTTTCTAAAGAAAGAGTGACATGCAGAGAGCAACCACAGCTATGATTCACAAGCAAAGATGGAGTTTCAATTTCACCTTCTAAGCAATAATTTAGACTGCTTCTGTGGAGTGCAGTTAAAGCATAATCTTACCTCTGCATTTGTTATGGGGTAAGATATGAGGATTCTTTCTGTCTTCCCTGTGTATGATGTACTTGTGGATTATTTCCTAGTCATGGAGGGACCTCAAAATCTGAATTTGCATCCTGAAAGATGTTAAAACAAAGAGCAGCAACACAGCGTTTTGTCACTTGTTTCTTTCTTTTATGAGCTGAGACCAGCTGTTTAAATGTGATTGATATTCTTTTTTTTCACTAGAAACATACCAGCTACAGGGCAGCCCTCTCTTTCAACATCTGTTCAGCATATTAGTCATATATTCAGATTTTCCTGCTCACTCAGCATGTTAAAGCCCATTAAAATACATTGAATATTCTTCTGAAATGAGCAGGAGGGGTTCACAGGCTTAAAGTCTGCTGGTTCCAACTACAGATGATCTTAAATCCAAAACAGTTTTGATCACTGTGATTTCATTTGTGGTTTCTTTCATATTAAGTTATTCACTGCAGTCCTAGTATGAAGACAAAATGAGAAATAGAAAAGATCCCTTAAAATCATGCCACAGGACAAACAGCTCAAGCTGAATGAGGTAAAAACATGCAAAGCATCATTATTCTGTTGAGATACTCAACATTCAAACTGGCAGAATGATCATTTTTCGACAATCTTTATAGGAGTCTGAGAACATCAACTCAAGGGATTTTTCACAATTTTTTAGTTTGATTTCACCAGAAGACAAGATTTGTCTCTGTCCAGTCCTTTCTTGCTTCTCCTTCTGTATTTTACGTAAACTATTGGTCAGCCTTCACCAAATCTTGAAAAAGAAAAGAAATGAATGGTCTGAAATGTAAGCTCTTGCAATGTGGATTGTAAAATCTACTTGGAAAGCATTAGCTAGCCAAGCACAGACAGCCATCTAGTTAACATAAATCACTCAAGATCAAACAAAGTACATAGCATCTCTTTCCTATATATCCAAGACAGGTATCGCAGAGAAGTTTTGTCACAGTTTTTTATGCCCCAGAAGTTTTTCATGTGGAAACCACACTTGAAATTGGAGGAGTTCTGTTCTCATTATTTATTTTTTTTATACATAGGATGGTTTTATTTATTCAGTCTCACCTGTTCTGCTAATGTAGATCTGGATTCAACACTGTCTACTTGCAGTCATAGTTGAGAAGAAAGTAGAGTAATTTCACAACTATAAGGGGCACCGGATTATAAGGCACAATTCCGGGTTGTCGGCAAATTTCCAAACTCTGTCCATATATAAGGTGAACCGGACTATAAGGGGCACTTTCTTTTTTGCAGTGAGGATCCACTGCTGGCTCTCCCTGCGGCTCTCGCAACTCGCACTTCCAGGTTGGCAAATTTTCAACATTTGTCCATATATGAGGTGCACCAGCCTATTAAGGCGCACTTCCAGGTTTTGATCAAAATTTTAGTCAAAAGGGTGCACCTTATAGTCTTGAAATTAATGTATATTGAAATACTAGTTGTAGAATTTTGTACTGGCTCTTGTCTTTGTAGAAGCTGATAAAGGGCTGTTTTGGATTTGAGTTACAAACAGTATTGGCAGCACAGGGATGTTTTAGTTACAGCTGAGCAGCACTGACAAAGGACCAAGACCTTTCTGCTTCTCACCCTACTCCAGCAGTAAGGGGCTGGGAGTACACAAGGAAACACAGCTCTCCCCGGCTGGGGTATATTCTGTACAATATGACTTCATGCTCATATTTTTTTGATTATATTTTGTCAAGATGTTTTGAATTTTGTTGTTTATTGTCCCAAATAACAGTGACGTGTGATGAAGATTTCCTTTCCTAGGGATGGCTGAACATCTGCCTGTACATGGGAGGTAGTGAATTAATTCCTTGCTTCACTTAGCTCTTCTTGGGTCTGCAGCTTTTGTTTTACCTATTAAACTGTTTGCATCTCACCACATGAGTTTTCACACTTTAACCTTCCCAGACCTCTCCCTACCCTCACAGGGAAGAAGAGTGAGTGAGAGGCTATGTTGAACTGAGCTTCTCACACAGGTTAAACCACAAGAAGAACATGAGTATTTCTATGGTGAAATGCACTATTTTTGGTTTTTTAGTCTTCTAACTACAGAGAATCATAGCATTAGTCATGTAATATTTTAAATTTATCTTTCTTTTGGTTTTCTTCCTAAGGTGAGTGTGTGTTTGTTTTGTTTTCAGACTTCTAAAAAATCATAAATTAGAACCATACTATGTTTCATCTGGTGAGATACAGTGCACTACACTGAAAAAAGAAAAAGAGATTGTTATACACAACCCATGTTTTAAGTCGGAAGCATACCTTGAACCTTATGACTTTTAAATATAATTTACACTTAAGTTCAATATCTTCATTCTGCTACAGTTTGTACTGAAACTGTCATAAGGAACGAAACTTTGAAGTTCTCAGAAATTTACGTTATCATATCTGCCTGGCATCTCTTTCTCTCCATAATCATTTTGGGCCATTTTTTATTGTCTGCAGTCATGTTTTTCTCTTGATCACATCCATCAGTATCTAATAATAAAGGTAATTAAAACGGAGGGTCTATGAAGTACAGTATTTTCTTCCTGTTTTTGTCATGATTTTTATAATTGATTCTTTTTATAAAGGAATTTTGCTTCTTAAAATATATTATTTTTAAAACAAAAAAAACCCCCAAAATTGTGTTAAAAACCTAAACTGAATATATATATAAAAAAAAGCCTTAAGTATCCATTGTGAAACCCATTGGCACATGAAAGTTATGTGAGCTGCTGCATAACTGAAGTGCCAAGCACTTGTTCTCCATTACTATTACAAGGAGTGATGTCTGTTCAAAAACATTAGCAGAAAGTGCTAAATTTGACATACATAACTGAAATGGCAGAATATATCAGCCATAATTCGTTCTACATAATCTTTAAACATCAGCCTCCCAGAATACAGTCTGAAAATTAAAAAAAAAAGTTCTCCAGTGGTTTTCAGATGACAAATGTGCACTTTTGCTAGAAAAAATGACAAAAAGACACAAACTTGGGAAATCTTTCGATAACATACAAGACAGTAGGATTGAACAGATATGCTGGGATCTATATACAGTGATTTTTCTTTTATTATAAGATCCTGAGTGACATACTGTAAAAGAAGGATCTGTGAAAATCACAGAATAGCAGGAAGCTAAAATGGATTTTTTTTTTTTTTTATTAGCTCTCATAATTTTTCCACTAAGATATAGATTCAGTTAATGAGGTTATCAGGTATTAAAATCATACAGGCCAAGAATGCTAGTTGTGGTCAAATTATTTTCTCATCAGCATCAGACTAAACACATACAAAGGTTTCTGTTTGTGTTCTCAGCTGGCAGACAGAAATAACATCTGGGCCATTAACATCAGAATTAGTAATCTAGAGAATTGCTTCTTCTATCACTTCCAGTAAATACTGGACTCCAATTAGGAATCCTCCAGGCCCACCTGCAAAAATGTCTGTGTGATTCAAATATCCAAATGTCACAGATTGTGGAGGGTTTTATGAAGAGAAAATAAGAACAAAAGCTACCTGTAAGATTCTGTACATTCTGAGTTAAGCAAATGACTATGGTAACCATATCTTTAGAGAGAGATCTCAAAAAATTTTATCACATGGAATTTTGTTGAGTGCAAATTTGGAGAGAAAAAACAGAAGTTCTTAAAAGTGAACAACAACAGCAACAAAAAAAGTTACACCTTTGTTGGATGACTTCCCTCCAAAAGAATAACTTCTGGGACATTCTGCACTTAGAAAATGCAGAAGTGACAGAGAAATTGTTATTTCTGTACCGTTCTGCTTTAGATATTAACAACAGAAAAATCTTAAAACTTGCAGGTGATCAAGTCAAAACTACACTATCTACAGAACTATCTTTCTCAAATGAAGTGGTAATTGCCTCTTTTCCTTGTCCTCTTGCCATGGGTTTTGTTTTAAAATTAATGTAAATATATTTGGACCACTGTCCTCAATTTTATAACATTACAAGGTCTAGAGATTTCATTTCTCCCAGAAATCATTAGCAATTAAAATAACAATGTGATACCGAATTTGTAGGTCTGGCCCATCAGTGATACCACTGTCCTGCTCTTCTCAGAATGCATTTGCTCCAATAGAAGCTGAAAAGACCTGGCTTTTTCTTTGAGAAGTTTCATACAAGCACTCATTTGTAGAAATGTAAAACTCCATGCTAAGTCAAGGAGCAAATGAAAAGACTTTCTTCCAGAAGGTGTTGGCTCTGTACTTATCCTGACTCTGGGATTTTGTAGACTTTTTCTTCCAACCCAATCAATCTGTCTCCTCTTGTATCTCCATTCAGCTTTGTATCACAGCTGATGTGCACTGATTAGTTTCTCTGTCTCTTTGATTGGCTAATAGGAGAGCTGTGAATGAGGGAGAAAAATAATTGGAACTTTCATGATCTGTTGTTAACTTTTGTGTATTCTGATGTTGACTCTGATTTCACTGTTTGCCTATGTTTATCAGGAAATTAATGAGCTCATGAGAAACTCAGTGCATGTCACTGATGTAGTCTATGACCGGATAAACTTTATTTTCCTTTTATCTTCAGCGTTTTTTCTTAAGAGACATATTTTATTATCTTTTTCTCCTCCACTTCAACCCAATTTGAAAGGTTCCCAGTAGCATAAGGCTCAGACACCTACATGAAAGCTGCATAGTAGTTTAGTTTCACCTAAACAGTGAAGGTACTTAACATCTCTTTCTCTGAAATAATAAGATACTTACACTTTGAACTTAAAACCTGAGTGAAGCAGAACATCATGCTGAGAATACAAATTTCTGTAATTTGACTTCAGAACAGTACATTCATTTCATTTACAAGTATACAGAAGAGAGAACACTGCAGTCAGTTATGGTCAGATATTTGAAATTTGTTTTGACTGGTGAAATATATTGTGTGATGATTCTAATGTGTGTGACAGACGCATACAATACCATGTGTCCAGATGTGGTGGTGGAAAAGGAAACAAAAAAATAAATTCAGTGGCACAAATGAGAAATTATATGTAGGAAAAAATAGTATGGTTCTCAGCTGTGAGGATTCCTGATTTGGACGTTCTGGCATCAGCTATACAATAGAATAAGGAAACTCCTACTATTCAGTAAATCAAATTCCTGTTAACTAAAGGCAGGGTCAGCTGTCAGCCAACAAGGGCAATATTTTTCTTTCGTGAAAAGTCTTCACGTGTCTAATCAGGGAAAACAATCTTGTTCAACTTGTCAAACAAATAATTTTTGGACTTTAACCTAGTAGGCAGACTTACATGGCCCTATGTTTCTTTAGTCTGACAAATTCAGATATCATTGTTATTTTACTGATAGCTGAAATGCATTAATACAAACAATATAACAGTAAAAAGAAATTTCCAGCTGAGATGAATGGATGGAGCTCTATCAAATCCTTTGTTACTACATTGATTTGCCATCTGTTTACCTGGATTTTTTATACAAACCTTAAAAGTAAGGCAAAAAATTCATATGAAAAGGTTGAGTACTTAAACCAATGACTGGTTTCTCAGTACCTTGCTCCAATAATTTTCCACATAAATTCCCAGGGAAACAAGGACCACATCTTTCTGACCAAAATTATTTTGAAGGCCCAAAACGAAACACCTCTTAACACTAATTGACTGGTGCTATAATCAGTTAAATTATAGCATGATTTGTATTAATGCTAATTACAGCGGAGAAAGAGAATCTTGTGCCAATAGAACAAGACATAGAGTTAAGGAATGCTTTTTCCATCTTTGCCACTGACATTTTTGTGAACTCTTATGCAAGTCATAAGTACTTAGTGTACCATACATTGTACTTGGTAGACTTATTTATCAACATTTTTCTCTCTCATGTTGCTGCTTTGAAGGAGCAGTGTGAGACTAATTCATCAGCAGCTCTTGGAAACCATTCATGTAAAGGGACCATAGAACTAATGGGATTATAATGCTTTATAGGCATACTGCACTTACGTACCACTGTCTGTGAGAAATAATGCCCATCTATCATTAATCCATCTCCAAAAATTTCCTATGACTGGGGAGAATTCAGTGGTGTTTTTGATTATTTTCTAGAAAGATAAAAAGGTGATTTACCTAGAACTAAAAACATGGGGGAGGAGGGGAGGGAAATGAAATACAGGGAAGAGAAAGTGCAAAACAGGTGTAAATGTTTGAATATTTGATAGTAGATATTTGTCACATTGAAAACTATCAAATATTTTCACTTTTCTGTGTCTTTGCACCAACCACTTGCATCCTCCAGTTTTTATAAGCTGAAGTCTCACTTTTGTGCAAGTACCAGGATGTTAAATTGAAGGCTTCCTGAGTTCTTCCATGTTTAGTCGCATCCTACTAAGTGGAATAATATAATTTTATCTTTTTTATTAAACCTCTACTTGATTTCCTTAAATCAGTTTTTCCTTTTGTTCTAAAAGGAAGGAAAGATGGGTGAAAGCCCTCGATTATAGTGGTAATTAACTTTTAATAGCCTTTGTTGTTGAATTCCCTAGCAGCTGAGGAGAGAATTTGTGTTGTTACAGAATATCAATTAGAATTTTGGACTGTGGAGAGTACAGAGCAAAAATTATACCTTCTCTATAAGGGCCCATGTATGTCAGGTAGGATGTTACCACTCCATTACAAGATGCCTGCTGGGCATGAGTAGAATTACTAGTGTCCCTGGAAAATGAAGCCCACATCTTAACAAACCAACACCTGAAAATGTCAGGAACAGGCTGTTTAAAATTTAAACTGTTACCTTCAAATACATTAATTATTTTAGAGTTTACTATATTTCTTGAATAATAATTTTTTTTAAATTTTGAATTGTGATAAATAACGCTACAACTAGATGCAAAATAGTGGCTTACACTTTTCAAATATCTCTCATTATGTATCAGAATTGAGAAAAATTTTAGTTCTTCGGTGCAGCCGTTCTTGATACACAGCTAAATTATGTAATATAAAAGAATATCTACTTTCTACTATTAATAATATACCAGAAGAAATTGCCACATGAACTCTGACAATGAAAAAAAAAATCCTACTTTAAATGGTCTCAGTGTGAAGTTTTTCTGTCCTGAGTTACATGGCTTTACACACCCTATGAAGCATGTTGTTCATTAATACCTCTAAACATTAATAGATGATGTCCGTGTAAATATGATAATTGGCTTTGGAAATTTGTGGCGAATAAATTTATTCTTCATGGTCAAGACAAATCTCACATGCTAGTATTTTCAATATAGTTTTGCTTTTTTTAAAAATTAATTATTCTTTACCTAGCAGATTTATGGAATGCAATAGCATGAAGAGTTTTAACTAAATGAATTCTTATTTTGCTAGCTCTTATTTTGCTAGAAACTTGGATACTTTTCAAGTGTTGCTCAAATCAAGGTGCTTCAGCATAATGAGAAAAAAGGAAGATATAAACAATTAACATAATGAACAAAACACGATAAATCTTAATAATTATGGTGAAAACAGGCTTCAAGATACAATTGTAGAGGCATTAAAAATCAAGATTTATCTTACCTACTGCAACAAGCAACCAACCAAAGCAACTGAAACATTTTAGTTATTCCTGACTTTTTTAGATGTGTGTCTTTTTGGCTGAAGGTGTCTTGTGTTTTGCTTCCATTTCAAAACAAATATGTTTCAAAAACATGACAGAGAGAGATGCATTTGCCCTTTTTAAAGCATTGCAAAAAATTTCAAGGTATACAATGTTCAAAATTTGTGTTTCTGGAGGATATAGCAAAATGCCTCCTGAATTCTTGAAACACAACATGGATTAATCTGTAAAGAACAGGACAATGCATGATAAGTTTTAGAAATCTGAATATAAATAAATAGACATGTCCATATGAAAACTTGAGTTCACTGTGACAAAAAGCATTCAGCTAATCTGTGATGAGATTCTTTTATTGAATAATCACTACTGCAAGGGAATCAAAGTTTCTAAATTATAACATTATAACTGCAGCTAATTACTGATAGTCTTAGAGTAAAACATTTGGAAATAGAAGAGCTAATTGATACTTTCTCCTTCAGTGTAGAAACACTAAGACTCGTGTATTTCCCAGCACCATAAGACATTTGTAATTAACAGATTTGAAGTTGTCAACAAATACTTGATGTGGTGGGTTTGGTCAAAATATGGTCAAGTTCAGATGCATTTAATTAAATCCTTTGCTTCAAGTCTTAAAGAACAAATTGTGGCCTTCTTAATTCCTTTTATAGAATCAAAGTCTTAGAAAACAATTCTCAGATCATCAAGTCCAACCATTAACAGTAAAATTCTAAATCCATCCCTAAAAATGAATTTAAGTACCATCTACATGTCTTTAAATACATCCAGGGATGGTGACTCAACCAAGTCCCTGCCAGCCTTTTTCAATGCTTTACAACACTTTCCATGAAGAAATTTATCCTAATATCCTGTCCAAACCTTCTCTGACTAAACTTGAAGTCATATTTTCTTGTCCAGTTCTTTATTACTTGGGAGAAGAGGCCAATCCCCACCTGGCTACAACCTTCTTTCAAGCAGTTTTAGAGAGTGATAAGGTCTCCTCCAAGCCTCCTCTTCTACATATGAGAAGGAAAGAATATCTTAGATATAGACTTCACCTGCTTGGCATCCTTGAGATAATGAATTTTCTTGGAGGATACCGACTTTATTTGCATCTCTTTCAACTTACTGCCTTCAAATAGTAGTGTTCATTAGGTGGCATGAGGAATGTGAATTTATCCCATTTCATATTTTATTATAAGGTTTCATGTTTTTATAAGGTTTCATATTTTTTATAAGGTTTTCTGTACAGAAGGCCTTTGAAATTAATATCTGGATGGGTCATTGAAATTTTTTCTATCTTTTAAAATTTAATTCTTTTTCTGGTGTGGGTTTTTTTTGTTGTTGTTGTTTTTGGTTTTTTTTTTGGGTTGGGTTTTTTTTTTGGTTGTTTTTTGGGGGGGGGGTTTGGAAGGATCATCTACGATGGAGAGGCTTAACAAATTATTACATTGAACATTACATTACAAGACCTTGAACCTGTTTTCACATATTAGTAAATTGGATGTAACAGTATTTATTTCTAACACCAATTTATATGTTTGAAACTTCCTTCAAAGAAAGATGGCCCTTTCTTCAAGATAAAAATATTGATTGGAAAAACCCCAAAGGAACAGCTTGCTCAGAGATTTGTTAAAGTGTCTATACTTTTAGATATTTGAAATACAGCTGGACGCAGTTTGAGCAAGCTGCTCTGGTTGAGCCTCCTCTTATCAGGGGCTTTGAGCTAGACATCCCTTCTAGACTCAATTGTTCTGAAATACTCTGAAATGCAAACTTCAAGTTCTTATAAAAAAAAAGCAACATCTAACAAGCTGCTGGTTTTCAAAAAGAAAGCAAGAAAAGCTTCTGAAACACTGTCTCAATTAAAAACAAATATTTTCATTATCAGAAAACTGTTCACAAGAGGAGAAACTTCCCCTTACTGGCAACATTTCTTGAATTTTTAAGATTTTTTTTTGCTTTTCCTAATTAATCTTGGCCTCAAGGCCATAGGCATTCACTTACAGTGACAGCAAGAAATATACTGTGGTTATGTATTTCATATTCAGTTCTTTTCCTGTTTCTCCAATTAAGTCTTCAAATAATTACCATATATGACTGCACTTTAAACACTTTTCATAGCTGAGGATATACAGAGTCTTGAAAACTTAATTAGATATGAAAACAAATTGCATAAAAAGTTGAAGAGGTCAGAGAATTTTGCATGGTCTACAACTTAATGGGAACACACAGGAGGTCTAACCATACTTTATAATAATTCATCTTGAAGTTAATGGGAGTGTGGTAGAAAATTTCAGCAGCAAGTACATCTAAAACATAATTTATTTTCCATCTAAATTTTAAAGGAAGCTGCCTACCTGCCACAGGAGCTGAACTAGATCAATTTCTATCATTAGAGATGTCCATATTTTCTTTCAATTTCAGCAAAACACCTATTTCTGATTGGTGTTCTAACATAAAACAACTAGCAATGGCAGTAAGTAGGAACAGAGCTTGGGAGGGAAGATAAAATTTCTTAAAAAGAAAAAAAACTGAAACAAAACAACAAAGGAGCAGAGATCATAAACTGCCAGATAGGGTAAATAAATAAATAAATAAATTCATTCCTGTGTACATATTCAAGATCCAATATTGCACAATTAGCAAGAGATACACCAACTTTCAAAGAGCCAGTGTCATGCATCATACAAAGGTAGAATGAAGGAAATATATATCTGAACATCACCAACACACAAGTAACAAAACCAGAGTTCTGGGTCTTGGTGGGTTTAGTACAGCTATTCAATATAGAATTTAGCTGTATTAGAATATAAGGCCATTATAAATTCTATGTATGTTCTTCATTTCACTATATTACAATGTATTTACAACAAAAGCCATTCACTACTGTTTTCACTTGCTTTTTCTTTTTGCTCTCTTCTGTAGGTAAATGTTACACATCTATTGCCATGTGTGATGCACTGAGAGGTGTTTTTACAAATTAAGTGGGAAACATAAGGAAAAAATAATTTTCATGGAAAGGAAAGGGTGCAAATATAGGTAGATATCACAGTGTCTGTCTTATCTAGTCTTTGATGATACTGTGTACAAAAGCACCTCCTTCTGGAAGTAGCTTTTGATAGAATCATTGATATTTATTAACAAAAATCCATATCATTAAAAGTCAGGGTTATTTCAGCAGATCATGTGAAAAACCACAGTCTCTACAGCTCTTCCTTTCCAAAAATTTGCCTTACTTATCAATACCAGGTAAATGAGCTGTAGCACTTTGAAAAAGTGATGTTCAGTTATGCCTGAAGGAATGAATGGATCATCTCAAACTTTACTATTCGCAAATGAGGAATACTCCAGCTCCAACTTTGGAAAACTTCTGTCTTAATCCAAACTCAAATTAATTAGAATAATGTGATTAAGTACAACTGGAAGGTTTTCCAGTTTTCATTCTTAGCTACCTTTACTTCAACAAGACACAGGAGATGCAATCTTTAGTAAAAGTTTGCCCATTTTTTTATTTTTTTACTGCAGCATTTGCAAAGGAACAAAAATTTCTGTCAAGATCCATTTTCAAAACAAACTTCTCCACTGACTCTTCATTCATGTGAAATTATGAAACTCACAGTGCCTTCTATCTACTTATCTTACTTAATATTATTCCTTCTCTGCTTGTACATGTGCACCCTGCCAATTAAAAGAGCATACCTTCCTTCTGTTTATATCACTGCCCTTAATTAGAGGTTTAGATGCCTTCAAGAGACATCAGACAAATGCCCATCTGTTTAGGCAGAGGTTTATTTAACATTGCATATGTACGATCTGGATAACTACAGTAGTATGATTACCAAACAGCAGTTGCCTTAGTCAAACAGCTTTTATGTCCTTAAGTGACTTCAGATGACTGCATTCCTTTTAGGTAGCCTTTTATTTACCTCAGATCAGAAAAATCCAACAATTTATTCATACCGCTATAATATATGTTAATGCCTGTTTGCTAACTAATTGCCAATCTTGCTTGCTAATTTAGGTAAATATATGATTAGGATTACACTGTAAAATTTTTACCATTAAAATAAAACTTTATGAAAAAGAAAAGCTCTTTCTGCTCTTTATCTCACCAATACGAGGAGCAGCAGTTGTATAATTTTATTATTATACATTTATGTTGTTTTTGTGACAAGCTTTTGGTTCTGAACTTCCACTAAGTGGGATACACAGATATTGTATATCATCTGTGATTCATACACTGCCTTTAAATTAAAGCTCACATTCTAGAAAAAAATCACTGTGCTATACTAGAAAAAATAAAAGGGAGGGATAAGAATGAGAACAGTTATTATAGTAATTTCACACTTACAAGGTGCATTGGGTTACAAGGCTCACTTCTGGGTATCTGAAAAGTCCTCGGAATCTGTCCATATATAAGGTGCACCATTCTATAAAGCACATTCTTTTTATTTTTTATTTTTTTGGAAGCAAGGATCTGTGTGCAACAAAGTAATGAGTTAATGACAGAATCACATGATCACAGGGTTTGCTGTCAGATGGTCAATTTGCAAACATTTTTCACAGCTCAGCGTAGCCTTTAAAAGCAGCCCCAGGCGCCCTCCATGTGCCGTGGGCCCCGGCACTCCCGCCCCCAGCGTCAGCTGCCGTGGCAGCCTGCGTGGTGGCCAGGGCTGCCGGCGCAGCAGCTGGAGCTGCCCGCTCAGGGGGAGGCTGGGGCTGCCGGTGCCACAGGGCACCCGCAGCCGCCAGTGAAGCATGGCACCCAGAGCTTCCGGCGAAGTGCAGCGCCCGCAGCCTCTGGTGAGGTGGCCAGAGATGCTGCACGGGGGAGAAAGGCCGGGGCTGCCAGCGCAGCGGGAAGGCCGGGGCTGCTGGCACAGAGGCCAGAGCTGCCCATGCGGGGCAGCAGCCAGGGCCGCTGGCGCGGCTCACACTTCTGGGTTGGCAACTCGCCATAATTTGTCCACATATAAGGTGCACTGGGTTATAAGGCGCACTTCCAGGTTAGGGTTGAAACTTCAGTCAAAAAGGTGTGCCTTATACGCATGAAATTACTGTAATTTTTTATGTGGCATACACCAGCTGAGATACTGTGTACATCATCCAGTTACCGAGTAAATAGAAGCAAGAAGGTAGATGAAACCAAGCTAATTTCTGTATATCATTTTTAGAATTTTTTTCTACCTTCAGAAAACCCAAGCCATAACACAGCAACATACTCTCCAAGATTTTTTTGATAAATGAATTTCTAAGAAGTTAACAATTATGCTAAAAAATATTCATATATGAGAGGATGCTATCTAAAAGCAGACCTTTAAGTATTTCTATGCATTGGCTATCAGCATAATTCAGTGCCCTCATTTTTCTCATTTTTGTTAATGTGAATGCTGATCTAGCACATTCTTATTAAAATAAATGTATTTAAAACTGAAATACTATCATACATTTAGCATGTCAAGATATGAAAGGGAAGAGTGGACAAATAGACCTATGTGTAAATGACAACATAATCTTCAGAAATTAATAACTCAGTCACTGAATTTTGAATAGACTTGACCATCAAAGCTGAGTATCTGGAATCATGTCTGCATTTTTGTTAATGCAAACAAACTCCTTCTGTCTTTGGAAAACAATTCTATATGGGCAAAATTGTGTAAACACAGATTTCTGCTCCTCCAGATTTTGGTTTAATTAACTTTTCCTCTTGCTTTTCACTGATAATTACCCTCAGCTCCCTTAATGAAAACAAGGGATCTCTGCAAAATAGTTCAAGATCATAGTAATGATGACAATTGTGTTTGTGGTTTAAGAATTATCTAACAACAACAACAAAAAAAACCAAACACATTTATGTGGATTATCCAAATTTCTCAATTTTCTAGTATCTTTGCAATGATGTTTGTTTTGTTACTTGAAATTGTTATTACAGTTTTCCTCCTATATATATGTATATAATTCAGAAGATTCCTGCTAAGTTTTGAAGAATTATTTTGTGCTAAAAGTGGATATATGACAACACAGAGACATATAAGATTCCATATTCTGAAGGACAATACTTCATTCTGGCTCACCACATAGCCCAAGAACCAACTGTAATAAGAATGAGGGAAGCATCATGGTTCCAGAGTACATACTCTGGAGTAGAAAAAACTAGTGCTCCCCAGAAATGTGCACATCAAAACAAAACCCTGTGGTCAGCAGGGTTGACTCGTGACACATGTCAAAGTGTTATTTGCTAAAGGATCAGTAGAACACCCCAGTGATGATCAGAGATAGGTCACAAACTTATATTAAATATGAATTAAAAATTGCACTCAGCCTTTGGGAAATCATTTCTCTACGAAGGTAATTTTGGGTTTTGAGAACCTCTTAAACCATGATTAAAACTACAGCAAACTTGCTTTAAGAGGAACAAATTTAAAGTCTCCTGTCTGGCCACTCCTCTTTAATTTTCTTTTTTCTGAAATGATGATGTAGTGAAGTAGAGAAGACTTCACCCACAACCTGTATTCCTCAGTGAAGTTTAGAGCAAGAAAATTCTCCACTTCCCTGGCTCCAGTCAGGGAGATCACTTCAGATCCTTTCATTGCAGATTGCAATGCTTAAGGCATCTCCATCAGGAAGATTACTGCTAACTCCTGGTATCTTGATACCCTGCCAAACACCCTCTAAAACTTCCAGATAAGATGAATAACTGTGGGAATAGAAGGGCAACTGTAACACTACAGTAAGAGAGAGGAATAAAACTTAATCCAGTATCAAAGGACATAGGAAGGTAAGGCAAACAAAATATTCACAACAAAGCCTATGTGAATGAAATTTTTTGAGGTAAAATAAGAGTTTACATGCTGCACTCAAATGCTATGAATATAGTTTATGAAAGCACAAATACAATTAGTACTTCAGAAAGACCCTTACCATATAATGACACTACAGACCTCACCAAGAAAGCTTAAAATTACTATTCTCCATAAAATGTACAGCAGTCTGCAGCGTGTAAACATGGTTTTTGACTGTTTATACACTTAGACAATACAACATACATGAGTTGAGGTGTCCCTCTTGTCACTGTCGCTGTAGATACCATTTTCCTTTTCACAAAGATGTTAATTTGCAAAAATATCCATGTTTTCCTATCATTAAATCCATCACTCGCATATGACAAATAAACATACCGCTCAGGTTGATGCATAAAAGCATTGCTAAGAGAGTACTTTACTCTTAACCTGCTATTGCTTTGCACTTCAGCTGTCTGGGTACTTTTCAGGATGATTCTACTGTGAGGAAGCTACATCTTGCCTCCTGTTGCAGGGGTAGTCCCCCACTGGTCCTTCTATATTTCTTCCCTCCTGAAGATAGCGATTGCATTCTCTTTCAATTACCTCTGTACCAGCTTAAAATGATATCACTATTTCATCTGCCTTGGAACAAGTTACAATGAAAAGCAGAAAAAAGAAACCTACACTGACAAGAAGACCAGATGTTTCTGTCAAGCTGCTTCTGAGATACATTTGCACTTTCAACAAAGCAAAACCCCATAATTTAAACATACCTATTTTTCCCTATTTATTTTTAGAATGAGTGGAGATAAGGAAGTGGTTTGAAAGCTGTCGTGTTATAAAATACTCTCCAGACTATTAAAAAAGACACCAAATGAAGGGAAAGAGGGAATACTGTGAAGAAAAAACAGAAGCAGGCAGACCAAACAGAGGTGTATCTTACACATTTTTTTCTATTTGAAATGTTTTCACTAACTCTATTGTACTGTATATATAGTATAGTATAGTGTATAAATATAGATGTATATATACATATATGTACATGTGTATAACTACACTCTGACATATAAAATATGTGTATATTATGTATATATAAATAAATAAATAAATAAATAAATATATACATAATGTGTATATACCAAATGGTGGATACTTATCATATTTGGAAAGTTTTCTCACATGCAAGGAACATATTTGAATGAATGTACTTCCACTTCAACTTGCTTCAGACAATTCAGAATCTGAGGAGAAACTAACTTTGCCTATATTTGATTTACATTTGGTGTGCAATATTTATGTTTTGGCATGAGTTGGGTGTTTCCGTTCTAGAAATAAGCTAAACCCGCACTTTAGAACCTTATCTAAATACCTCTTGAATTCTGACCTGCTTGGTGCTTTGACCACTTCCCTGGTCTCCAGCCTCTCATTCCCCAGTCTGTCTGTGCATCCAGAGTTGCCCCATCCCAGGTGCAGAAATCGGTCAGCCTGGTTGCCCAGCCCTCTGATTTGTCTGGGTCTCTCTGCAGGGAGTCCTTGTCTTTGAGGGGTCAACAGCTCCTTCCAGTTTTGTATCATCTGCTAATTTGCTTATTATCGTTTCCAATCCTGAGGACAAAACAGATATGAAGATCTTGGTGAGCAAAGGCTGAGGATGGAGCCATGTGGCACCCCACCGGTGACAGGTCATCAGTCTCACGTCAGCCCATTCACTGTAACCCTTTGTGCCCAACCTGTGAGTCAGTTTCTCACTCACTGCATAATGTGCTCATCCAGTTGTGTGCTGGGCATTTTGTCTAGAAGGATGCTTTGTGAAACAGTATTGAAATCTTTACTGAAATCCAGAGAGATTACATGAACTGGCTACCCTTCATCAACTCAGTGGGTCATCTTGTCATAAAAGGAAATCAGGTACGACAAGCAGGGCTTTCCTCTCATGAAGCCATGGTGGCTGTGACCAATGACTGTGTTGTCTTTTAGGTGTTTTTCAACATCTCCAAGAATAATCTTCTCTAAAACTTTACCAGGAAATGAAGTGAGATTTATAAAATTGTGAAAGTTTTGCCAGCTATGGGGACCTGTACCATTGAGAAACTAGTGCAGGAGATGCTGTCACCAGTCCTATTATGGTGCTAAGTAATAAGAATTCAGACACAGGATGAAATATATCTTAGAAAAAGTGTACAGTAATTTCACACTCATAAGCCTCACCGGGTGATTAGCCGCACATCAGGTTGTAGGGAAGCCCATGTAATTTGTCCATCAATAAGCCTCACCGGTTGAAAAGCTGTACTTTTTTTTTTTTTTTTCCTTTTTTTTTCCACACGGCAGAGTGGGGGTGCTGCTGAGGGGCCAGGAAGTGGCAGTGTCAGGGGAGTGCGGGGTCCCGGGCAATGCCGCAGCAGCCCGGGCAGTGCCGGGGGAGCACAGGAATGCGGGAGCGCAGGGGCCAGGGCAGTGCTGGGGGAGCACGGGAGCCTGGGCAATGCCAGGGCAGTGGCAGAAGCCGGGCAGCACGAGGGGAGTGGCAGGGGCCTGGCCACTCACCAGGAGCTGAGAGGTGGAGAACACCTGCTCCCGTCTTCCCTGCTTGCTCTGTGTGGCTGCTGAGGGGCAGGGAACGCCTGCTCCCCCTGTGGCTTGCACTTCCAGGTTGGCAATTCTCTGGAATTTGTCCATAAATAAGCCGCCCCTGGTGATCAGCCTCACTTCTAGGATCGGGTCTATTCTTCAGTCAAATAGGTGCGACTTATTAGAGTGAAATTACTGTAACAGTGAATTCTTAGGGAGACAACAGTTTACTCCAAAATGTTTCCAGAGGTGAACAGGCAAATACATTTTTGAAATAGCTGGGGAAAAAAATGACCAAAACATTTATTCTTATTTCTTGATGCAGATGAAATGCATGAGTGCATTTATCAAATCCATTTATTTCAGGGTAATTTTTTTTCAAATTTGTCATAGCTGTGTTAGAAAATGAGTTACTGTTAGTGTTAAAAATGCAACAAAATGCAAATCAAACATATCACTGTCACCACACCTTGCCTCCTACCCAGAAGCTTGGTTGAAGATATTAAAGCAAGGAACAATGGGACAGATCTAGGGTCAAATCTAGGTTTATGTCTGTTAAATTATAGAGGAGCACCCAAAAAACATTATGAAGATATTTTACTGAAAGAAAGCAGAACCATCTGAAAATCAGATTAAAAAATGCCATCATGGAAATTTGGATCAACAACAAACAAATTATGGAAAAACAAAGATTTCAGTGTGGGAGAGTTCTGATATACTGTCATGGTGATAGTGCTGCTGCTATTTTGATTAAGCAATAATGCATTGTGTATGGCTGTCTGATGACCAAAGAAAACTAATTTGTGACTAAGATTCCTGGTACCATCAGAACAGACCCTGTTGTAGATGTACTGAGCTGCGTGTACTCACTTGGCTATAGCCCTGAAAGCTACAGATGGCCTTTTGGGGTCCTGCATGGGAGATTAGCAGGAAATTTTAAGTATCAAAGACAAAAGTCAGGGACTCAGGAATGAAGTCTAGGTGACAAAAAGCAGATGATTAAGGAAGCTGTATTTGGTCTGGCTTTTTGCTAACCACAGAGAAAACAGAAGAGCTCTCCCACCACACAGAATGCATCAGAATGTCACTGAGGTGCTCGCTCCACATTTGAGGATAGGGATGAATCTTGCTATATTATGATCTTACCCAAAGCCCCAAATCACTGTCTTTATAACAAAAACATGAAATATGTGGCACAAGAATCACTATTTGACAACACACAGGCAGCCCACTGGGTTTCAGAATTTCAGCAAAACTCTGCCTCCTTTGTAAAATGCCATGGAAAATTATGTGCACTAGCTATAGAAAGTAGCCTGTCTAACCCTAAAACATGTTCTGAAAATAATTTGAACAATAATCCACCCTTGACAGATTCCTGCATTCCTAACACAAGAAAATTTTTGATTTACAAGCACAAAGACTGAAAGTGAAAACAATTTAGATAAAAGCTCCACTATTAAGTTCAAAAATTTAAGAGATGTTCCTAGAACAAAATATATTCAAGCAAATATATACTTGCACATTATATTTATTTGTGTATAAACATCGCCACATTGTGACTTGCATTTTCCCATGGTACTAACCTTCTCATTACAGTCATTTCTGGAGCTTTCAGAATTGTATCGCATAAAATATCAAACTCCTAGTATTCATGTTTTTGCAATTTGTTGTCTTAGACCAATGACCTCAAAATCCTTTTACTTTGTTTTGTTTATAAACCTCCAAGGTAAAATGTAGTCTTAAAGCTTGGAGGTGGTTTGGGAGTCATCATTAATCTAGAAATCATTAGAAAGCCCAATTATGGTCTATTACTCATTTTTAGTACATATATTTTCTCATTTTTGATCACCGAAGGTTTGTAAAAAGAGAATAAAAGACCTTTAAATATGTTCCTTGGTGGTATATTGTAAACTTCAATTATTTGTTCCCAGAAACATTTTTTTCTAACAGAGAAGTGAAATATTTTTAAATGGTGCATGATTCAGAAACCCCTGGTAGAAAAGTATTAAACATTCTTTCATTAATAACAGTAATCTGTATTCCCAGAGAGCTCTGTCACTTTAAAATGTAGATCTAAAAAGTGTGGGTTTTTGCCCGCAGTCCATCATTAGGCTGAAGTAATTTTATACCCAATGTTGTAGCCACCACTTTTTCCTGAGAGGGAGGAGGACATCATGCTGTTAATGAACAGCTGTCACTCACAAACCTGCCTGCAAAACAATTGGCCAAATCCATTAGTCTGTAATAGTCAAAATTTCCTTCCCCTGTAATTTTCTGAAGATTTGCTTTTCTTGGCTTCCAAACTACAGTAACTCACCACATCTAGCTCATGGTATAACTATGGCATGAGGAGAAAACCAGGCAGTTCTCTTTCAGAGGCCAGAAAACCAATATTGTTTTTCATCTCAGCATTTCCTGTAGCACACACAGAGACTGGTGAATTCTCTCTCATACTTAATAACTTTTGACAGCCACTGATCTCAGAGGGAAGAGCTTGATAACAGTTTTCCTCTCTCCAAAAATGCTAGTTTTCTCAGGCAGGCAAAAGTTCACAGAGAAGCTGGCAGGTTCCTTCTGCTTTGTAATCATATTTTGTAAAGTACAATCATCCAACCTGCCTGAAAAAGCTTAACTTCTCCCTCAGAATACAATCCTGAGGGGGAAGGTTTTGTGTGTCAGATAGTTTTTGTCCCTTCACAAAAGGGAATGATTGTACTTTTCAACAGCAACAGCAGCCTGTAAGGGAGAGCAAGATAAGAGGAATTCTGTCAGCTGATATATTGACATTTTCCTATACATGTCTGCAAAAAACTTATTCTGATTTGAAAGCCAATCTAGATCATTGCTAAATTTCATCCATAAAGAGTTTGGGTTTGTTAAAAGGAGCACATTTATATCATGCACACACACACACACACACACACACAGAATTAACTTCTGTAAATACCTTATGATAATCCTTATTCCATTTTCTTTCTACCACATGTGCATCTCAATTTCTAGCTTCAGTGAAGGTAGAGGGAGGGGAGAGAGAGAGAATAAGAATGGAAAGTGGGGGCGGGGGCAGCTTTAGTTTAAAATGCAGATGAATCTGCCTTTTCTGCTTGATGGCCTGTAACATTTCCATGTAGTGTACTTTGCATGGCAGAATAGCTACTAGTAATAGAATTTCTCACAGTAGAGGTTAATTACTTTTCAGCTACAGCAAAATAAATTTCCTGTCAAGCCCAGTGACAGGAATATGCCACTGTCACCATTTTTACCTGCAGTTTTAATTCACTGTTAATGTTTGACACTAGATTGCATTCAGGGGGCTGATCTTCTGAACAGTAGGATTTCCCAAAGGAATAGGACAGACTGGCAGTAATTTAGTATCAAGATATGTGGAAAAGGGTACACTTTGCCTCTCCAGAGTGCACTTCAAAGAAGATTATCTGACCTGTCTCTCTTTAAAGAACAAAAGAGAACCTTGTATTTGGTGAAATAAAAACGGCTTGGCAAGAGGCAACTTAAAATCTAGGGCAGAATAGTCTGGTCTAACTTTACGCTAAGCAAACCTACAGAACATACCACTTCCTGTCTTCTTTTTGATGTGAGGTTTTTTTTTTCCCTGGCCTTATATACACCACTTTTTGAGCCTGACAATTTTACTAAAAATGCTGAGCTCAATGGATGAGGTGCCTTATGTGGTAATGAATGATAGAACATTTTCTAATTACTTTCATAGTCTACAAATTAGTTTTCAACTTCCTGTCTTCTTCTACAGGGACAATAATGCCATTTTTCAATTGTTCATAATATGTGTTGTGTCACTCTTATTGTTAACTAAAAAAAAGTCCTATATGAGGTCATGTTAGTAATCCTTAGGGAGATCTAATTTTACCTAGGAATTTCCAGCCTACACTCACACTGGTTAGATCACAAAGAATACTGTTTGTCCTTCAGCTTCCCTAGTCAATGTCTTGTTTTCCAAAAATTTAGTAATTTTAGTGCTTCTGAGGAAATCAACATTCTTTTAATTTTGCTTGGCTGGATGCCCGACCTGACAAAGTGGGGTGGTTATACCTGAGGCTCATTATTTCACTGCTCAGGAAACATAAGGGAAACTGGATTTACTTTTACCAAAATTCAAACCAGGAAGCAGAAGATGAACTGTCAGTACTTTTATCATACAGGTGTTTTCCCCATAGAAGCAGCCTCAGCTGTTTCTCACCACCTGTACTGCTCCTCTGCAGGAGGGGACCTGTGACAGTGCAGAACTGTGAGGGAGCCAGGCCAGACGAACATGTGAGGCACACGAGAGCTGTGGGAAGCTAAAGGATTTTGGTACAGCTACATGAGCAGATGAAAGATGTCTGGATCCAGTTAACTTCATCTTGAGTTCTTAATCCTTCCCAAAATTATGTTGAACCGTAATGGGCTCTTTGTTAAGGTCTTGTAAACCAGTAGAAATGCCAAGAGAGATTGCATGAATGTTTTGTGAACAAAACCTATTGGCATCACTGAGAATTCAAAGGATTTTCGAAAGTAAACAGGCTGAAGTTTTCATAAATGATGATGTCAAGATTTCTTAGGTTTCAAAGCAGTTGTCTGTATTTCCAACACCACCAAGTCATTAATGATGTCTTCCAGAGGGATCTGTGCAAATTCAAGACATGAATCCATGGAAAATTCACAGGGCTCAATAAGGTGAACTGCAAGTTTCCATGCTTGAGGTGTATAAACACAAGGTGGGGGATTAGGGCATGCAGTGCAGCACTGTGGAGAAGGAATTTGGGATTGTAGATGAGAGACTGGACATGTACTGTCAATGAGCAAAACTCAATGCACCCAAAGCAGCATGGCCAGCAGGGAGAAGAACTGGGCTCTTCCCATGCGCTCTGTCCTTGTCCTACCCCTCCTGGAATGCTGATCCAGATCTGGGGTCCCCAGCACAGGAAAGCCACAGACCTGTTGCAGTGAGTCCAGAGGAGGCCATAAAGATTATTAGAAAGCTGGAGCACCTCACCTGTGAGGAAAGACTGAGAGAGTTGGGGTTGTTCAACCTGGAGAAGAGAAAGCTCTGTGGAAATCCTACAGCAGTCCTCCAGCATCTGCAGGAAAGATAGGGACCAACTTTTAAATAGGGCCTTTAGTAACAAAACCAGAAGTAGGTGCAGACTAGACATAAGGAAGAATTTTGTTTACAATAAGGGCAGAGAGGGATGAATTAGATGGCCTTAAAAGGTCCCTTCCAACCCACAGAATTGTCACTTTGTGAAGTCCAATTGGGATTGCATGAGCATGAGCTTTAAAAATGGACCTGAAAAAGATTGGGGCCTTGTTCAGAAGGTCTGGTGAATGAAGCGCCTTGAGTTAGAGCTGGGGAGTGCATACTGTGCTTAACACCTGGGTCCCAGATGATATAGATGTAAAAATTTATGGAAAAAAATAGAAGAGGAAATCTGGATCCCTGCTCCATTTTAGGAACATACAATGTTACAAAAAGTAACAAAAACTTGGGTTACAGCTTCACCTGTGGAAAATATTTAATTTTATGTGCAGAGATTGGTTAAGGCCAATCAAAGGTATTAAATTTAATTGATTTTGTTGTTTAGGGAACTAGAATGGAATTTCTGGTTTTTCAAAACGTAGGAAACATCAGAGTTTTCCAGATCTTTAAAAACCTTCAAATCCAGTGTGGCAATGTAGTTAGAACAATTGGGTCTACTGAAACTGCGTTTTTTTTCAGAGCATTAGGTATAATTCTGACCCTTAAAACCCTAGAGAGGAAATTGTTGCTTAGAAATGAAGCCAACCCAGAAAGGTACTATTCATCACGGTTTGAACTTCTGACTCAGTTTCTGCACTATTTGAAACTGCTTTATGTGGCTTGACTCATTCATTGCTGTGAAAATCCATATTAGTGAAATGCCAGCTCCTTTATGGTAGCATATGGGGTTTTTAAAGATGTCTGTAGCTTTACAACAATAACTAACCAGACACTTATTTTTTAGAAAAAGTTCCAATAGTGCGGTTTCAGAATTTCACACACAAAAAAGCCTCAGGCAGTACAAGGGAGATCATATTTATTTCACCAAAATGGTGACATTCAGCATTTTAGAATATGTCCTTATATGTTTTGGGTTTCACTTAAATACCCATCAACACTCATAAAATTACAAAAAAGGATTTTTAATCAGCATTTTGTGCTCGTTGGTTTTCATTTTCCAGTCAATCACTTCTGTTAGTATTCATAGAGAAATAAAAATTTGATTTTTATATTCCAGTGCCTATGTGTCTTGGAACCTCAGTTTCTTGCCTCTGAAACTTTTGTGAAGCTTTAAACAGAAAGCTATAACAACATACAGAAAACAAACAACATGACCAGATAAGCTCTAGAGAAATCAA
Source organism: Sialia sialis (assembly GCA_009812075.1). Classification (NCBI taxonomy): domain Eukaryota; kingdom Metazoa; phylum Chordata; class Aves; order Passeriformes; family Turdidae; genus Sialia; species Sialia sialis. The sequence continues at coordinate 26,795,376 of VRYO01002734.1, forward strand.
ACCTTAACTGTGGAATTCCATGTGAAATAAATGAGAAGGCATATAAGCTGCCTACAGATGTAGGTACGTGTTTTTCTTGCTTGATATTTTCATTTCTCCTCCTTACACCTCCTTCACAGCAACTATTTAATGTAGGAAACTGCTGTAGAAAGATGACATCTCAACTTGTTTTGTGGTAACTTGAATCTTGTCATACCTGGAAGATCAGGCACAGCTTCCCAAGGGATCCTGCTGTTGTTGAAAGCAATTGCCTATGGCTAAAGCAATGTTATGAAATCAGATAAATCCATTATGTGGTCATCTAAAGAGAAGTGTGATTTACATTTGTTAGTTTCACATTTTGCTGTTTTCACATATTTTAAATTGAGAATATGGCAAATGCATGTAGTATTCATAATGGAATGAGTAGAAGGTACTAAATCCCTTGTTTGCCACCACCTTGAGTATGTAAAGTCAACAAATGCACAGCAGTTTTTTTAAGAAAAATCTCAAACAGAGAATTATTTGGCACCTGTTTTGCAGCTGTTTTGCTGCTGTGGGACTATAAAGGTAAGAAAATTTTGTATTTGTGGCTTAGAAAGCATCTCCCAAAGACAGTGGTTCCTCTATATTTCTTAAGCTCTTTTTTTTCCCCCATGCATTCTGTTTTCTCACATCTTACATAGCAGAATACAATAGTATTAATAAGAAGTACTATGTTCTGTTTTGGCTGTCTTAAAAACATTAGCAAAAGATGCCATTTATCATCATATTTCTTATTAAACCTTGGAAGAAAGAGCACACAGCAGTGCATCTTGGAAGTCATAACTGTGAAGAAAAGCACTTTCTGCTATTTTCTCACTGATTGTAGCTAATGTTAAAATAATTACTGGTAAAGGGTCTCCCTGCTGTTTCATTGCCAAGTTCCACAGTTGCAAGGACTTCAAGTTCTTCCCTATTTTAAACTTTAGTTGGCTTAGTCCAGACTATTTTATATGTCTCTTTGCTTGTTTTGAAAATCCCTTAACACCTCAAGCTCCTTACATCAAAGACTTAGCAAAATTGAAGGCTTAATGAAGATGCATTGGGAAGGAACATGTGTATTTCAGTGATTTTTTTCTTTCTTTAAATAAAAGATAAAAAGAGAGGTTGGTTACTGTTGATTGAATGTAAAGTAGAAAGGTTCTGGCTGTGGACTTTATTCATTGTTTCGGTTTACCACAATCATCCTTGTTGCTGGGAGCATTTTGGGAGTAACACTACTCCAGCAAGAAAAGGCAGCCAAAATTCTCTTCCAGAAAAACACATATTCACTGTTTTCTGTCTCTGTGTGCCTTGAGGTTTCTTTTTCTATCCAGCTGATTGTACTGGGATTCATGCTCTTACAATTGCGATTCTTGCTCTTGAAATAGTATCTATTAATGTTGTCTTTCTTTGACACTCATTACATGTGTTGTTATAAGTTAACAGCCAGGAAAAGTGCAAAAAAGCTTATCTAAGTTAAATAACTAAGCAAAAATAAAATTATAATCATTAAGCAAAGTCACCAAAGGATGTTTGCAACTTTAAGAATCATGCAAAGGAAGCTTTAAGATTCAGATATATTTAATAAAGAAATGTGGTGCAAACAATTCTCCCTCTGATTTCCTCCCAAATTGTGGTCTGTGTTGGGGGTAGTCATCCAGTTAGCTGCTGTTTCTTCAACATTTCCTTAATCAGGATACTGCTGGGACCATACAGCATCTTACAGGAATTCCTGTTAAAATATTTAAATATTATTTAAACTCCTCGCCTTTCCTTCCCCTCTAAATTTGTAGGTATTGGTAAGTGTTAGTCACCAATTGTATGAGTCTGGACAATATCACCACAGTTTATTCCCAGAGGAAAATATGACACTTTGCTATGACTGGTTCATACTATTACACACAACTCCTTATCACTTTGCACTGCACTATGTGGACAGCCATGTACTTTGGAGTAGCTGTTATTTTTAGGTGAAATACCACCACCTATAGAATGCAATCAGGACTACTGATAATGTAAAATAGAAATATAAAGATGGTTGATTATTTTCCATTAGATTCAAACTTTTCATTCTACCTTCTGTCTTTTTTCATCATCTCTAGTGTGATGTTTTGTAATGGAGCTCCTGACACATAGTAGAAAGCTGTGTTGAAAACATTAATATATTCTTCAGTTCAAGCAGTCCATGTTATCTCAGAAGTAAATAAAAAGTCTCCCGACCTTTTCATTTTCATCTGAGACAACAGGCTTGAGAGGAAATATTTTGCCAGCTGTTTTATTTTTAAATTACAATGCTGTGATTGGTTTCATTTCTGGGTCACCCATAGCAACCATTACTTGAAACCACAAGAACAGTCCATGTTGCATTTAAAACTCCTTTGGGTTAAAGTACAAGTGCTATAATTTATCTGACTAGTTATTTGGTGGTTTTGTTGGTTTTTTTCAGGGTTTTTTTGTTGTTTGTTTGTTTTGTTTTTCAGGAATCATATTTACTGCCTTGAAAAATGCTGTTATTTTATTCCAGTGTCTCTCTCTTTTCAATACGTAATGATGTGGATGCTTGGCACTAAAGAATCAGTTTCTGTATCTAATAAGAGATTAATCACTGCACTGGGGTAACTCATGTCATGTACATGCAATCACAACTGTACTTTCAGTGCAAATGAGTCTGAGGCCAATACAGAGATCAACACAATTTAAATTCTCTTTAGTCCAATGTAGCAGATTTAGTTTTATTTCAATTTTAAGAGTGGCCATGAAGTAATCCAGATATCCGGACTATAGTTTGTAAGGGAAGCTGACTGAATCTTATTTAGGAGCATATAGAACTGACTCTTAAGATTCTTGTATCTTCCTATGTATGTGCAATAGATTAACTAATGTTGAAATTAGTGTAATGAACTGTCCTAAAATGGACGTTGACCTGGACTTCGGTAACTATGTTTGAATCCTGTCTTTTCTGCTAGAGCCAACTGTCACTCCTTTAAAGTAGATCTGCGCCTGCTGCTTGAAACCAGTATCATGGCAAGATTTCATGGCTTAATTCCCTTCTCAAAAACATGATGGTTTTTACATATTGTACGTGGGGATCAGGCTCTGGCCTGCACTAGTTCTCTATATCCAGGCACTGAGAGCTGTCCAGATCCTAAACTGGTGCTCAAACCCGCTCATTGATCTTATCTAATTAGCTAGTGTAGACACAGCCAGTCAAGCCCCACCTGCTCTTCTATTTGAGGCAAATGAAGATGGTAGATAGGATGAGAGGAAACACAGAAAGAAAAGCAGAGTACTTTTGGTCCTAAATTGTGTTTAGTGCTGCATTGTCCAACAAAGAGGAAATATGCTGTCATAGACAACCTTTATATCACTGAAATCTTAATAAATTTATTTTTTTAAGCAGAGAAAGTGGTTGGATTTCCTTCACAAAATGATCCTTGACAGAAGATCACAGGAGAGATATGAAAAATATATGAGAAAAAGTAGATCTTAAAAAAAAAAACTAATTGATGTCAATTGGGATGACATGAGAACATATGATAAATGCTGGTTTTACTTTTTGGCGTCTTCATGTAATCTTCAAATACAGTAATTTCATGACTATAAGGTGTACCCTTTTGACTGAAATTTTGATTGAAACCTGGAAGTGCACCTTATAATCCGGTGTGCCTTATACATGGACAAAGTTAGGAAATTTGCCAACCCGGAAGTGCAAGCCACAGAGCCAAGGAGCCGAGGAGCCGAGCCGCAGCAGCCGCAAGAGCCGCTCCAGCTGGTGCCAGGGGCAGGTGGCGCCCGCGGCACAGGGAGGGCACCTGGGGCTGCGTTTAAAGGCTACGCCGATCTGTGAAAAAATGTTTGCAAATTGAGCATCTGACAGTAAACCCCATGATTGCATGATTCCGTTACTAGTTCATTACTTTGTTGCGCGCAGATCCTCTCTGCAAAAAAACATTGCGCCTTATAGGACGGTGCGCCTTATACATGGACAAAGTTCAGAAATTTGCCAACAACCTGGAAGTGCGCCTTAAAATCCCATGCGCCTTATAGCTGTGAAGTTAATGTGCTTAAAATTTACACATTACCCTACTTGTCCCAGTTTAACCTCCAATAACATCAACTCTAGCTAATGTCTCCATTATTTCTTACCACTTATGTTGAATTTTTTTGAATACTCTAGAGAACTTACTCCCCTTCAAAAGTCGTGTATGTGCCTAAATACCATAGAGTTTAATCAGCTATGGTGTAATTTTAAATGTCAAGGCCAAGGTCTGTCAGATATAATTTGCTCTTTTACTGAAATTTGGATGCATGTTTTAGTTAAATTGAGATTGTCCATTTCAAGCAAAGTCCCAATTATGGGACACAAAATGAATTCAGTTCTTGCTGAAGAAGTGAAAGATTTAACAATAACTCCAAAAAGGAATTGATCAGCAGACCTCAACATAATTTCTCCCATCCCACCAGCTGCCACAGCAGAGCTGTCCTGTACAAACAACTTGACAAAGTCTGTCGCTGCAGTTACTTCACTATTTATAGCTGGACTGTTTATGCCTCTACAGTGATAGCAGTGTCAGCACTTTAATTATAAACCTTATTATCCAAAGAATTACTACTAAGCAACAAAAAATCACTCTCAGCTGCAAGTTTGGATGTGAAGTGTTCTCAAGTGTAATTTGCACTTAGGTTGTGGTAGACCAGATTCAGTGCCTGCTGAATACTGAAGGCAAGGGAAAAAGTTAAAAATTATCATAGATGTATAATTTTCAACATTGTTCAATGTGAGTAAAGAGTTTTGCACGATAATAAAAACTGAACCAGGACCTTTTTTCCCCTTATGATTTAGAATTTAATTTTGCAATGATATTTTTGCAGCAAAAATATTGATCTAGTATTACTGGCATAGCTGAAATGCAACTATACAGAAAGTGTTAAGTTAATCTACAGTAATGGGAAGATATTGCACTATAAAGATGTACCATACCTTTCACAACAGAACACAAACTTTCATATTCCCCATGGCTCAGAACTCTGGACTCAGGACTGAATACTTCAGTATTTGTTTTTCTGTTTATATTTTTTTCCTATTTTTTACCATGGGGAAAAATGGGGACATTTACAGGCAAAAAACCCTCCAATATTTAATTTTCTATTTATATCTGAAACATTGAGAAACTTATATATTCCATAGAAAACAAGATCTTTCCTTATTTCATTCTCTTCAATGTTCCATGAAGCATTACAAAACATTCTGAAAAGCATAAACACAAAGAGACACAAATATAAATAAACCTAAACACATAAATGGACAAACCTCTTTTAACTGATCTGTCTTGTCTTTAAAGCAGAGCAACCAGCGTTATTTATTTTTTAAATTATTTGCCTATTTTTATATTTTCCTTCAATATAATCCTACTTAATTTCACCCTTATCTGGATACCAAATAACAAAAAATGGTTTATTTTTTCCTGCAATTGTTTCATGATTTGTCTATAGGCGTGTGTTTTGCTCACCTTGTCCTATATAGATAGAAATATTGTCCATTGGAATGCTACTGAAAGTGTGTGCATGTGCTTCCATATGAAATGAAATATGATTTGGATTAATATTTCTTTTATTTTGGTAAAGAACTTGGTTTTGTATGTACTGCTGGAACTGTTTTTTTCTTTGATGAGCCTCATACTGTGAGATATAATCAGGCACAACTCAAGCAATGAATGAATCAGATCTCTATACAATTTTTGAACAGCATGGTTCTGTTCAATTATATGAGACAAGATCAGTTGTGTATGACCTACATGTGAAAGTAGACTATGTTTTCATTAGTGGCAAGAGTTATCCCTTCCCAGTTCTCATATTCCTCCCTAATGTAGTGCCTCTATGCAGAAGTAAATCAACAAGAGGAATTTGTGAGTTTCCCAAGACAATATCTCTCAAAATAAGACTTCTGTGCCAGGGATTCAAAGGCAGTAGAGAGTACCCGATTCTCTTCAGAATAACCAAAGGTAGAATTTGTGATTCATTATCCTGGATATGGGGAATGTACTGCAACCTCATCTGAAATACCATGAAATATGTAAAAATAAACACATCCATTATATGCTGATTTTAGTGGCCTCTTTGCAGCTTTTTTTTCATTCCAAACAGTTCTGCCCTGATATTTCAACATGGAGCCTTCTAGCATAAGTGAATTGGAGCTTCATTACCAAGAATCCTGAACAGCTTCTAGAGAACACTTGGAGTCCTTTCCCATTGAAAGTCCTTCTAACTGAATTGTATTCAGTTGTATGCAGATAAGTCACTGGAAAGGTTCACATCAAGATTTCATGTGATCCAAATTTACTGACATGACTAGGAAAGATTTTTCCCTTTCCTTCTCTGCCTTTAATGTAACAAAGAAAATTTCTCCAGTAAAAAGTATGATAAAGAATCTAAGATTGAAATACTGTTTGGGTCATTATTCAGCTACAAAAAGACATTTTATTACACATATTCCTTCAGTCACTGCATTTTTTTTCCTTCATAATGTGCCTCTATGATTGTTTTGAAACTTCATTTGTGAGTTTCAGATCTTAAGTCTCTTTGTGTTACATCATTAAAGTTATTTACCTTAAGTCCCATTTATAGGTCTACAAAATTACTTTTCTGTAATGCTGCATATGAAGAAATGTCTTCAGTGTATCTGACAGGACACTTGGAAGACAAATTGTGACTTACAAAGGTTAAAAGAAAGTGAGAGTTTTATGCAAAACAGCTATTCACAAAGGGTGAAGTAGTTGAATTTGGAACACTGAAGACTATTGAATCATTATGGTGATGGATTGTCTTGGCTATCTACAAATAATACACTGATCTTCTCGCCTAAAATAGTGAGTTTACTACATTTAATCAGCAATAGTGAAGAACACTTATCACTATGTCAATCCAAATTAGGTTTCAGAAAAAATCTCTATAAAAAAACCTCTATGCACAAGAGGATGAATTGACAAATTTTGTTTGGTGTTTCATCTTTGAAAAACGCAACATTTAAGTTCTTAAGTACTCCATTCTCTATACATAGATAGGATAGTCATGGTTTGATTTAGCTACTAGATAACATGGCAACCATTTTTTAAGTCAGAGTAGCCCACATTAACAATCAAATAATAAATAAAATCTTACCAGTGACTTCTTTAAATATTGAGTGGGAAAATTCTAAGGAGGAACACAGGAAAGAAAATACAGGGCTTGTTCTCATTTAGGAACATTTCCAGACAATCACTTTCTACACTGAGCTCCCAATGGCTCTCTGGTGAAAGGGATACCAGACTGAGACATGACACAGAAAACTCTCTTTGTTTTATCTCAAAAGAGTTCTGAGTATTAGAAGTGGCACTTTGAAAGAGTATGATCTCTTTTCTGCCCACATCTTATACTTCACAAATGGAATATTCTTTAAAACATGCACTTCTAGCAGGATGCTCCAGGGGCCTTCACTACCTTCTTTCAGAGGAAGAAGTTACGAAAAATATGCTGAGAAAGACTAATCATTCAGGTCTGGAAAACTGATAGAGCAGCCTGAAGGTTGCACATTGCCACGAAGACCATCCAGCTTTCTAGCCAATGTGCACAGCTATCCCTACAGAAATAGACAGAGTTCTGGTGAAGCTCTGGCCAGACTCCCCAGCTTACCCATGCAGCAGGTGCATACCCCAGAAATCTCAAGGAGCTGAAGTGTTTGGGAGTTAATTGGAAAGCAGATCCTTGCCCTTAATTCACTCCCAGTAAGACAATGGTTCCAAATTGTTGCAACAGTGAGCCATTAACTCTATGTCAGAAAAAAAACAACTCTATTTGCCTCGATCCTGCAACAGGGTAACAGCTTTCTATTTGTTTGGAGTGTGAGTAGTGATTGCTCACAAGTTGTTTGGTTACTCATAAAACCAAGCTGTGCCTTTGGACTACGGCACTTCCCAGGCACAGGTGTGAAGACCTCATTTTGGGGGAACACAAGAGCTTGCATTACAGAGCTTTTTCACAGAGGTCCAAAAGATCCTGATTTCCCACAGGCCCAGGAACCCTGCAGCATAAGCTGTATCACTGAACGTGCTGAAAACCATTGCCCTAGCCACCCAAAACAGACATGTGATTTGTAAATGCTGTAAGATGCTCAGTGTTTAATTTTATTTTGACAAACTCCCTAAAGCTCTCAGATTTTAGCTTTACTAGGAAGAAGGTGGTTCCACATGTAAAATTTCTGATTTAGACACATTTAGGAAGTAGATTTATTACACACTTTATTAACTAGTCATTAAAATCTATTGGATTTAATGGTTTTAATTAAAAGCTACTGGGTTTCTCCTAAAGGAAAACAAGTAATTCCTGAAAACTCAATGGATCAGATCTCTGTGTATTATAACTGGAAATGCCACACCTTTCATGTAACAGTGAAACAGATCTTTTATGATAACTATACCATGTCACACTTACACTGCAAAAAATTATATTCTCAAATTTATGTAGTCAATGATAGTTCAGGTTATATTACTGAAAATGCTAAAAAATGTATTACAGAACTGCAGCAAAAAAGTAATAAAATGAATAATCCTTTTATTCTTTAATTATATTTAAATAATTATTTTGACATATGATTCACAGTTTCATATTACACCCCATATTACACTTAAAATACTTGCAAAATAAAAATTTTTTGTAGAAAGAGGGTGGTAATGTTTTATTAGAAATGAGGAAGGTTATGATTCCCATAACACTTCTTCTCATATATTCAAAGTAAGTTTTTACTTTAAAAAAAATCTGAACAGTTGAGAGGTAGATTTTATTTTTTACTTTCTAATAAATCTCAAGTCAAGAAGGTCTTCAGCACCTACGGTAACCTAAACGCTATTGACATATGCTGTGGGCTTTGACAAGTAAAATGATGAAATCTTAAGTAACTGATACATTCTCTCTGAAGAGCATTTTATATGGTTTGGCTATCTTCCAAAGAAAAATCATGTAGCTTAGTTAACCTGTGATACTGACATCTGCCTCTCACAGAAAGCCAAGGGAATCTTGTAAAGGTCACAGTTCTAACTGGCAGGGCAACTAATTAAGACAAGTCTGTAACACACTGCATTGCACACAACAATATACTGGGAAAAAGGAAGAAAAGCAGTATTTCCCCTTTCTGCTGTGTGCACACAGATATGCTGCTTTCAGTAAGTAAATGCAAGTCTTAGCAAAAGGTGAGCTCATATTGGCAAAATGAATTTTTGGTATAAGCAGTGCTGCCTTTTTTCTTAATATAATGTCTGGCCACGAAATGCAAAGTTACATGACATTTGCATCACTCAATATTTTTAAAAAATTTAATTAAAATTTAATGCTTCAGATTTCTCATCAATTAAGAATAAAAGTCAGATAAATCTCATGGAGAACTAAACACAGAGGTGAGGATTGGGCAGGGCAAGGAGATTCCCCACTCTTCTTCCTCAGCTTCAGAGCCCTCAGCTTCACATAGCTTTCCCCATGATGTTTTATTATAGCTTAATTTCTGTGGCAGCACCTGTGTCTTGCACTGGTACAGGCAAGGACAATTTCAGGTCAGGCAAACACAAACAGAGTACATCATCCACCGCCTCATGTGGCAAGAAACCCAGAGGGAGAGGATGAGTTGTAATGAGGGTTTCACCCTGCCCATACAGGAATGAAATGGATGACTTGCTATGCCCTGTTACTGCAGATCTAGGCACACCCAGTTGCTAAGCCTTGCAGGTAATGACCCTGACAATTCCTTCTGACCAATGACTTTTAGTCAGCGAAACAGAGCAAGTCTTGCATCTCATCACGCACACAATCACTCCAGGTACTTTTCAAGACAGCAAGAATGACGTAAGCCTGGACCTCACATCTGTCTATAAGCAACAAGTAACATCAGGAGGCATGAAGAATGGCAGATATACAAAACTCTGTAATATTTCTTACTATTCTTGCCTACTCTTTCTTTATACTATCAACAATGAACAAAAAGTTAAAATCCTTGAACCATTAGAAAGCCCAGTATTTTATGTGCATTGTACAGCTTCCATTGACCCAAAGGTAACACCAAATAATAACAGCATGAAAAATTTCAGGAATAAGGTTTTTATCTTTTAATCTTCAAATATTTTATGAGTTCTCATGCTGTAAGGCAAGGATAAGGCAAACTCTATTTGTGCAAAAAATCTCTACAGATGCATGTGCATTTTTTTCTACTAACACTGAAAAATTCTTATGAATTGTTTATATTACTATAGTAATAGAAAGCAGTATGACACCTTCTGAAAAGGGAAGAAACAGCCTCATCCCTGAGGACAGAACTGCCTGAAAAGAAATTGTTATTACATACAGTAGAATCTCTTTTGCCTAGAAAGAAATTATTTGGTACACTGCAATTTTTGGAAGAAGGAAAATGCTGGTTTAATAAAACCTAAATTATTAAATACCATATTATTTTCATCAGTGTGGGGCCTTTTTGTATTAACTTCTTCAACTAAGCAGTTCAATTATTGCTCTGCAGACACATATTTTTTTGTTAGTTATTTTAATTACATGATCTGCTGGAAACAGAGCTGAGGCTGGCAGATACATGTGCCAACTTGTTTGTTTTTATAATTCTGCATTTTATAAGAGAATAAAACAAAGATATGTTGTAGTGGTTTGGGGCACACGTGTTTCTAAGCATTAAGTTTGCATGACTCATCAATTTATAGGAGTCAAGGCTGCTTGACACTGTTAATAGGTGTGGTGGTTCAGCAAGTAGGAAAGAAAAAACTGTTTTGTCTTGAGGGAATCACAGAAAAATTTAGAAGTTTGGAGTTTTTAAACGTTGAACTTCAACTTTATGCCATTACTTGTGTATGGAAGAACTAAGCAGGATTGAAATAACAGAACAAAAAGAAACAAAAAAGCCACCCCTTTTGGGGACATCACTGACAGAAGAGTTGGGATATCTCCAACCTGCCTACAACCTGATGCAGAGACATAACCAGAATATGATTAGAAGAAATCTACAGCCAGAATTATTTTAAAGACAATAATCAGGAGAGCAGCAGCATTTTACCTGCTGTTTGCCTGAGACTGAGCCATTATCTGTCACAACCATTAGAGTGAAAAAGTCCATGCTAAGTTGAGGAAAAGCCGCGACTGCAGTGTCCTGCTATCCATAGTCTCCTTTCACTGCCAACAAGCTCTAATAAACAGGTGTATGGACCCTCTCTTTAGGTCACTGACATCAGTTCCAGTCATGTTGACATACTTTTTTAACATGAAAAATGAAAGCTGGTCTCTCCAAACAAGTGAGTCAAGCTGATCTTACAGAAATAGTGGTGTGAGTCCAGAAATTGCTAATAGGTTACCTAATTTCCAAGAAGTCCTCTAAATTATTGTTGGAATTTGCTACTATCTAAAATGTTGATGAATTTTTAAAGTAACCACAGCGGATACTTACCAGACACAGCACTTAATTGATTTGAATGGGACTAGAGGCAAAAAGATAGACTTGTAATCTGAAAACTATTAAGATATAAAACGTCACTTGTTTGCTGCTTTGGTCCTGCTTACTCAGTTTCAATTCTTGAGGGCAGCCTTGATTGTATTATATCTTCCAACATACTCTACGAAAATGAAAGAGAAGAAGTGAACCTATATATGGAAACAAGGATCAACTACAAGGTTTCCAATACTTCAGAATAGAGGATTATTATGGAGAGCTGTAAAAAATCATGATTTGAGTGAAGCCACAAGTCTAACATAATCACATAATGTCCCTTTTAAGGATGTAATACTAATGCTGAATGTATGGACTAATGATGTATGTTCTCTGCAACTCTACTATCTACTAAAAACATATAATTCAGTATTTTTCAGTATGGCTAAATTCTCTATGTACAGAAATGCCCCATTGATTTCAGTAGCATATGAATTAGCAGAGAAAGATTGGTCAATTAATAAAGGACAACACAACTAAATGGAAAGAAAAACTAAAAAGGGAAATTTTAAACCAAGACAAGTGTACATTCACCGATCAAGGAAAATAAACTAGAGACATACTTTTTATTTCATTTGGGCAAATCACTCTTTTTTGATAACCAGGAATTAATACATTCCTGCTTGAGTATTTAGATTTCTACTTTAATTTGGGATTCTGGGTTTCCAGACTTTCAGACACAAATTTTCAAAATGTGGAGGAATTAATCTCTAGTTTACAAAGCATTTCTAGAAGAAAATTGGAAAATTTACAGAAGATAAGTAGATCTGCTAGTGTTTTTCAGTCTTCAGTAGTTAGACAATACTTGTCCAGAGCTTATGAAAGGGAGAAAGGACCACCAATAGATTTTGACTCCTTCAGGAAGAACTCTTTTGCCTACTGGAATTTTGAGGAGACAAAACTAATAATAAAAACCTCAAACAAGCAAACAAACAAGCAAACATAAAAGATTTCTCTCATTTTTGGAATGTCAGAAGTGTAAGGCAATATCTTACAGATTTCCTCAGGCATCTCAGAGCTGCAGGGGATGCCTCTAGATGGCCCTGCTGGGAAAAGAGGAACCCTGTATAGAAAAAAATATTTATTCTAACTGGCATTTAAGTTTATTGAGATGAAGATGCTCTTGGTTCTGTTCCAAAGACAGCTTGCCCCTCAAACAAAATCTCTTCAGAAATTGCTGTGTCAAAAAAGAGCATTTCCATTTCAGAAAAACACATTTCAGAACTTCTCCCACAAACTCTAAGTCTAATAACTTACATTTCTGATAAGGTACATATTCTTTCTGAAGTTCCCAGTCACATATTATATATGAGTCCCCAATTTCAACGAACTCTCTACACATCTGCTTAAGCGACCAAGGTCTATTAATAGCACCAGTTAGGAAGCTTGTATTTTATGGAAATTCAATTCCTGTCTCATAGCAGCAAGCAACACACTGTGCCAAAAGGATGCAGAATTCCAACAGAAACATCTCTTCATAGAACAGAATAAGCAGCCTTTCCTATTTGCATTTTCTCCAAGGACTCCCAAAAGATTTGTTCATATCAGTTAAATGTTGAATGTTTTTTCTCATGCATCTGCCAAAAAGATCAAGCTATATTTTACTACTTTTACCCATGTAATGCAACAGGTCTGAAACAATGTGATGATCAACAGTTCCCTTCACCTTACTTTTGGCAGAGTGCACAGTCATGCTCCCTTTAATCTGTACAGAAGTCCATTAGTCTAGTGTTCTACAACTTTCGTTTTGTTTTCTGTAAAGCACTAACACTTGGAGTTTTATAACTCTTATGCAACAAAGGTCAAAATTATCACTACCTCTTGCTGTCTAGTGGAATTATTTTAACTGAAAACTTTTGTAATTCTGTAAAAAAGGAACGTCTCTTTTCTGAATACATCTTCACATCTGCACTTAGCTATGCTTGTGTGGCAAGGTGTTCTCAAATGAAAATCGTTTCTGAAAGCAAGAGGGAATATTATTATTGTTATGGCATTGGAATTCTGGTTGATTTTGGAAGGTCTTCTGACTGGAAACTAGTATAAACTAGTGTAAACTAGAAATTAGTGTAAACTATTCTCCAGTGTAAGTTACTACAAAATTATCTTTCTTTCTCTGAAAATGCTGACCAAGTCCAATGACTAGAATTTACAAAAGAAAATAAACCAGATAAGCCAAATGTGATAAGAATATTGTTCTGGGTGTCCAGCAATTTTTTTTTTGTTTATTTTCCAAATGTATTAGAGAAATTTCTCAAAAGTGTCTAATTTCTGTATGAATCACTTAGTTAAAAGAAACTAAAGGGAAATATTTTAATATGATAAATCCAATGCTACTACTAGAATCTCTGAGAAGTCTTGTTTGACACAATTCATGATCAATGGATTATTTGATCATTACTTTATGAATGATATTGGAGGTAAAAGTAAGAAGCTGTCAAGACTTAGAGGAGAAGTGCTGTCAGGTGATGAAACAGCTTTGCTTACATGCAAGAATACTCCCTCTTCACTCCTTCTACAGAGTTCTCTTTCAAATAGCTGTGCAACAAAAATGCAGCACTGATACACTGCACCTGTGTTTGACACAAATGAGAGAAAGCAGTTCTATGCACGAGACTTGGATGTAATTTCCTGATGCAAATTAAAACTCCAGTTATTGCCAGCTTGCAAGTTAAAATTCAGGTTCTGAACATTACTTACAGCACCTAAAAAGACACACAAAAATGTCTGGTTTGGGCTGCTTATTTTTCTCTGTGCTTTTGCACTCCACCCAACAATCTCCTTCTAGTTTGGTTCTTAAGGAGAATATTATTCACTTAAAAAAAATAATGGTAAAATAATTGCTCCTGGATGAACCGTAGCATGAGTTTGTGGCTTCTACTAAAGTGATGTCAACGAATAATCACACCAAAAAAGTTTTTCTTTTGTATCTCTTGGAATAATTAAATTCTGCTCGGCATTACTTTAAAACTTAACAGAGGGATTTAACCTTGGCATCACTTCCCCTGAAACCAAAACCCAGTTATAGTCAACACATATGCCACATATATATCTATGTATGTAGATGTATATGCATTATGTAGGAATAAGTATGCGTATATGTTCATATGTAGATACATATGTACATAGAATATATTTATATATCCATATATAGAGACACAGATATATCTATATATATTCATATCTATGCATAAATGTCCCACCAATGTTAGTCTTTAAGAACAATAACATCATAATTCAAATGTATAAGAAATTCAAAAGGTAAGCACGCATAGATTTAATTTGTCCCAGTGTCCTGTAACTCATGTGCACAGCTTGGTTTGCAGCCAGAGATAAATTACAAACTCAACTACAAGGTTTCAGAACTGATATCTAAACATGTCTAAACATTTCTTGAGAAATCACTTTGTCCATGTAAGCATTACACATGCTGTATGCTTCTAAACATGATTTACATTATATAGTACAATGGATGTTCAGCCAGTTTTCACAAAGAATAAACAAAAATTTTATTACTAATTACCATTTTTAATGGTATAAAACACTGCAGCAGGTGTCAGTGTTTTTATATCACTTTGCTGGATGACTGTGTGATGTATGGTTTGGTCCCACACTTTGAATATAAAGCAAACTATAGGTATCCCTTTCCTATTCAGGACAAACAGCATGATAAGTCTTTTGTCTTGCTTTTTCACAGTGAAACTTTGCTATATGTGTACTTTCATTTCACAGTTGCTGCACATTGACCCTAATCTGGAATCCTCATCCACCAAAAGGGCTCCTGTCACCATTCTCAGGAAAAACTGTTGCAGTTCATAAGCAGATTGACAGCAACTTTAGGACAAAGTCAGGTTTAATTTTGCACACTGATGCAAACCCCGATAGAGATATTTATAACTTACTGCAGTAAACCGTAGAGGTTACAGCAAAAAAAGGCAAACATCTGGAAAAAATAAAATTTGCTCAGAGGTGACATGACTATTATGAACCTGTGTTCAGATGTAAACTCCTATAGCTATGTGATGTATTGGTCTTTTGCTAGGAACACATGGTATTAACTTGCTCACTCTGCCACAACAAGCCTGCGTCCATTCATGTTTATGTACATAAATGCTGCTGGTATAGCTGTAGCAATAGGCATATTGAAAGATCACATCCTGAGCAGTAAGCTATTTTCTTCTACAATAAGCAATAAATCATTGGGTTTTAAAAACATCTTTTGTGTTTTCTTTTATAGATGATTACCAAAACATGTTTTTATTACAGTCTTGAGATATGCAAATTAAAATTCAGTGCAAGTCAGCAGACTAGACTAGAAGTCACTCTTAGTTTTCCAGCCAAGCTTTCAGAATGAGCACTTTAATTTCAACAGCTTCTTGGAGGGAAAAGAAGTACAGTGATTTCACAATTATAAGCCGCACCTGAATATAAGTCGCTTTTTTTTTTTTTTAAGTGAGGATCCATGTGCAACAAAGTAACGAGATAGTAACAGAATCGCACCAGCGTGGGGTTTGGTGTCAGGTGCTCAAAAGTTGCAAACAGTTTTCATAGACCAGTGAAGCCTTTAAAGGCAGCCCCAGGCGCCCTCCCCAGCCGGCTCTCACTTCCGAGTTGGCAGTTCGCTGGGATTTGTCCATAAATAAGCCACACCTGATGATTAGCTGCACTACTGGGACAGGCTGGATTCTTCAGTGAAAAAGGTGTGGCTTATAATTGTGAAATTACTGTAATTTTGGGTGCCCCAAGATAAGCCTGCTCCAAGACAAATTTGTGATTGTATTCAAAAACTGTTGACGAATACTTTGTTGCAACATTCAACTAAGTTCTAATTATATTCACTTCACAGTCTGCAACATGAATTGGAAAATTAAGTGCATTTTTACTCTATTCAAACCAAATACAGTTACTGGGGAAAGCTGCTGGAACTAAAGAATTTGTGTAATATCCAGAAACATTAAAAAAAGTTCATATTTATCTAAAAAACCTCAGTTCATTGACATTCATACTAATTACAGTTGAAAGGGCTTTCCAGAAAGAGCTAACAAGACATCCTGGCACTTTTACCCACGGAAAGACTCGACAGTGACCAGCAATCTTCAGGCACAAAAAAAGAGATTTTTCCTTTGGCCATATCATTTACCACTTTTTAACTTATAAATTACTTAATTACATCATATGTATATTATATATATGCTCTTTATATCCAGTCTGAAAAGAGAAAAAGAAATGTGCTTTGTTTTACTCCTCTCATTTTCTCACCATCCTCTCACTAACCATCCGACAATGTACACTGGGGGAGTGCTAATATGAAAAGTATGAAGTGGTTCTATGCTTGCATTAAACATGTTTGCATTTAATTTCTTTCCCTGCACAGAAAAGAGGTGGTTATTTTTTCAGTGTTATAGCTAGTGAGAGCTCAGTGTGTTAAAATAATTGTTATTGGTTGTTTCCAAGTTGTTTATCCTAGGAATTTATAGAAGTATGGGTTACCACATTTTCTACTGCATTTCAGCTGTAGGAGAGGATGTCATTTTGTTATGCACAGTGGTTTTGCTTATGGTCCTTCTGTGTATTGGAGGCTGTCTGAACAGTCAAATGTTTTTCGTCTTCCAGAAATTCTGCAGTATTATTGTTTTTACAGTTTTAAGACATTGTTTTATTGGGATTCTGCAAAGGTTAAGACCAACAGTTTTGAGAAAAATCACATAATAACAAAATTAAATAATGTCAAAGATTTGTTATGACTGGAAGAGATAATACCAATGTATTTTAATACAATGTTGTTGCTTGGAGATAGGTTTTAATTACAATAGTGCTCCAGCACATATTACTGTATCTCTTTGATTTCTATAATCATAAAATGCAGTTATCAGCTCATAAGAATTAAATTCTGATCAACAGTTTTGACACTGTTTGTTACACTGTGCTGCCTTACAGCCTCACTTGTCAGGCACTCAGGCACTTTGGAGATAACAGAGAGCATGTGGCTGCTTCACCACTCTGGAATAGGGATCAGATTATGCCTCCTCAGAATCAACAAAAGACAAGTTTGAAGACAAAGTGATCAAGGATAAAATTCTCTAAGCAAGACTTTAAAAATTATTTTTAATTTTTTTTGCCTCTTCTATTCTAATTCTGCATAACACTGCTCTGAGAGGTCCCTGGTATTGTGTGAATGGATGTAATTTTGAGTTTTAGTCTGCTAAAATTATTGTTGTTCTGCAAGTTCCTTCAAATGCATGAAGTGCTGTTTCTTTTTCTCTCCTTTGCTGTGTTATTACATTGCTAAGACAATGTCTAGGCATGATTGCTAGCATTGTCTGAAATGGACAAATCATATTTAAAAAAGCAGAAGTATAAATGGCAACATAAGGAAAACAGAACAGAGTAGCTCTTCTAAACACCTCAAATGGACCAGGAAAGAAATGTCCTGTCTTCAGAAACTCTTTCAAGGTAAGGGGAATTCTGTACAGTTCAGGGCCTCTGCAACATTCCCACTTTGTCATGTGCAACAATAAAACAGTCCAACAGAGGTGGAAGGAATCACAATGACAAGTAAATAGGGGAAATATTGCTGAAATAGAAAAATTCAATGCACGAGTTAAAGTATGTAAAGATAAGATAGAGCAGGAAACAACAGTTTGTACATTACATCATTTGTGTTCTACTGTTTGTTGCTTTTTTTTCCTTTCCTTTTACTTGCAGCTGTGTCTGTTTTCCTATTTTTACTCAAGCATTTCAGTCAATCATAGCAGAGTCTCAAACAGATGTGCAGAGCTATAATATGATAGTACAACCTCACAAGCATGATTCATTTTTGGTTTGCAATTTTTAGATGGAGAAATGTCTTGAGTATTTACAGAAAATATGGTACACATCTTGTCAAGAAGTATAAAAATGCACTTTGTTTTGCTTGAAAAAGGATTATGCATAGACTTCACAGTTTGCCCATCTCAGTTCACAACAGCTACAATATTTAAGGTCATTCATATGGAATATCTTTCAATGAGACTATGAGATAACGAAATATTATTAAGCCAAAATCTGCTATTGGTTATTCCTCTTCAAGAGTATTTTCTCCTGGTACTTATTTGGAAGAGAAATTGAAAGTGAAATTGATGCCCTTACAATTGAAGCACTTAGAGCTGGCTGAATACCAGAAATATAATTCTTGAGTATAAGGACTGAGTTCAATTTCATTTGACTGCTGTGGTCATGCCCTGAATGACTTCAAATATTGGACATGTACATACAACACACTGATAAAATGTTCATGGACCTCAAAGCTTTCACTGGCACCACTGGCAAAACAGAAGGGCTGTGCTGGGTGAGGTCAAGGTCAGGCTGCCCCAGTACCCTTTATTCAACCATTAGAAACACTAAGCTCTTATAGGGAGACATAAAAATGAACAAAACCAATATGAAGCTTTTCTCTACTACTCTTTGAATTCTAAATATTTTTGGGATTAGATATTTTGTGAATTGTTTGTTTCTTCTATGCATGTCAACATCCTGAAGGATTCAAGGACCTTATCTCAACTTACACTGCTCAGCTATGAAGCTCCCCATTCTTCTTGATTTTCTTAGAATCTGTTTCCTTCTGGCTTTGTTTGATAGTTTTTCAGTAGAAGATGCAACAACCAATGTGATTATTTCCTCTAATTTTACAGTTATTATTTAAATAATAAGAAACAGAAGGAATGCTTTGTGATCCAGATAGATTAAAAAAAAACCACGAATAAACAGTGGAATATTTTGCTAAAGAGATCTAAGTATCTCCAAATAATGTATTTAATCTCTCTTGTAGATGGCCTTGAACAATTAATATTTTCAAAGAAGAATATAGCTGCTTCACACAGTGTGGAAGAAGGTGGCTACACTGTGGTAAACATCTGAGATGAATATTTCAAATGGTTCAGATCAGCAACAAAATTATGAAGCCTCACATGAGCCTCATGCCCGCCTCAATATGGAAGTCAGTTAAAAAAGTGGAAGAAATAGAAAGGGGATTTAATCACACTCCCTCTTATTCCTCTGTCTTAAATTTCTGTCTTATTGTCACACGAGTCCATCAACAGCTGCTGTCAATTAAAATAGTCCTTTATAAACAGCTAGAATTTTAAAAGTGCTAAGCTTAAAGTGAAGACTAAATAACAAGAATATAATCAGTTAGAAATTAAGATAGTGTTTTATCACAGGTATTTTCTTCAAAATTAAAATAATTTAAAGAGAATAATTTTTCAGGAAGATCTAAAGTTAAGCAGACCACATAGGTATTTCTGAAGAGTTTGTACTAAATCTCATAACAGCAAAATAATAATCAGAATTTATACATATTTAAAAAGAAAAAAAATTCTATTTCTTGTGGGTTTTTTTGGAAAAAAAACATTGAATATAGTAGGACTTATGATAATTGCTATACTACACAGATAAGACAAAAACAATCCTTCATTTGATGTCAGAGTGGATGTGTGGGTCTCTAGATGGATTGTCCTCTGAAAACACAGAAGGAATATAATTCTAGAAGTCATAGCACAATGATTGTGTCAGTAAGGATAATAAATTGTTTTATCTGGTTTGGAGAATACAAATATCTTGTACATGTATTTTTTTTAAAAATTGAAATTATTATTTTAATCAGAAATTAATAAGCAAGACTTTGTATCTGTGAATGTGCAAATAGTATAGTAAGCACAGTAAGCCATTAGTATAAATTTGAATTAAAAATGTAACTCCTAAATTATGTTGTGAAACAATACCTGTCCGTTTCTATTTGAATAGCAGATCACAATGTAAATAATAAATGAAAAACAGTAAATTAAATGCAATTTTTGAGAATTGATGTGTTTGACTAATCCTTTGTCATGACACAGATTTTTCAAATGTTTCTCTCTTCAAGAAATAATGGTGTATAATTTTGGTGTCATTTGAGGAGGAAGGAGTGACTCTTCCTAAAAACTGAGCAGGATGATCCCTTGATCTCTAGTTACCTCCTCATTTTCATCTTGCATTGCCAGCAAAATGCCAGCTGCAAAACCTATTTTGCATCTAGTTGTGATTTCAGAATTAAATGCAATGCAATTAGTTCCTTTTATATGTTTGGTAATCCTGTTAAGATAACTCATTAGGTATCTTGGCAATTGGAAATTACTAGGTTTCAGAACATGTGCATTTCCCTAGTGAATACCAATTATTCCTAAATGAGGCAATTGTTCTTTAAAGGAAAGGGAAAAGTTTTCTGAGTTTATATATTGCTCTGACTTTTTAAGCACTTGATCTAGATTTTAGTGCATTCTATGTAAAATTCTGGGTATGTATAAATACTGTAATATTTTTTTCCCAATTTTTTTATCTAATCATGACAGAAGTGTGGAAAAAGGGTATACATTTTTTCATGTGAAACATATTTTTGTCATTGAAACATGCAATAACTGATTAAGTAAATAATGTAGGTGGGACTTTTTAAATCCTACTTTTTAAAAAAAGGAATATACTATTACATTCATTAATTAATAATTTATGTAGTTGCAGGAAAAGGCTATAATGATAACCCCTTCATAGGAAGAAGTTCCAGCTGCAAAAATATAGACTACATTTTTAATATTATTAAAATTTTACTACTAATATTTCAACTATTTTTAAACTAATATTTTGAGTAATATTTTTAATATTATCTAACTAATATTTTAACATTCAACTTATTAAGTTCCAAAGTCTTAGGAAACATCAATGCATTGTACCCATACAGTCTATTTCCAAACCCTTTCTCACAGCCATGAAACCAGAAACAAATGGAAATTCGGACAACTGATCCAAATATTCAAGGACTATGCAGAGTACTGTATCCTGCATATGCATCTGTCCAGGTCTCTTCCCTCACTAAGAAAACAAGCATGTTGAAATGAATTCAGCAGAATCCAAATCTTCAGGAAATATGACAAGAAAAGTAGGAAATTGGAAACTTTAAATAATATTTTAAATTTCAGGATTACTAGAAAGCCAACAAAATTTACCAAAAAAACATAGGAAGCTCTATTTTTGGAATTTAAAATATTTTATTTTGCTATTTTTAAGCATTCTTTTATGAAATAATGAAATAAAATTGGAAGAAGGACAGTGATCAAGGAGCAAGGGAGTTCTCAGGAATATAAAATTAAGTCACACCACACCATATATCAATTTTCCTTTCAAAAGAAAATATTGCTGATTCCATAAAGCCTCTGTCACGAATGATAAAGGAACTCAATCTGAAAGTCATCATTACAGAAAATAGAAAGTTATTTTAAGAATATTACTTTCAGAATTTAAAAAAAAATGTTGTGGGTACCTGTGTGAACTATGACCAATAATCTTCCAAATTTACTGCAATGTAAGACCAAGAACAAACAGAAGTATAAATATACAAGTGGTTACTTGGAAGATATGAAGACAAAAAAACTTTCATACTTAACACTCATATAAACAGAGCACGTGTCACAACCATTGAAACAAGAAGGTTTGTTAAGAGATGCAGAGGTTTTTAATTGCATGTAGCAATCCATCAGGGAAAAAAAATATAGTGTTGGGGAAATACGCTGCTGTCCTATTTTCCACTTTTGACCTGCTACACCATTTTCTTCCCAAGCGTTATCTCATTTAGCTTTATTTGCTCTTTCCCAGTTCACATGAAGAGTTTGAGGACTAAGATTACTGCCGTAGCCACACAGTATCAATGCAACCAGCAGTATCCAATCTTGAGGCATCTACAACCTCTCTGTTGCTGTTCCACTCTCATCATAAAAAAAATATCTCACTTATATCTAATCTGAATCTATCCTCTTTTCATTTAATGCTATCATCCCACCTTGTCACTTGAAATCTCCGTATGCTTCGAGCAGATGAACACCCAATCAGACATGCTGTGTCCCCACTCTTAATGCAGTCACAGGGCAAACCAAGAAAGATATGGAGCCAGACCCTGCCACATTGTAGGCCTTACCTTAGACTGTGCTTCTTCAAGTGGTAAATGGAGTCTCGCAAGAATGTCAAGGTTGTAGCCTCAGAATAGGAGTTGGAGACATTAAGTTTGCAGATGACCCCAAACTGAGGACTGAGGACTGGGCTGCAAGTCAGATGGACTTATACAGGCTGGAGGACTGGCTTGGCAGAGCCAAGGAGAAATGCCAAGCCCTGCACTCAGGACAGGCAGAGCCCTTGGGACAATACAGGCAGGAGGCTGCCTGCCTGCCCCACTCCCCCATGGCCCCGCTCACCACTGCTCACCTGCGGCTCTGCTCACCACGGCCTGCCGCGGTCCCGCCAGCCGCCGCTTGCCGTGCCCCCGCGGCAGCGTGGGGGCCCCGATCAGTGGCACAGCGCGGCAGCCCCGACCGGTGGCACAGCAGGACGGCACAGCCCTGGGCCAAGCAGAAGTGCGGCAGCCCCGACCACCGGCATGGCGGGATGGCACAGCCCTGCGCCAAGCAGAAGCACGGTGGCCCTGACCAGTGGCACGGCGGCGCTCCCCAGCCGGCACTGCTCCCCCACCGGCCCACGCCTCCTGGCAGCAGCAGCAACCTCGCCGCCAGCCCGCCCGGCTCGTCCCACCTGGCAGTGGCGGCGACCCCACTGCTGGCCAACTCATCCCACTCCCCAGCAACCCGGCCGCCAGCCCACCTGGCTCCTTGGCGGCTCTGCCGCCAGCACGCCCGCCCCGCTCGGCACAGCCTGCTTCCCACCTGCCCGGCCGCTGCTCAGTGGCAGCTCTCCACTTGGCCGGCTCTCACTTCCAGGTTGGCATTTCACTGGGATTTGTCCATAGATAAGCCGCACCTGAATATAAGCCGCACCACTGGGGTAGGCTGGATTCTTCAATGAAAACTGTGCAGCTTATATTTGTGAAATTACTGTAAATCTGATTTAACATAAAAAGCCCAGTATCTATTTTTCATTTGCTTCCAATCAATAAACAAGTTAGGCTTGGGACCACAAAAGGGAATTTCAGTTTTGAAAGTTCTCTTTTAGTGGTGAGAATCAAATTGGTTCTTGAAAAGAGCACTTTATCCCAGGCACCCAAATATCTCATAGCATTGGGGTTTTCTCTGTGGCTTTAGTAGTCTGCTCTTCCACTTGAAGAGTTGACACAATCTTCTGTGCTTGCCATCTACTCAGTAAAAGTCTTATGTGTTCAAAATTGAGTTTGAAGAAAGATCAATATGACTTCTCCAGAAGAAGAATGCATCAATGTATTCATAGGCTTTCAAGGAATAGAATATGAAATGCACAAAAAAGTTTCTACCCTGTTTTACCTGAGGCACCAGGTCCTTGTTTTGCATTTACTTTCTGTTTCCTTGCAATTCCAGCTAAATTACCATTTGCCTGTGGATTACCAAACCCAAGCATCTTAATTTTTTTTTTCTCTAGGAATAACAATGAGACATTTAACTTCTTTTTTCTGGTATGTGATTTTAGTCTCTCCAACTGAATTCATTATTTCTAAAGCAGCACTGCTCTTGCTTTGGTGACAGAAGTAAGAAGTCTAATGTTTTTTTGTTGTTGCAGAACAGGAAATAGTAGTCACAAACTTGTTAAGATCAAAACCAATTAGAAACTATGCATAAGAACATACTACTGAGAGCACCATAATCTAGCACAAATTTAGATATCAAAAATTATACGTGAGCTCTGTTCTTCCTTTCTCCCCTTGTGCTACATAACCTGCATTCTATTTTCTTTTCACAGAGCTTTTGAGAATCTTTACCATTCTGTAACCATTGTGAGGCCATTTTCACAAACATCTGTGAAAGAAACAAAACATTTGAATTTGGGGAATATATGAACTCCTAAGAAAAAAGCTTTAGGAGTCAAAAACTGGAATATGGAAATTACTTGGAGTTTAGGATAGACATAAATTGCAGAGTCTTAATCCTTTATCAAAGGTTATTCTGCCATTTTCAAACCATGATGGTTTTTATATTTAAGCAAATACAGTAGCGAAGACATTTTTCATTCACATATTAAGGAAGCTTGGTGATGGTATGGTCCTTCCCATAAAAGCTTAAATTAAAAACCATACATTTATCTGGCCAGGTACTATTATCCCAGTGTCATGCAGCTTCACAACTTTAAATAAGGGTTGATATGAGGTATGTGCCAGCAAATCTCAATAGACCACTGGTGTCTCATAGATGTATGATATAAATGATTTAATGTGGCTTCAAAGCCTACATTGTTTTGATTTTTTTCAAATTTCTTTCTCACATATAGGCTTTTTTTTATTCATTAAACTGTGCTAACCTCTATTACTGCAGTTTAGCTCATGAAATACAGTGGCTACAGTGCATTGATCTAAAACAAAACTGAAACACCATTCTTATATGGGTGGCAAACATAAAAATAGCAATGTAATAGAAAATGCTTCACAAAATATATACTATTGAAGATTATGTTTTTAGATAAAAATGGTCTAAATTAAAAAAAAAAAATCAGAGGAGCATTAAAATCATTATGAATGGAATAAGGAGATACCATTCTGGACAGGATTTTTCAATTTTTACTTTCAAAGGCTCAGAATAAAAGGCTTGAATAGTTTTGAATAAAATGAAACCTTTCTATTCATTGTTGAACTGATGAAATTTGGCTTGGTCTCAAGCTGCATGGATCAGTAGGATACACAGCCTATGCCTACTGTCTTTGAAGACAGTTCTCCATGTGCCAACACCTGTCCCACACATTTGATAATTTAAAAATGGCAAAGTAAAAGAAAAGGAGGAAGAAGATGGATGTACCTCTCACAGATCTCCTCTAGAAAGAAACACTCCTTTGTGATACAAACATATCCAAAAATTTTTTCAGTGTGGGGTGGTGGTGTCAAGCTCTGGCTGTGCTGTTGAAGGTACAAATTAATTTATGGTCTACCCGTTTGTATTGTCTGCTGTACTGACTGCATTTATTCTCAAGTGTGCTTGCTTCTGCCAGAACCAAATTTACAGTAATAAAAGCTTAACACACACCTCCCAATAAGGTGCTCATAAAGCCTCTAATTAAGTCATTTCTACTCTGCCAGTTCCACAAGTCTACAACTTGCTGTTTCAATATAATAAGCTTTGTTTTTTGACTACTCTTTTTTGCAATCATGTGTAATGATGTAAAAAAAATTATTATTATGTATTTTATCTCTCTTCAGTGTCTTTTGTGAGACTGGATCTGAGAAAAACCTTGAAACATTCTTGTGGCAATCTAATTGCCCAGAATGCCTCATGCACCACGAACTGGTCAAATCAGCTCATGATGCTACTGGACTTAAATAAAACGTCTGAGAAAAATTAGTTTTAAGCCTTAAAATTCCAGATAATTTTGCAAAAATGGCAGAAGGTATGTTATATGAAACTTTATCCACTATGCCTCACTGACCTTTAATATGCAGTGACTTTTTTTTAACCTAGGCAGAAATTGTGTGCTCTACCAGCAGTGGAATGATCCACTCAGTGTAGAATCAGACTAAATGAAATGAATATGACACTTATAAACTTTCTTGACTCTAACTGTACTTTAAATGAATTGTCTACAATTTGTATCTACACACATTCCTGTTATTGTGTTCAGTAAGCTAAGCAAGTTCTTTTATAATTAATAAGCATTTAGTGGCATTGATTTTTATAGCTTGTTTTTTTAACTCCTTATCAGTATTGAGCAGATGGGGCATAAGTATGAAAAATTGTATTTTAAAGGTGATTACTATACTTGAATTGTATTTGAAAAATTTTGTTCAGTGAAGCATTTACAAATACAATTTTACTTCCACATAGAGCTTCAAGGTTAAGGTATTTTACTATTTACCACAATGATATTTAAATAATGTCTCTGGCACATAACAAAAACCAGAAAAATAAAAACTATATAAAATAAAATATATAGTGCTTTAGAAAAAGCTCTGCTTAAGATGTCATTTTGCAATAAGATGTTTGATTGATTCTCTATGTAGCATACTTAGCAAATCTGTTTCTAAAACCACCCTTAACAACTTTTTATGAAGAATGATTTTTGATTGAAATTCTGGATTACAAGGCAGCAACCCAGTTTGTCCATTGCTATTTGTATACTTAAAGCATAATCTTTTCACATTAAATGTCCATCTGTACTCTGGTATTTAGTCTGGGGAGAGGAGATTCAGATTTTCTGCGTAACCTCCTTTCACGGATAAAAAACACGTTTAAGTAAAAAGTGAATCAATATGAATTGGACCAGAGGTTACAGATGGAAGGAAACCTCTGGACAATAAACCAACACAGGAGATGTCTGCCTAAGTGGGATTGACATGCTACATTGCAACCAACTTCCAGTTTCTTGTCCTTTAGGAACCTGTTCTGTTTATTCATAAATCTTTAGTGAAAATTGTTCTTCACTGAAAAGGAAATCAAGCTCTTGAACACAAATGTAAATAGTAAAAAGAGATTACTGGGACACCTGTGATATGTTTTAGAGTACAAACCATATGTTCCCCCATCTTAAATCTCAAATTTACTTACTACCTTGTTAAAATACAAGCTGGTTTGTATTCCCTATTCCACTTTTGGTGGTTGCTGAAGCAAGTGTCTGTACATGGATTTAGTGTTCTTGCTTTTTGAGGGACAAGCATCTGCACATATTTCGTTTCTCTCTCCTTTAATCTCTTTTGCTGTTTCTTGAAATGTAAAGCTAAGCTCTAAAGGGCCCATTCATCATTGTCTCACAGTGCTGCAGCTGATCACACCTGTGTCTCACAGATATGAACTGTGACCAAATCAAAATAACACTGTTTCACATGCTGCATCTGTGTAAGTGAGCAAAAATGGTAAAGATGAATCGTGTCTTGGTAGGATGACATTATTATACTAATAGAGTAATGAAAAATAAAAGAAGGGTAAAGGAAAACAGGGAAATAAATGAAAAGAAGGGAATTAAGGGAAGAGGAAAAGAAAGAGGAGGGAAGAGAAGGGAGAGAGGAGAGGGGATAGAGGAGAGAGGAGAGGGAAAGGAAGGGAAGGGAAGGGAAGGGAAGGGAAGGGAAGGGAAGGGAAGGGAAGG
>VRYO01002734.1:26823245-26896229 GCA_009812075.1 Sialia sialis
AGAGGACTGTTGCAAACATATATTTATTTATATTTTTAAAATATATTCATATTTATAAGCCAATAAACATATTTGAAACAAGCAGATTATATAGACAATTAATTGCAAGTTTATCTTAATACTGATGCATTTGTCTATTTTCCTCTGCTTTCTTCTCCTTTCTGACTTTTCTATGTGTATTTTCTCAAATTCTCTGCCTCTAACCTATCCAGCGCTCCACAACAATTTAGGGATTTGGTTTTTTGGGTGCAAAGTTTGGGTTTTGATTGGAGCTTTTTTGTTATTTTTGTGTGGTTCTTTTGTATATTTATTTGGGTTTTGGGGGTTTGGTTGTTTATTTTGTTTGGGGTGGTTTTGCTTTCTTGTAGTTTCTTAGTGCTCCAGGGTCCAAATTGAAAGATTCAAGTTGGAATGGCAAGTGACAAATCCTTAAATGCAAATGGAATAAATGCCTTTTCTATCTTTCTGCATAGAACATGCTATATTGGTTCTCATGGGAGTAAAGACAGGAATAGTTCTGAGCTCAGCAGAAGGCTGTCAGGCTGCAGCTGAACACATACAGGTTTGTTGTCTCTAGGCCTTCTGCTTTTGATACAGTGGGGAAAGATCCGATATCCTTTTCTGCATTTTGGATCATCATGATCACTCACTGCAAAGTTGCTTCTATGAATTACCATGCAGACTATCACTGATTTGTGATGAGTGACCATTTCCTCATTCTTTAAGGAGGGATTTCTGTGTCAACATTACAGAGAGCTCAGCCAAAACTGTAAATTATCTCTGTATTACCTGACCCACCTGCATTGATGTTGAAGAGGGTAAAAATGCAGCGTTATGCTGTTGGGAACTTTATCTCAACAAAACCACAGTAAAAGTACGTTCCAAAGGATTTCTGCCTTTATTGATGGGAAAACCTGTGTTCCAGAGCTGTCCTAAGATGTGGTTCTTCACCATAAACAAAGCCTCCCATCTGCTGTACCACTGCTTATTTTCAAAAAGTACAGATTATTTCACAGACACTGAAAGAGCTTCTGGTGTAGAGGAGAGATAAGGAGTCAGAGTCTGGATGTCATTTCACAGCAAAACCCCCTTCTCCCTCGCTTCTTTGGAAAGCATTTAGCACTGCCATCATATATATATGAGGGGTTAAGATAGAGCCCAATTTTTATGTATAGAGCTATTCAGAACACAAAAAGAGGAGGTTGCTACACAATACCAGATCTGTCTATTCTTGCAGAGAAAATGAAGCACCAGCAAGGTTGTTTTAAAAGAAGGATGTGCAGCACAGCTGACTCTCTGCCACTGCTTAGCAAAAAAAATCCACTGTAAATGAGAGCAATAGAGACTCTCCTCTGGCAGCTTTTTCAGCTGCTGCTGCTGCTGGAATTCTGAAAAACCTGAAAAGAGAAAAAAAAAAGTATCTGAGTTACCCAGGAACAACAAGGTGTTTCAAAACATGAAAGCAATAGTCATGTGTGATCTGTTAGACAGCGAAGCTATTTTACTGGAAGAGCTGGAAGAGATACTTACGGGACTGTTTCTTTGGAATCTTTTGAAAATTAATTTGAAAGATTTTATACATGCTGGTACTAAGACTGTGTAATATGCTTGACTTCAAAAACAGTTGAACATAGGGTAATCTTCTATATCTTTAAAATAATTTAAAGAGCAAAAAGCAAGAAATAAACAGTAGGTTTATATTTAGCTTTAAGAAACTGGTAAGGATTTGAGAAGATTAACTGGCATGTCCTGACAAAGCTGATTGACTACATGCAGCTTCTTCCTACAGGTTCAGCAGCCTGGTGAGCCTCTATGCAAGTGGCAAACTGGCATCAAGGGGATTTGTCCAGGTGTACTATAGGCAAATGGAGTCTATACTTTTTAAATATCATTCAGGTTAGCAGCTCGTAAATCACAGATCAATCAAAAGAACTTAGGTGTCTTGCAAAAGTTACATCCTAAAAAAGCAAAAGCATTACAAAAGAAAATGTGGTGAAAAGCTGAAAGTCACACAACAAAGTCCAGATGCACATTCAGTGAGACACACACATGGAAACAGCTTCTTACAGTTCAGCTGCTCTTGTCCTACCAGCAGATGCTTATCTCTGCTTCTTTATGGTTTACTACACAGTGACTCAACTCAGAGCAGCATTTGACTCAAATTCTGGATGAAAGGTTAGATTCTAATCCAATAAAATTTTCTTCTAAAGACACAGTTTACTGGTGCAGTGTCTATAAAGAGGCCTCTCTGCCTTATATCTTTTTCTGGTGCAGTAGGAAAAATCATTTTTGCCAAGAGTTTAAACCTCCACACTGCTCTTTAAGCCATTTAGCTCAGACCTACCCTGCAATGCCAATTTTTTTTTTCTCTAGACATTAAAAATTACAGTAGTGTTCTTTTAAAAAAAAAATTTAAACACTGTTTTACACTTTTTGTGTTACAGCAGCTTACAGAGATGTCTATCCAATGGCTCAAAATTTGGTTACAAACCAAACAGATAAATGGAAAACAGAAATAATTAAAAATCCAGATTACAGTCTTTTTTGGAATGTTCATTTTAAATAGTTTCAAAAGGATTTACTGTAGTCATACAAAAGGTGTTACTTAATGTGTAAAGTTGTGCTAAAGCCCAAAGTTATTTTTCATTTAGGCCTTAAGACACTACTTTGTCCTTTTATTCAGTGTCTGCCTTAAAGTGTAATGACTTACTAAATGTCAGAGTAGACAGAATAAGGGAATATCTCAGCAGCTTCTAAATCAACAACTAATTAGAAAATTTAGAATGCATCTTATTTGCATGTGCAAATTTCAGCTACTGCAAATGTATTGGGGCTGTTCCAAAATCCTTTAAGCAGCAGTTACTGTGGTTACAATCAATGGACAATTAATCTTCTACTATTGCTTTAATGTTTAAATACCTAAAATCTAAATCTAAACACATGGTAAAAATCTTTAATAAAATATATATTCAAAAATTTATGAAAGATTTTAATGTTATATATCTTATAATATTGATGACATCTTATAATATTCTCAAATATTTGAGTTTGGAAATGGAAAGAGAATTGATACTTCTAAAAGATAAAGCAAGACAATGAAATATTCTTTCCTTACAGAACTTTCCCTATTCTTAGAGCATTCTTTGTGATTTTTCTGCATTTAACATCGTGTATTAAATTACAAACAAATGTACATAACATTACTGAAGTCAGTTAATGAATGTGCTCCTTAGTCAGTGGACCTATGGCTCAAACAAGTCCCACTTGATCCTTGTAAAATGCAAATACAAAAAAGATGTCTTGTGAAGAGCTAGCCCAGATATAATTAATGGAGAGGAAAGAACTTGATTCAGGTTACTTCTCTGTCTGCTGAATCTCTCATCACTTTTAAAATTTCCTTTCTCTACCTACCAGAATATTTCTCTAAACTTGGCATGTACCTCTTCTTCCATGTGTTAGGGAACTTATCGCCACCCTTCTAATTCCCGCTCATTCCCACACAGTTTCCTGAGGCAAACACCCTCTGTTTCTACATCCATACTGCTCCAGCAACACTTGCAAGAGGTTAAATTCCTCTCAGCAACAAATGTAGGGAAAGCTTCATGTGGAATTTTGAGAAAATTTAAAAATAAATAAATAAATAGATAAATGTCATGGAGGGGATCCTCACTGAAAATCGTTTTAAGAAAGAATCCAATATTTTTATATTACATATTCTCTTGCGGAAATCCCAGCTATTCCATTCCAAAGAATATTGCCCACTTAAAATAAACTTGCATTTAAAAAACTCAAATAGTTCTGTTTCCAAAGAATCAAATTAAATTAAGTTCACTATTTGTCACTCTTGTCACCCTTATTAATGGCAAATTTAGGAACAGACAAACTCCAAAGAACAATCTTTCTGGCTTGTAGCCTTTTTCTAGGTCATATATTGGCATGACCCACGTGCTAAACTTGTCAGTCACCACTCACAATCAGTCAATCAACTTCCCAACAGTTTCTTTCTGTTTCTCATCCTTGCTAGCCAGCTCTATCCCCCTTGTCTTTAAACTATATCCTTACCTGATATATGCACAAAGCACAATGGTTTTGGTCAAGTACAGCAGAAATAACTGAAGCCCTAGGCTGATTTCTTATAAAATTTTAAAATATCTGCTTTTATAATATAAAAACATTATGTTCTTTCTGTTTGTGAGCAGAATATAAAAAAAAATACAGTACACTCAATAGATTTCATTACTAAAACTTTTGTGTTCTTCCTTTATTAGACTACAAGAGTTTTGACTACACATATGTTTTTCATTATCAGCATTTGATACAATTTTTAAGACATTGTTATAAAAATAGTTTCTTTTATAATTTTAAGTGCAAATTTAAGAAAAAAAAGGTTAAATTTTATTTCTAAAGGCATAAGTTTCTGTCATGTCATAGGTATCTTTAATTAGCAGATGATACATTTTTTGATAGAATTGCTCTGTAGTATACCTTATGCTTTAACAAGAAACCATTGATGTGTTTCAGTGATAATGAATAAAGCAATATATTAGTAATTTCTCCAGTAGTTAGTGGAGCTTCACAGGACTCCATTTTAGGCCAGGTTATCTTCAACATCTTCATAAACAACTTGGACATAAGACTTGAAAGTTTAGTAAGTTTGCCAGTGATACTTAATTGGGAAGAGCTGTTGACTCCTTCTAGGGCAGGGAGGCCCTGCAGAGAGATCATGATAGATTACATAACCTGGCAATTACCAACAGTTGAACACAGAAAGTGTTGGATTCTGCACCTGGGATAAGAAAATTCTGGATGTACAGACAGAGTTGGGAACAAGAAGCTGAAGACCAGCCCCATGGAAAGATACCTGGGAGTCCTGGTCAACAGAAATTTAAATATGAATCAGCAGTGCATGGACTCACTGCCTTCTTTGGGTATCCACCTGCTGTGGTGTGGGGGGTCTCCCATGGGCTGCAGGTGCATCTCTACCCCACCATGGACCTCCATGGTTGCAGGGGAGCAGACTTACCATGATCTTCACCACAGACAGAGATATTCTGCTCCAGTGCCTCAAGCACCTCCCTCCTCTCCTCCTTACCTGACCTGAGAGTGTCTGCAGAGTTTTATCTCTCACATATTTTCACTCTTCTCTCTGACTGCAGTTGCTGACATGCACGGTGTTTCCCCCCATTTGCTAACTACATTATCACAGAGACACCACTTCCAGTGCTCATGGGTACATTCTTGGCCAGTTCATTCTTGGCACAGGAAAGGACAAGGAACCTCTATAATACATGTAGTAACAATAAAACTACAGTCTTAATAGAATTTTCTTCATTTTATTTTATTTAATTAAGGGTGTGGGATTAAGAACCAAAGCCATTTTAACATTTATTGCCTAGAATACGTTTTATGTTTTCTCCTGGTCATTGCTCATGAAGAAATTTCAATATAGATGCTTAACTTTTTCAGCCTTAGAGTTCAAATCTAATTGTGTCAGATCCAAAACATCTCATAGGAGTAGTCTTATGATTTTAAAGGCTCAGTCTCTCTTCTCTAGAACTAGTTAGGCTAAATACTCTTCGAAAAATCATGCTGGACAACAGGAAACTAAACCTAGGCATGCTTTGTGGGTGACACAGTCCAGTGCAGGAGTCACAGGACACCCATAGCCACACACTGAAAATGTTTCTGTTGCCAGTACAGACACTTAGTATCATATGAAATGTCCTAGGCTCTCCTGACTAGCATTTTATATGGACAATATTTTATATTTTATATGGTCCTGTAGGACCTGCATCATAACCGCCAGCTGTACAAGAACATGTCTGATGGTTTACATCCTGATGACACTAGATGCTCATATTTCAAAAACCACTGTATCTGAATCAAGCACAATTACCTTTGCAGTGATTCCAGATTCATTCAGAATTGACCAATTGACCAACTAGAGATAGAAATGTCCACTTGCCTTGAATACAGGAGGTATTTTGTAAAACAACGTTTGCTTTGCTGTTAAGTTGCTGTTCTGGGTTAATAAGGTTCTAAGCCTTTGAAATTGTTAAAAACTCAGGACACTTCTCAGTTTAGCCAAAACCTCTGGATAAGGGAAGACTTGTGCACTTCATAAATCACTAGCAATTATTATTCTCAGGCATGAATAACAACACCAGCTGACAGTTCATTGGTGAATTCTCTTGGGTAAGATTTCTTATTCATGGGAAAGGTCAGGATTGTAACAAGAAGTTACACAATGATATCCTGTTGGAAATTACAGTTTCATCACACTTGGAATAACATTTATTAATGTTATAGAATAATATTTGTCTGGGGGAAAAGAAATTACCTGATTATTTTGATTTGGGCTTTTCCTAGATAAGAGAGGAGTATTATCATTACCAATTTTTTATATATTTATCTTACCTTTGTTTTAGGACATTAAGTTTCCCAAAAATGTTTTGTTCTGGTGCCAAACTGCTTACTTTTACTTTTTTTTCTTTTAATTTTATTTTTAACTTAAGTAGTCCAAGTAACCTATTTTTATTTAAAATTGATCAAAACCTATTTCTTATTTTTAATCATAGTTTTCAACATGGACTCCTTAGTTATCTTAGAAATTTTGGACAGCATCTGACCCTACTTCTCATTAGTTTTGTTCATCCAGCCCTGTTATTTTTTTAATCTCTCGTTCTGCACCAGGTGTAACTTTAGCGCATGTGTTTGGTTTTCCCTCCATATCTCTGTTCCCCACACTTGATTCCATCCTTGCTTTAATCATTGAGCCTAACCATCCACAATCTAGCCCTATTTCCTTTAGAGCTTTAGTTCCACCTTCAACAAAGTGAGAAAAAGATTGTTATCTCCATCTATTCTAAGGGAATGTGCAACAAGTTAGAATTTTGTCTGGATTCAGGTACCTATGAACTTTTAAACTTTTAAAAAGGACTAAAAACATTTTCATTTCATTTCATTCCTCATCCATTTTTCTTTCAGAGTCTTACCCGAACTATCTACTAAAATCATGAAAACAGTAGCACATCTTTCCACACTGTCCTTCAAATCCAGGGAACAATTACAGGGATAATCCTTCTTGTGGTAAAATCTACTGGAATAGCTACTGGTCATAGTGACTCCAGTTTAGCCAAGACATGCTTTGGTCTGCTTAACTTCCAGCAAATTAGAAAAGCAAGGATAATAAATTATCAAAATTAGAATCCTAATATTTGTATTTTGACAGGATTATTGCTTATTATCTTCATTATTAACGCTAATGAACATATTTATAAACATAGATAGAAAGTATAAATAAATAAGTTTCTGAGATATCTTAACACAGAGAATTAATGTTATCATTAGGAATTAACAGAATCAGTGAGATTATTCTTTATTCAGAACTGATCAAATTATTTGAAGTTTCTGATGGGGGTGATTGCATGAACAGCCCATTCATAGAATAGTCAATGGAAAAAAGAAACACTAGATTCAAAGCAAAGGCTGGAAATGAGATTTCAAGGTTTATTTGGGAAATTACACTGAAAAGCATTAAGTGACTATGGAAAGGAGCAAGTCTTGCAATAGTATTTTTGTACTTCTTGGAAGCAATTTCTCATATACTTCAGAATTGTTTAAGGTGGAAACCATGCTTAATGTCAGGTCCAGCTATTAACCCAGCATAACCAAGTCCACCACTACACCATGTCTCTGATTTCCACATCTACATCTTTTAAATGTACCCAGGAGTTGTGATTCCACCACTTCCCTAGGCAGCCTGTACCAACATTTTTGTGGTAGAATTCCCTCGGTTGGAAACCGGTGCCTACCAAGCTGTTGATCATTCCTCTCCTTAATAGGCCACGGTGAGGTAAAATAAGATGGAAAAACCCCCAAAACCTGGGTCAAGATATGGGCAGTTTAATTAAAAAAAAATAGGAAAAAAATATATATATCAAAAAATAATTTTAAAAAAGTAAAACCTGTGCATGGAAGCAAAAGTGGAAAAAAAAGGATTTATTTTCTCCTTCCCATCAGCAGCAATTTCCAGGCACTTCCCAGGGAGCAGGGCTCCAGGATGCATAAAGGTTGCTCCAGAAGAAAACCTTGTAATAATTAATGCAACCCCCCGAAGCACACAATTTCTGTTACTTTTTGTTGATCAGCAGACATCATAGGGTACGGAATAACCCTTCGGATTGCTTGAGTCAGCTGCTGTGGCTATATTGCCTCCCAAGTTCTTGCCCATCCTCAGCCTACTAGGGAGAGGGGACTGCAGAGATGCTGTGGTGGCCCTGAGAAGCAGTAGCCAAAACACTGGTGTGTTTTCAGTTCCTCACTAGGTACCAATATAAACCAATACAGCCTCCTTCCAGGTAGTTGTAGAGAGTAATAAAGTCTCCCCTGATCTTCCTTTTCTTCAGGCAAAACAATATTGCCCCAAGCTCTACTTTGTAAGACATGCTTAAGACCTTTCACCATTTTCATTGACCTGTTTTGGGTATCTTCTCAGGCAGTTTATCTTCCTTTTTGTTACAAGATGTTGGCACTTTGCCTGTCCTTGCTATGACAGCCAGTGGCCCTCTGGGGTCTGTGGGATGCTCACAACATCTCTAACAAAACATCCTGAACACCCACAGTTGCTGAGACAGGAGTTTGAATGTGCACTGTAGATCCCACTGAGACTGTCAAAACTCTCCATGAGGCTGTTGGCCCAAAATAAAGACTGAAGGAAAATTACAACACTGAAGAGAAAGTTGGCCACCACCTAGGTTAGACCTGGGAATTGTGAAGCGGAGGTTTTTAAACAGAGAAGGAGTCAGCTTGAAAGAAGCATAAAAGAAGTGCAGCTATTGGTAGCAGTGCAGTGAAACCTTGACGTGGAAATGACAGCAATCAATGCCAGGCTCATCACTGCCAGAAATTGTCCTGGGGTATCACAACTGCCCCAAGGCTAGACAGAGCGGCCTCTCTGTTGTATGCCATGAGCAGCCTGAGGGTGGATGGCGGTATGAGGTGCAATGTCCACGGACCTGGCACATATGTGCAGGTAAGATCCTTGCTGTACAGGGGTAACAGTTGAAGGGAGAAGCACAGATGCACTTAAAACTTCCCCCAGGACAGATGTGCAGCTTGGGAGGGTGGTACTTGCCATTGACATTTTGCCCTCTATGATGGGGGTGCATTTAACTTGGGGCAGGGGATGTGGATGCAATTCCAGTTTTCTGGAATTGACCACAGAAAGCTGTTAAGAAATGTGCAGATGTATACTAACATTTAGTAAGTGACTATTATGGTGATCTATCTGCTGAGTTGCTGGAGTAGGTACTAAATGCATAGATCACTGATCGCTGCTAAATTACATCATGCTACCAAATTAAATCACTGTTATCCTGATTTTGTTTAATCCATGCAAGTTTAGCCTTACTAAAACTTCCCCAAAAAATAACGGTAATTTCATGCGTATACGGTGAATCCTTTTGACTGAAATTTTGATAAAAACCCTGAAGTGCGCCTTATATATGGACAAAGTACGGAAAATTACCAGCAACCTGGAAGTGCGCCTTATACTCCAGTGTGCATTACAGGCGTGAACTTACTGTACTTTTTAAAATGATTTTGCATAGCAGAAAGTTACTAGAACTAAAGAGAGGACTTTTTGCATTGTCTGGTCACTGATTGCTGAATACCTGTTAAATTCCCTTCAAAAGGACACAAAACCCAAATCCATCACACCCATGAAAGCAATTTAAAAACTACCAAAACAAAAATAGTCCTTGTTGTTCAAAATTGCAGCCAGATAAGAAATTATGAAATGAGTAAGATGAACAAAGAAAAACAGTCATCAAAAGTATTGGTGGAAGAAAAAAAGGATAGAAAGCCTGTGTATGTAAATTTCCAATATTTGGTACTGCTATAGATACTCCTTTTTTTTGTTTTTAATTTCTTAATTCAATTAACAGTTTCCTATAACAGTCGTGTAAGTTCCTATTAATTAGCATGGAGAAATATTTCATAACCACGAGAGGTCACTTACATAAAGTTTGACAAATATGTTATTCCCAGATTACCTAAATATGAAAACAACACATTTACACCTTTACTATATGCTACTAGAAAGAGCCTTATTCAAAGACTGTATTAATTATTGTTCTCATTTTTTTCTCAGTTACTCAGATAACTGAGCCAAGGTATTCTTTTGTCAATGTTTGCTGTAAGAATTAACAAGGAGTCAAGAAAAAGAAAAAAATTTTAAAAATAATTAGTGTCCTGTATGGTAAACACAGTTCATAAGTACTTTTAATTAGAAAAAAAAAAATAGGAAATACTTTTTCTATACTTCATTCTTCTGTAACATTAATCATCTATTAAATAACCAACAAACACAATCCTAAGAATAATACACAAAAAGAATATGAGGTTGTGGATTCATGACAAAAAAAACGAACAAAACAAACCATCAGAGATGACAGGAGCTTTTGTCTCCATTTTATTTTAATTTTTTTTTCTGGATTTAATCTTGCAATTAGTCAAAACCAATTTAGAGTAAGGAATTAAGCTGCTGGTGGGGGTTAACTCTTTCTATGTCTAGCCAATGATATCTGCATTCCAGTTAAATAGCCTCAACCATGGACAAAGTAATACAGGTGAAGGTGTTTGTACTTTGTTGATGGTGCATATTTGAAAGCTAGCTCTCCTTTCTGACAGGAGGAGTATAATTACTTTCAGATCAACAGGGCAAGAAATATGAAAAGGTATCTGGGTACAGCAGAAAATTTGTGAGGGAAGTTTCTCCATCATTGTCTAAACACAAGAAACATGTAATATGGTTCATGTGAAAGTATTTATTTTCTTGGAGTTTTAATTTATGTGAATCGCTGGCACTTTTTTCCCCCTTCCACAGCTATTTGCACCCTAATTTAAGCTAGTTAGATATCAAGGGACCTGACACAAATACACAATTGCTACTTAGATGTTTAAATTTGCTAAATTGAGCCTGAAGTTAATTGCACTTGTAAATTACTTGCCAAGTAAAGGCCAGTTTGTCAACCCAGATGCAGAAAAAATTTTCATGCACGTAATTTACAATTCCAAATACCTCCCTACAAGACATGCTTCCTTCACCATTGTAACTTCTATATATGAGTATCAGATATCCTGTTTACTAACGTTAATTATACATTTATTCTTTAGTCCTTTAAAAACTCAATCTCATGTCACCTTGTCCCTTATTTCATCCACAACTCATGGCAAAACAACTGCTGTGTGGTTATCCAGATGATCTTGTTCATTCCTTTGCACACTGCTACACTCTAAAACTGCTCTCAGCTTCCTTGAGTTCTGTTGGTACACTAAAAATCTGCTGGAAGTTAATACACACCGTTATCAATATAATTGACAGCCAGTATCGTTCAAACTAATTCTTTTACTACTTTTGGGTGAATAATATAGTTATTGATGTAAAATTTTCCAATGCAAAATATTACAGTTCAATCTGCTCTTTTATTCTACTATATTGTAACAACAAAAATATCATATTGTGAAATCCAATATAAGATGGCATGATTTTGAAATATTCAATTTTTGCATGGGGGGGAAATGCTCAAAATAGTACCTAATAACGTCGTTGCAAAGCAATTTTAAATAATTTTTTTTTGACAAAATGAAATTTTGAGAAGTAATTTCCAATCATGTATAAATGATCTTCAATAAAATATCATCTGTCTGAGAAAAATGGTTTCATCTGATTCAGGCACAGTTCCACCATAATTATAATTCTTTTAGAGAAATCCAGGACTAAACTATGAAATTCCGTTATAGGCTCACTCAACTCT
The DNA here is from genome assembly GCA_009812075.1 of Sialia sialis. Taxonomy (NCBI): domain Eukaryota; kingdom Metazoa; phylum Chordata; class Aves; order Passeriformes; family Turdidae; genus Sialia; species Sialia sialis. Next base: position 26,835,065 of record VRYO01002734.1, read on the forward strand.
CATTTAAAAAGGTGAATCTTTTCCTATTGTAATGTCTTTTTTTACATCTGTCCTAAGGTCTTCTGGTGGCAATCACCATATTGTTAAATATGCAGTGAGCAGCTAGAGCTGTTGATTTTAAAAACTGTGTCAAGTCTATTATGAAGTGTCCCAAGATACTAAATTTTCACCATGAAAAACTAAATTGATGCTGTTGAAGACAGATGACAGGCTGGTGATCTCAGAGTTTGGGGGATTTCTTCTAGTTCCTTAGCTTTACTCTTTTTAATTGGTTATCCCAAGGCATGGAAAGACAGAATGACCCAATTTCAAAAAATGAGTTGTAATCGCTAGGGAATTTATTTTCTTTTTTTTTGTAAAAGACATTTCAAAATATAGTCTGAAACCCTGATGGAAATAACAGTGAACAGCTCATCAGCCTTCAGGAGGGTGAATCTGAAACGTTTTCTCATACAAAGACAAATCAGGTATATGAAAACTTGCTCTGAGCTGACATGCCTTCTAGGCAAAATGTCTCTTATCACTAACTGTGAAGTTTCAATTCTGAACTTCATATACTTGATGTGTAAGAGTTTAGGAAGGGCGAGATGTAAAATGGATCTGAGAGTCCTGGTATCTTTAAGGATTAGGGAATAGGTTGTAAAGACACCTTGTTCAGGTAGTAATAACACAAAAATACCATGCTATTTTCCACTACAGACTTGATACTGAAAAAACTCTCAGGTGGAAAGAGTGATACAGCAACTGTCAAAGAAAGAGTAGAAATCTATAGCAAAATTCATCTTGATATAGCTAGATAAACAAACTGAAACAATGAATATAAATTATTTCTTTTGTCATCTATTTCTCTCCAAGATTTCAACTTCAAAAAATGAAATCTTTCATAGTATAAGAAATCTCAGGAGTTACACAAGTGCACCAGTATCTCTTTCAAACCTCAAGTGTTACTATCTTATTACCTAATATTTATGTTTTTTTTCCCCTAATGTCTACTTCCAAAATGAAATAGAATTAAATTTTGATAGTTTATATATACTGCTCAGATACCTTTGTATTTTATGAACATTATGAAAATTAGAAAAAAACATTAAAATATATTTATACTTCCCAGAAGTTGATAACCAGGAGTCCTTTCGAAGGATTCTGAACACCTAACCCAATTCCTTGGGAACAAGTCTCCTTCCAGATGAAGCCAAACTGCCACATGCAGTTCAGCTACTTTTGGTAGACATCTGTATATGTTGCTATTTCCCACTCTTGGAGCTATGCTCTCAATACTTACTCAGTAATACATTATATTGGGAAAGTGGACTAACCTGAGTGGACTGAAATGAATAATGCTTCTATGCACTTGTAATTTAATTCAGTTCTTTATTTGGCTTTGTTGTTTACTAGATTTGTTAGTTATATTGCCAATGTTTAATCACAAACTACTTGCTAATATCTCTAAAGACCTCAAAACATCAAATAAATAAAGTTGGTTCCATGGGATAATTCTCATAGCTTAGTTTCCAGGTTAGAATATAACTGTGCTTCATCTGCTGAACAGGCAACTTTGGGGCCTAGAGTAGAGAATTACTATCTGTGGTTTCTTTATAGCTTCTAGGAGGAAACTTGCGACTTTTTGCTGCCTCCAGCTCTAAATACCTTTCTAAAGGCCTCCTCCATTATCTGTACATGAAGCTCAGGCAAAGTAGCTCCCTAAATATATCAGGTGTGCAAAGTGAACCCCCCTCAGAAGGTCATCCTGGTGCTGGAAAGTCATCACTCACTCTGGTAGTGACAGGGCAATGAAGACATGTGAGAAGAGAGATCACGCTTCCATGCTGGAAGTCAATTCCTGCCAACAGACAGGAATATCCAGTGTTGAGGGTGCCAAGGGTTCAACCCAGCTTGGCCAAACAAGGACTCAGAGAAGGGATGCCTGCCAGCAGCAAATTAGAACAAGACTGTTCACATGGACAAATGTTCGTCAGAAGAAGTCCTAAATGGAGGAGGTGAAATATAATGATTGAATTGAATGTAGAATATCACACAAGGAAAATACCTGTTATGGGCTATCTAAATTACAAGTCTGGTAGATGTGACAAATCCAGGACTAGATAGTAGTTTCCTCTTCACTGTTGTTATAATAAACATAACCAGATTCATTGAAGAGAACCAGAAATTTTTCTGAAGTGCAGGAAGTTTTCTTCTGCTTATCTGCAATTATGTTGAAATTCCCATTGCCACTCCAGATGAAATTGGACCCAGTGTCCAAGCCTGTTAAACTGCAACGCTACTATAAGGCTTTCCTATACATGGCAGCTCTTTGCTTTCCTAATCATGTTTCCTATCATCTGTGATCCAAATACAATAAATCACACAAGCACTTAAGCTGTTATCTAGAACTATATAAGCAATTGGACAAAAAAAATCCAGTCTTTTTCCAATCATGAAAATCTTTTCAAATTCCTTCCTTCCTTCCTTCCTTCCTTCCTTCCTTCCTTCCTTCCTTCCTTCCTTCATACAGAGAGGAATAGGTCCAAATAAACATAATATCTCTGGCTTATGTTTGTGAATTGTCTCATCAATTTTGCTTTATGGTGCTCTAGTCTATGAATATTGTCACATAACTACATATCATCACAATGTTGCTATGCTTTATCTTATGTTTCTGCATTTTGAAGGGAAAGTTATTGTTCTATCTCCTCCTTTCAATATTTTTAGATCATTGTTTTTGAAAAGTTGCTCTGAGATCACTATTTTTTTACCACACAGCTGATTCAGCAATTAATGTTGCATCCAAACTGTTTAAGCTTTCATGATGAAACATTTACAACTGAAATAGCACAAGTTCAGTCAAAGTCAGTTAGCACAGCAAATGCTATTCAGTCATACTTTTTTCTCTCTTTTCTTTTTTCTTTTCTTTTCTTTTCTTTTCTTTTCTTTTCTTTTCTTTTCTTTTCTTTTCTTTTCTTTTCTTTTCTTTTCTTTTCTTTTCTTTTCTTTTCTTTTTTCTCTTTTCTTTTCTTTTCTTTTCTTTTCTTTTCTTTTCTTTTCTTTCTTTCTTTTCATGGATTTTTTTTAGTTTTGGGTTTGTTTTTTTTCTTTTTTTGGAGGAGTTGTAAATGTGCCATTGTTTTTCTTTTAACATGTGTAGCTCAACAAACTGGAATTCCATTTCACTTATCCTGCAGACTTGTTCCTTTACCACATTTCCCATTTTATACTCTAAATCATCTTTTCAAGCTCATTTTCACTGTGCAATTTCTAACAGAAATTTGAAAGAGTAGGGAAAAACAAAGGCACTTTAGGGAGTTATTGATATAATTACAGTCTTGTACAAAATTAATAGAGGCCTTAATTTTGGTAGGACTTGTCCTGAAAGAAAAGTTTCTGAATTTGAATGCTGCGTTTGGATCCACAAATATTTGCATTAAAGTGGCAACACAAGGGGCTGGAGACAGCACTATTTTAGTTTGTAAGTGACTGACGTTGAACCAAGAATGTGAATTTCAGTCCTTCAATAACATAGTATTTACTTGAACTACATCAACAGCTCATAACCATAATCCTTACACATGGTAGCTCTATGACAACAGCAGGATCACAAGAAGTCATATGCTGGTACAACTCATATTTAGGATATTGCCATTTTCATGTTATAGAATTAATACCTTTTGGGAAGTGATAAACAAAAAGAAACAAATGTAACAAGCTGAAGGAGATAAACATTTTGGACAGCTATTAAAATACAGTTTCTCACGGAACACTTGCCTCTGAGGCAGTCAGTGGAAATACCACAAATACATGATTCCTTTAGCTTCTCTGTCTGTATTTTCAAGCTGGCCAATGTATTTTGAATGGGTTTGAATTGCAGATGGATATTATCAGATTAACAAAATTGTCAGACAAACTACATAAAAAAAAGTTGTAAGCAACTGAGATACCTAAAACCTTATTTATTGTCAATATATTGGAAACATTTCAGAGCTTCTTCTGTAGATTCTGCATAATTTTTTATGGTTATTCTCAGCAACAACTTAGAAATATGAATTGAAGAAACTTCTTTGAACACCTAAAATAATCCTATATATTATTCTCTTGTCAATATGAGATGAAGTTCCGCTTGTTATTTTTTCCAAGCTTGGTAAGATATTGCAGCTTTACTAGTCCTGTAATACAGAGGTGCATCCTCCCTTACATCCAGCTATCAGTTTCTGTGTCTACAACACAGTGAGTTCTGCTCAAGCCAGAACAAAATTTAATGAAGAGATAATGTTTCTTAGAGGTACTTGTGGCACTGAAACACTGATGGGCTGAAATGGTATAATGTATTTATCAATAAAGGGAACAGTGGCATTATGCCAGTCTCTAACAAACTCCCTTCAGCTGAATCCTCCCGGTATGTGATGGGAGAAAAGAGGGATGGGTTCTTCAAGCAGGATGGGTACTACAGCTACAACTGCTTCCTTCCCATGTGCTTGGTTCCACTAAAAGAGTAGCTAATTTTCACAACATATCATTTAGTTCAGGTAAAAATGTAATCCCAAATCGTGTTAAATGACTCCAATACTAAATATCACTGAGAGTAGGGTAAAAGAATAAAATACAGAAATTTGGCAATCATCTGGAAGATGGCAACAAAATATATGCTGCTACATAAGCTCTGAAATAGGCCTGGAGGGATGCAGAGTCTGTAATCAATGTTAGGTGTTGAAATACCTGTAACACTTTTGTGAATGGTGTTGTACAGAGTAGGTGAAAATTGAAAAAAAATAATGCATACAGGATCAAAGGGAATGACTACACACAAAAACTAATATTTTCTAATAAGGTTGAAAATTAGCAGTCCTGGCATTTTTTTTTTTATTCTCATGATAATCTCAAGCAAACCTTAATTTATGGCATTTGTTCCCACAGCTAGACATATTATCAGAACTCCTAGCTTTTTTTTTTTCTTTTTCTCCTTCTTCACTACTTTGAATGAAGCATTTAAATGACTGTTTCCATTTATATCTGTTAAGTACTGTTTCACATAGAGCTTTTTTCCATCCTGCTTTGTAATTCACCCACATCAAACTAAAAATACAATAAAGGCATGCTGTTCTTTTAAAACACATCGTGACGCTGGGCTAACTCCCATTGCCATTTCTCTTTAACACAACTAATTATACTCTTCAACTGCCCTTTGACTCTCTGTGGACCAAGGGCAGTCCTGAATGGAAATGAACGTAATTAATTCTGTTCACTGGACTGGAGTCTCTTAACCACGGGAAGGCAGCTTGTTTCCATAGGTTTATGCCATTAGCTCTAAGCAGCTGGATCTATTTTTCCTTTCTATGTTGTTCCGGGTGGCCCTGATAATTTGTTTTTGCAAATGGCACATTCAGTGAGTCCAAATCTTCATACAGAACTGATTGCGACTCCATAAGGAAACTGGCAGATTGAGGAGCTAAAAATTCTAAAATCTTTTGTATCAATAAATGCAAGTGGTAAGACCAGGCCCTGAGGCACAAGTCTTAGCAAAGCATGGAAACACACGTTTATTTAAGCATATTATTGTGACTAGACACTTTATCTTCAGTGTTTTAGTGAAGAATGCAATTCATTAAATCAGCTGTGAATGCCCAAAGATGGGAATTATTTGCAACAAATTGCATTAGCTAAATATAGAATTAAAACCAAAAACAAACCACCAAAACAAAGCCCCAAAATTGTTTGGAATCTGATAAATAGAAATATTATTTAATCCAAGCTAGATCTATTGATACAATCTGATACCATACAAATATGGCTATTGTTTTAATACAGTAATTTCACACTTATAAGCCGCACCGAGTGATTAGCCGCACATCTGGGTTGTGGAGAAACCCATGGATTTTTTTCCATAAATAAGCCGCACTGGGTGAAAAGCCGCACTTTTTTTTTTTTTCCCTTTTTTTTTTTTCCCCCATGCGGCAGGGTGGGGGTGCTGGTGAGGGGCTGAGGGGAGCAGCAGGAGCCGGGCAGTTCAAGGCAGCGGCGGGGTCCAGGCAGGGAATGGCTGCTCCCCCCACGGTTCACACTCCTGCGATGGCATTTCGCTGGAATCTGTCCATATATAAGCAGCACCTGGTGATTAGCCGCACTTCCAGGGTAGGCTTGAATCTTCAATTAAATAGGTGCCGCTTATAAGTGTGAAATTACTGTACATTGTAATACTCTGCTTTCACAAAAGTATGGGGATAAACTCTTCCATGTCCATTTATCTTTGATTGTTGTTTCAGGTTTTCTGAATAAAAACCAGAATTGAACCCCTGAATATATTTAAAACACTGCTAACATAAAGGGATTTTGAATTGAACCTACTGCATTTTGCATTCAATCACTCAGCATTTGTTGTTGAGTGTTAAAAAGCCTCAAAAGCATAAGGCTTCCAACCCTGCTCTAGTGAAAATTTCATATATTATAGACACAGTTTTTAAATAGAGAATGTATTGCACACACATGTCAGGCCAGCCACTGTGTTAGGCATCTCTGGACTCAACTTTTAGACTTGAGAAAGAGGGAAAGGTTGGAGAAAGTATTCCATTTAGTCTTCCTCATGTATGCTCAGTGCCAAATAATATGTTTACTTCCACATTTGGTTGCTTTTATTTTTTATTTTTTTTTATTTTAAAAAAAGGTTCTCCTTTTTTTTCTGGAGAAAAAAGTTAAGAGAGGATACTACCACTGGACATGGTAGTCAGAAACTCCAGAAATAAGATATTTTAAGGTATATAAATATATATTTTATATACATATATATAAATATATATTAAAATATCTTAAGGCATTTTAATTTTTCTTTAATGTGTTTTAAGAGAATACTTTGCCAAATCTTTTAGTAATGTCTGAAAAAATGAAATATTTTTAGAGTCAGAATAAGTTTGATCAGTTTTGCACTTTCTCATGCCTAACAGCACTTTGGGATTCAGAGAGGAGTAGAAAACATAAATCCCAATTTAAAGCATGAGTGATTGTTCTCATAGTATTTCAAATCCAGACAGAAGCAGAAAGTACTGGAGATCTCCCTGGGGAAGCCTGTTCCCAGGAGACTTCATTCAAGATCTGAACTTGTACCAGTTGGATATCTGCAGTTTTTTCAGAATTACCTGAAAGGTGTCATACCTATGCAAGTCCCATACCTAATATACAATTTCATGTAGGTAATAACTTTCTGATTTCTCTAGCTATACTCCATGGGACTCTAAAAGAATTAGAACTTACTCTTCTGGAGTTTTTATGGTATATCCATAAGAATGATGTACGTTTAGGCAGAAGGGCCATCATGCAGATTATGATATCTTAGTAGGCCATATAATTCAGCTAGGAAAGGTCGTTCTGAGCTCCAGCTGTAATCAAGCTTCTGTTCTATTGCAGAGTAATTAATGAAACAGAGAGATACAAAAAAAGTAAATCTCCACTAAATTAATCATTTAAAAGAAAGCTTTCCTATGGTAGCCTTCTTTGTAAAAAGCCAACTATCAGTACCACCCATTTAAGCCAAGGACAGTGAAAAGCAAGTAGCACTCAACACAGGAATTCAAGCTTCAAAGGGTTATCCTGAATGGTTCACTGACAGAAAATTATCCAAGCAAAGGTCAGGCACTCATTAAACCTTATCTGAAGCCAAAGTTATATGTTATGGTTTATTGCCTCAAGTACCAATTAATAAAGAATTAAAGAAATGAAAAACCAGTGATTCATACCTTTGCTGGGAGAATACTCATACTTCAGGATAATGCGAAAATATTAATAGTCATTTTAGTCATGTACTATTTTATTAGGCACTTAACTCTGTAGGCTTTATCAAAAGATATATGACATTCATTTTTAACAAAATGCTGAGGAGATTTGGAGAACATTGACTCAAAATCTAATAAAGTAGATTTGAGAGATATTTTCAAATAGAAGCCTTAAACACAAGCATCAATTATTAATGAAGCAAAAATGCTTAAGAATAGGGGCCTGTGTATAAAGAAGAGTAGAAATATCACTATGATATCAAGGGCAACTGCATCTGTGAAAGCTGCAACAGAAAACATTAAATGCTGTAGTAGCATACAAGAGCACCAATGTAGTTCCCTTGCAAGAGGACTTCTAGCAGCCTTATTTTTATCATCACAGGCATTTCATAAGTTTGACTCAGTCTAGACATTTCTTCTCAGCGTTCAGAGAGATAAATGCTCCACACAATCACCTATAAATTGTGTTCAAAATAGACTTATTTCTTATTATATTCAGCAGCAGCATATGCTTCTAACCACCTAAGGCTCTGAACTGATGCCCTTTAGCATGCTGAACTGAAAATATGTTTGCACCTTCAGATGCCAAAAAGGTTGCATCTGTCAGAGAGTGCTTTCCATTGTCCTTGCTATCTGTCACATTAAGAGCTGGAGAACACCAGTCACTAGGGTTCTGAATGAAAAAGAGGTGGCAAAACTAATGTCCAACCAGAGACAGAAGCTTGAGAGTGCAGATAATCTCCCAGGTCAAATAACAGTAACAGCATATGCCTGGCCTCAGTGAAAAAAGACTAAAACTGTGTAGAAAAATTAATTCTGAAAACCGAGTCTTCGAGTCTGAGCGTGCATAACCGGACTTCTTAGCCTGGTAACAGGACTTACACCACTTAAAACTTTTCCATTCTCTTTCTATCCAAAGTGTGAGTTTTTCATCAGTGTAGCATTAGCTGAGCTCACCATGGAAAAGTCTATCTCCACGATTCCACGCCTTGAGTTCCTAACATATTAACCACTGTTGCCTCTTTCTGCTTCTAATCTGCAGAGACACATAGTGCTTTGCAAAATATTCTGCACATTTACATGAGAATTCAACTATTTTTACTTATATCCCGCTAGCCATGATCTATGGAGATTTGAGGGATCAGCTCTCAGAAATTTCTTACATTCTTTCCTGGCCTGTTGCATGCAGAAATTCTACAGGAAAAATTGCACTAAATACTGACAAAGCAAATGGTGCAGATCCAAAGTTCCTTGAACTCAACAGGGGAATTTTCAACCATTTTAAAATTAGGTTTCTGAATTTTATTTTGATAGAGCTCCTTGTTCTGCATAGTGTCATTGTTGCAATGAATAAAACAAATTTTTAAATAATAAAAACAATAATGTATTACATTATAAAATCTGAGAACACATTTTTGTTGGTAAAATCTCCATGTATATTGCAAAAGATTATGATTCTTCTCTCCCTGAAATTCATAAACTGGTTTCTCACTCGGGGTATGACTTTTTGTCTAAGTATTCTGTAGACAGAATAGGTCTGCAGCAAATCTGGAGTAATTTGTTCAGGTAACTCTGGCTGATTTAATAAAGGGATTCAGAATTATGCATACATATACATATATATATATATGCATACATATATATATATATATATATGTATATATATATATGTATATATATATATGTATATATATATATATGTATATATATATATAACCACCATATTACAGTGGTTGCTTTGTGATGCCTGAGGTGGTGAGGTGAGCCACTAAGTTTAACTACCAAATGGAAAGCATGCCATCTTCTCATGTGCAGCATCCCAGGACTTAAAAGCTAAGTGCCACAAACAGCTGGCATACTGGCATACTGAAATACAACTTTGCATGCAGAAAGGAGAATTAGAGGGATCACTGATGGATGCTATCTAGCCCTGTCTTTATGTGATGAAAAGATTCATAGAGCTGAGGCCAGACAACACAGTTGTTTGACCTCATCTGACCTGAAAAAAAAGACCACTGGAATCCCTACATCAATCCCATATTAAGCCTTAAAATCTCTTGCTATGCCAGAAAGTATTATTTCAAGGGATAAGAAAACTTGGTTTGGACTCCAAATAGGTCTGTACAGCTGACAGGTAACGTCCCCTTGGTGTTAGAGAAGCCCACTCTGTTTTCTGTTGTCCAGGTTCTGTTGCCAAATCTTGCTCTGGTGTTTGTTGCTGGATGTCCTTGACAGCAGCTTTATAACTAGCAAATATGCATAACCTCTATAGCCTCTGCACTCAGTGTCATCAGCATTCTAAACATTTGGAATAATAACTGTAACAAAACTGGAATAAAACTTCAATTTTCAGTAATTCCTGCATGCTGGAATTCACATCTTAACATGGAGAGAGAATGGTTCCATGTCCACTTTCCTGAGAAAGAAAAGGCATAGAGATATGATCTACTTTTTCAGGCATTGGGTACAGTCATTTCCTTAAGAAAACTTTTTGGGTTTTTTATTAAATCAGAAACTTTTACTGGTCTCTTGTGGTTAAAAGTGCCTTTAAAGAGAGAAACTAATTGTTATAAAATAACCTCTGAAGTATGTTTAAATATTTCTCTTTCAATTTGTGCAACAAGGGAACAATTTAAAAGGTATAACATGGTGCCTGCCACTTGTCTGCTCCGTAGGAGGAAAACACATAGTAGCATATGCCAAGCCTTATTCTCTTCCAAATGCTAAAATGAGTGGATGTCAAATCAAATCTCTCATGGAAAAAGAAATGCAGCTGTAGGTATTTTGTTTCTCAAAATCCTTTTGTTCCTGATCTTTCTGTTTCTGTGTTTAATTTATTTCCCCAAGATAATTAAATTTTCAACCCAAGATATAATATGGGAATATGCATATGGGAATGCATGCATTCCTTGTGCAGACCTTTTCTAATCCTTTTATTATACCATTTGAGTATTTTGCCAAAAGTGGCTTTGTGGGGAAAAAAAGGCAGAAAAAAAATGCATCTGATCCTTTATTATTTTAAACATGTCTCATTTTATCTCTCTGTATTCTCAAGGGAGGAGGTAAAAAAGAATGTTTATATAACCTGGTGGGGAAAAAAAAGGAGAATATTGTTATTACCTGGTCATTGCAACAGATCTTATGTCTTTCCATTTTCTCATTGTGTGCCATTTGGTATTCTGTAGTCTAATTTACAGGAAAATATTTTGTTGTTTATTTTCCTTCTCCTCTGGCTTCTAGCTACTGAAGTCCTAGATTTTATTCTATGTTTGTTTTTAGAAATCTATCCAATAAGTACTTTTTCCCTATAAAAAGAAATATATTTTATCTGATTTAAAAACCACGAACCTGTGAAGCTGAAACTATTGAATGCAGGCCCATTAAATCCCAAGGGAGGAGGTAGAAAGTGCTATATGATTTCAGAGTTCTTCTCTGAAGACAAAGGTGTTACTGGCTAACAATTCAAATTCGGATATTTAACACCAAGCATGTACAGCACAAAAACTGGATTTTTGTTCTTGTTCCTAATTTGTGTATAATTCCCTGCCCATTCAAAGGATTACACACTGTTTATGCATCATGCAATCTCACTGAGTCCTGTTTCCTTAGAGTACTTACTCCTGCTGCTAAAAGGAAAATAGTTTCAACAATCCTCTTTTGGTGCCAAAGCTGCTGCTACTGAATGAACACATCCTGCCTGCAATACAGTGATTGATCCCTGAGATCCCTGTATCCAACAGGAGTTCAAAAGAATTCTGCTGGAACTGGTATTCCTTTAAGATTTACTAGCAAGCTAAAGCTCCTTCATGTAACACAGATACTGCTCTGCCTTTAAGCTCAACAGCACACCAAAGTGACACTGAACAAGTTCAAACTTTGAACGGCCTTGGCAGCACCCTAAGACTGGCATTTCCCAGCTCAGAACTGTCCTCAGCTCATGAGCAATAGCCAATGTCACTGAACTTAGTCATAGCTTGCAGCTCTGCTCTGATGCAGGACCCATATATTTAGGACACATTCAAAATAATAAATTCTAAATAATCTAGCACACAGTAGCTCTTTGCAGTTACTGTTAAGGCCACCTTTGCAGCTTGTCAAACCCCATTGCCTTTAAAAGCTCAGTTCTGCCACTACAAAGTAAAATTCATACATCCATATAGCCTCTTGTAGGGCTTGGTAGGCTAAAAAGATAGGCTTTAATAGATTGCTTTGAAGAGTGGAGAATAGAAGGGGTTTTCTGTAACAAAGACCTTTGTAGGGATATATGAAGGCTTGGTTTACAACCAACCTTAAGAGAAATAGGCATCAGACTATAAAGGCATCATTTTTATAGCTTACTTCATGAAAGAGTCTCGTGCTCCACCCACACACAAAATGTTTTCACTTTCTCTTTATAAATGTCTCACCTTCTCTCTTTAATTGTTTCTCTTCTGGAGAGATAAAAGACTATAAAATGCATTATTTTCTCTGATGGTCCAAAGTACTTCAAGGTTGCAAAGATTAAATACTGGCAAATTTATCTTTTACTTGGAACTTTTGACCCTGTATTGGCTATGTTGCTAGTTTTATGCAACCATCTTCTACAGATTATCATAGATCAAATTTAGTGTTACTCTTCCAGTACAATCAAAGATGATTTTATTTCAGAGTGGTACATCACTAACTGAACAACTAACACGTAAAATACGCATGCATGTATGTATGTCCATATATAACATTTTGGTCTGTAATCAGCACAAAGACAGACCTCACCAGCATATTGGTTAGCTCTAGACAAATGCTCTTTGGTGAATTTTGAACCTTCAGGAGCCCAAGTAGACTGCAGAGATTAATAGTTGTGTGAAATTTTCCCCACAGAGTACATTTTATTGTCAAGCAGAAGGCCAGCTTTGGGAGGTTCAGGCCAGAGCCAATTTACAACAGAAATGGAAAACTGCTAAGGAAAATGTCATCTTTGTGTTCATAAAAGGTAAACCATGATCCCTATCCTTCCATGATTGCACTCCAGGCAATACCACAAAGCTCACTACTTCCTTCCATTGTTTACTGTGTAGTCACAGATGATCTTGTCCCATGTTCCACAAAACTTGAATGCAATAATATTACATTATTACATATATCATTACACAGAGAAAAGCTGATTATCATAATGTCCCTTGAGATACATATTTACATAGTTTCTAATTAAAGAGTATATGTTACTCAACAAATTTTTTATACAACTCTGTTACTTTAAAAAAAAACCACAAACTTTCAGATTCATAAACTATTTCTTTCAAATTCTTCCACAACAGTATTGAACGGTTTTGTTAATTGATTGATCCCTAGTGAATTTTACTGAGAATTAATCACTGTCCCTTTTGGGGAAGTGTTTTCATCCAGTCACTAATTCTCAGCAAGACATGCTGGGCCGAGGTCATTAATGTCTTAGGATTTATAATAGTAGCGGAAAAAAAAGCAAAGTCTAACATCTGTATGTCGTGCCTCCATCATACCAAATATTTCTATTAATTTAGGGAGACAAAATTTATCTTTATTTTGGTTGAATCTACCCCTAATTTTGAGACTGTTAAAACAACCCATATTTATAATAATAAATACTCTCTGAATTTATTAGAAGAAAAAGTAATAAAATGGGGGGTCAGAAGCATTAGATTCACTTTTCCAGGGGAAATGTTAAGGCATTAAAAACAAGAAAGAACTATTTAAGGTATAAGATACAAAGGCAATAGTGGCACACCTGGGAGTAGTTGTGAAGCTTCAGAATTTATCTACTAGCCATGTAAGTCCTGTGTACTAAGATTAGGGAACTTTAGGCCAAAATTTTCAATAGGATATTTAATATTGTGTCATTCAAGTGATTTCTGCCTCAAAATTCTGTAAAGTGATTTTAAGTCTGTGAAATAGCCAAAAGAACAAATGTTTGTGTTTTGGCCAAAACTCAAAGAGCTAAGGGTCCTGACTTCTGACTTCCTCCTAAATAAGACTTTGATCTCTTAGACTCTCTTTCAAGATGTTGGAAAAGGAAATTCAAATCTCCTCACAAGTGAATTTGAACATGGATTTCGTATTTCTGAATGGAATACTTAAACCAAGAGGCTATTAAAAGATTTCTTCCTTTCTTAGAGTTACTAATTTAGCAGAAGCCTCTCCATTATTTATTTGTCCTATTAAAATAAAAATAATAACAACAGACTGGCAGATCTGGTATTCATGCCCTTGTTCCGAATTTTGCACTGGTGATTATGTATAAAAACCAGACATGGTCAAAGAAAAAAGGCAGAAAGAATAACTCACTGCTTTCTCCTAAGTTGCTTCCACAGCATTCAGTTTCAGTAATAATGAGTCAAATACCCTGAATTCAGGTCTTATCAAAAAATAAATAAATAAAAACTGGTTTCCCTGAATTCATTGTGCAACTGCTGCCTGTATCAATGTTTTGTTTTGAACTTTATTTCAAATATAGTTTTAAAATCAAGATTCTAGGCAAAAGCTTATTTGCACATCCCTATAACAATTTCTCCAGATATCCAATTTTCATCAAGATTACTTTAGACAAAAACTGTGAGTTTGTGCAGGATATCTTGCTTCCCTGATGATTTCTAAGCTTAGATTTTATGAACAGCAACAACAGTTTACTATTTGCAACTTGTTGTCCCAACCATGTTGAAAATGTCTGTGTACAGTAAAGCTCTGCAAAAGGAGTAGTCCCTTGCTGAATGTGAAGCATAAGGAGTCAGATAATACACAAAATGGTACATTGTGGCAACATAAAGGTGATGCTGAAGAAGATTTATTTTTCCACTCTATCAAATAGGTTATAGAGTATTTTATTGCACATCATAAAACAGTATTCCAGCAAATGGCAGTTACCCCACTCCTCAAGACCGGTATAAAATACTTTCATTCAGTTCCATCTTCATAAATTACTTCAGCATCATGAAAGCCCTGTACATCAACTCGGTAAAAATACCTTTGGCCCTGCAAAATTGAGGAGGAAAAAAGCTGAAAAATACTAGATCACTTTTTAAAAGAGTATCTGTGTGCTTCTGATTTCAATAGAAGCTGTGGACTAATTGTGAAGGGATCAGGGACAGGTGTTCTTCAGGCATTTCATAACTGGAGCTCGAAAGGAGTCCTCAGGTAAGAAAAAACCCAGAGATGCTGAATGGGTCAGAAGAACCACATGTTATCTCTCAAAACTTAACTTGCACCTGCAGGTCTGGAAGGATCCCCGCCCTGCAAAGCGCTGCGCTCCTGCTTTCCCTCCCCAGTTGCCATCTCGGAAAGAGGTTGACAAATTCTGTTTGGGAGCGGCCCAGTTTCGGAGTAGCTGACTCCGTCCGTCCGCTCTTTCCGCGGGCAGCAGAGGCTTTAGGTGGGATCCGCCGCAGCGCAATTGTGCATGATCCTCGGGAGATGCCGGACACAGGCGGTGCAGTTTCCGAAAAGGCCCCAGAAGGCAGCGGTGCCCTGGGCCGGACACCAAACTTCGCAGCTGGGCAGAGAAGAGCAGCTTGTCCTTGAGCCCCGGCCCCGCTCGGCCCAGGCCCGGCCGGGAACCCGCGGTGACCCGGCACCGCCCCAGCTCCGGCCCGCCGGGCATCGCTCGGACATCGCTAGGACACCGGTCGGACATTGCTCAGACACCCCTCGGACATCGCTGGGATATCGCCCGGACATCGTTGGGACACCGCTCGGGCATTGCTCGCACCCCTCCCCCGGACACCGCTCGGACAGACACCGCTTGGACTCTGCTCGGACCGGGTTCGGACCCTGCCCGGACCTAGCTCGGACGCGGCTGGGGCCCGGCCCGGCTCGGCCATGCTGCCATCGCGCGGGCGAGGCCGGCACTGCCGGCACTGCCACCCCCGTGCCCGCCCCGCGGGGCCAGAGCCCCCGCCCTGCTCCCGGCTGGCGCTGGCACTGCCGGCGTGCGCGCCCCGAGCGCTGAAACCAGACCCCGATTAAAGATTAATAACCCTCAGCGGCACACGAGGTTGTTGCAGTCCGATATTGTTCATTTTATCCGTGTGTGTTCCCAAATGCCTCCCGATGCTGTCCCCTCTGGGGAGCCGGCAGCAGCGCAGGGCACGGGGCCATCACCAGCCCCCGGGCTGCCAGCAGCTGCGCGCTCAGGGACGGCGCTGAGTCTGAGGAGAAAGAGTTTCGGATCTTGATTTTAGATAGGCTCGTTTCTAACTGGAACCTGAAGGCCCTTAAGCCAGAGGGCAGATTGGTGTAGGTTTAATGCGTGAGATACAGGAAACAGGATAAAATAGCTGGGCTGACTGGGACCACTGGGTAAGGCATTGGAGTGTGACTGTCATTATAAATGAACTGTGGAGGCAGTGCTTGTTTTAATGGGGATTACTAAATAATTTTCTAGTCCTCTCCTAAGAGGTGGATGTCTGTAATTTGTGTGATCCACTGCAGTTTTTCTATGGATATAGACAGAATGTTCATTCATGTGTGCATCTGTAAGCAGAGAAAAATAAAGGATTCCCATCAGAATTCTTTATGCCACATACATCAAATTAGTCTACATCAATTTTTGGTACCTCCTCACTTCAAACAAGATGAGAAAAGGGGAGTTGAAATTCTTTCCATTTTTGCCCCTCCCATATCAAAACACAGTTTCTAGCTTCCCCAGGACTAATGGCCAGTTTTGCCACTTGCTATGAAGTTATTTTCTTTTGTCATGACTCGCTTTGCCCCATCTGCTAAACAGACTAATGAAATGTACCTCATTTGTCAATGGTTCTTAGTGTTACTTCAGTAATTGTAAAAAATATGGGTAGGACATGATCTGAGTCATAACACCTAACTGGGATGCAATCTGACCTCACCAAATTCAAAGCAAGCTCTAATTGAATGAAGGGTGAAGGCAGTGTCGAGCCTGTGCCAAGCAGCTAATGCAATTAGTCGTTCCTTGTTCAATGCTTTGAAAATAAAAAAAGCACTTTTATTGCTCAGCATTGTTGCAATGAGGGTTTTTCAAACACAAGGAAAATAAGATTGGGAGAACAAAGAGAATTTTCAAAATAATCAAGCTTGCTTTTCTGCTCAGAAACAATATAGAAAAGTGCTGAAGGCAATTAAAATCATCCTTGATTTTTATATTTTTCCTGCTACAAGTGCAGTTCTGTATTTGTCCATGTTGAAGTACTTTTACAGCAAGTATAGTTCCAACAAAAAAAAGTGAACCCCAGTTATAAATATTTTCAGATCAAATTTCCATGTTACCAATCATTCTGAAATAGTTCAGTGGGTCACATTGGCAAAAAATGTAGTACAGGTAGCTGTCTAACCTTCCTATGCCTTATATGATTTGCCGGTAAGCCTCTAACAGTGTCTACTTTTTCCTCTCTCTTTCATTTTTTCAAATCAAATATTTCATTGAAAGGCTGAGAGAGAACAGCCAAGTGTGAAGCACTAGTCTTGCATTGGGTTAGTTGAACCTCTTCAACAAGCAAAACAAAATCTCCCTTTATCCATCCCCACCTAATACTCAGGCAATTTTTAACAGAAGCCATTTGAAAACCCACTAGGCTCTGATAACCTTAATTCTGCAGGTCAGAGCCTGTGATTGTCTAAACACACTCCTGACTGATCTCCTCAATGCAATTCCAGCTACATGGCCCAGCATTGAGTCTGAGCCCAGTAGTTTTATTCACTCCATCAGGAAACAAAACCAAGGATACTTCAGCATGAAAAATGAATCAAAACAGCCTCAGGTTTTCAATATCAACAATGTCCATACAAGCAGCCCAGAAAACAGTGAATTTACTCTTTATGTTATATTTCATAGGGAGAAAAATATCAGATTTAAATAGTGTCAGGGGAGAAAAAGCCACCAAGAAATAAAAAGCAGGAACTACTAAAGGATAATTTGTGAAGACAAATATGTTGAATTCACTGGAAACATACAGATCCTCTTTATATCATCTCTCAAGCTTGCCCAGCTGAAAATGAAGTCCATTGTCACCCCTTCTCTAGCACTGGGGTGTAATTTTACCCTCCTGAATGGTCAGTGCATGGATTGTTCCACAATATTCCCGATTGCACGGTGTGACCAGAAGAGACTGACTTTGGTAGACACTGCAAATGCCAACAGCCACTAGAGGAGATTAACTCAGGGAAATACTGTCAAGGATTTAAGAATTTTTTTTTTAATGTCTTCTAATCTGAGGGAACAAAACACTAATCCCCCACAAAGATTTTTCTGGCCCAAGTAATAGCCTCTCTTTACCTTTCAGAGAGCAACAGCATTTATATTTTGGGCTCTTGTACTGGATTATGGTATTATAGAAGAGGAACAATTTTTAAGTCCTTTCTTTGAACTAGTATCCTGTAAGCGTAAACTATTCAATTCTGGATTTGAGGATGAATGAGGGAGGAGGAGAGGAGCAGTGGAGCCAGGAAAAAAATGGGGTTGCTACTCTGTCCATGGAGGAAACAAAGTGTGGCTTCCTCCTCCTTTTCAGCAGAGAGAAATTTTTGGAGAGCAATTCTTTGTGCATCGTGCTGTTGGGCTGATGTCTCCTGCATTACTGTCACTCCAGTCAGCGTAGCAGAACATTGATTTCTGTACAGGGAGCTGAGTAGAAAAAAAAAAAAAAAAGAAAGAAAAAAAAAGAGCCAATATTCTATAAGACAAAGAAGAGCTCTGGTGGAGGAGCTGCAGCAGTCTTAGCACCCGGTGGATTTGAGCATGTCCATGTTTGTGTGTGTGTGTGTGTTAAGTGAGGGGCAGATATTCCATGGCTTTTCACTGAAAGCATAAAGAAATCCACCTCTAAGGTAAAGGGAGGATAAGACATAGCCCCCAAAATAAAAATAAAGGTGACATTAGAGGGAAACAAACAGTAAACAAATAGCAAATAGCAGAGGAAAAGGAACAAGATGAGGAGAAATATGAAAGGTCTTTGGAACATGTCAGTAGAAAAGAAATAACACATTTTTTTAAAAACTCATTAAAACAGAGTTGTTTGGCAACTGTATATCTGTAAGGAAAGGCTTCTGAAATTCAGGACATTTATTTTACCCATTTGGGATGAAGTACTCAAGGCAATTTTTTTTTGCATTTCTCAGTATTAGCAAATCAAGCAACATCAGGAAAATATACATATTTCTAACCCATATCAGAGACATACAGCTGGTTTTTAATTTAAAAGAGTTCACTGTAAATAACTTCCAAGTTTAGGATTTTGTCACATTACTTTTACCCTGATGTACGCATATATATGGTTTCTATAATACAGAAAAAGAGAATCAAAACCAATTTTTCTCAAGAGTAATAGGACTTGTCTGTAGAAGACTCAGATTCCCCAAACCCATCAGTTCGTCCTTTTGAATTTGCTTCTCAGAGTTAAGACAGCCCTGCAGGAGAACTCACCCTCAGTAACTCAGCACAAGCACTTGTCTCAGTTTGGAAAGAAGCTGCTCCGTCTCACGCAGGTTGGTTGTAAGGAGAGCTCTATACCAGATGTAAGTTCTGAGGACAAAGTGAATTAATTTGCACTGCTTTAAGCTTTTCAATTTGTACAGCAGCGATGTCAGACCTCGGACCGACATCAGCTCCTCGGACCTACAACATTTACACTCAAAGTAGCAAAACTGTTTTGAAAATGCATCCCAGTGTGAAATTCTTTCCAGGTCTTGTTGCTATTCAAAAACAAGAAGTAGGAAAACAGTATGTGAGAATTGGTAAAGCACAAAACAAGAAAATAAATAAACAAACAAACAAACAAATAAATAAGACATTTGTGGTCACAGCAAAAGGAAAAAAGAACCCTATGTATGCAGATCTTTATAGATATACTTCTTAACCTTAGGGGTATTAGAAGGTGTGCTAACAACAGCTGCAGAAGGTATGCTTGATACTAGAGGAGCTAGAAGTTAAAAAATGCATGGTTAGGGCTGCATTCCAAGCCTGAATAAAACATTGGCCATTCAGTCCTGCTGGATTTCTCTGGTGCAACAGCACTCTGAATTCTCTAAAGGGAGCTGTTATAATCCAACTTGAATCCACCAGATTAGTTGCCTTAATGTCTGAGAAAGAGGCAATGATATTAACTGCAGCTTTTTATGTGTATTAGTGAGCTTGTAACAAAGATTATAGGAGATTCTTCTTGCATTTTTTGTTTCCTGCAAAGATACATGTGTGTGCCCTAATGGATTTGTGCAAACTCTTCAGTCACTTTGGCAGCCAAGAGGATAAGGGCAACCACATCAATCCCACTTAGCCCTGTGCATCCACCTGGCACTGGCCAATAGGTGCCCAGGAAAGCTGCTTAGAACAGGTTTGATATTTTATCAGAAAGGAGAAATGTGAGCCAGGTTCATCTTGTACCAAAATGTCAGTTTCCATGCATAAATAAATAAAATAATATACCTAGTGCAAAGAAAAAAGCTGTCCAAGTCTGCAGGATGCTGACTTATGATGAGTACTTGTTGAAATATCTTCTGGGAAGTGGGGCTTCCCTGAAAGGGAGATTCTGGGATCCTGACTGGGCAGGACTCAGCAGACTCTAAGTGGAGCTGTTGTGGCCTCCTGTCTGGATAAGAGGAAGCCATTAATTGTAAAAATGCAAGGCTGTCAATGCTGTGAAGGATGTCACACCAAAAAAACAACCGACCAAAAAAACAAACAAACAGAAAAGGGCTCTGAAAACAGCAAAAATTGAATTGGTAGGAGGTTCTATATTGATATTTTATTGCTGATGTTTTTAACTCTGGTCAGGACTCATGCAGTAAATGGTGGGGGTTTGGAATTTGTTTATATCTCTCCAACCAATCATAAAACTTTATCTCACCTATTGGAGTCATAGTACCAAAGTCTTTCTTCATATATCAGGTAAGCCTCATAGGTGTGATGTGTCAACCAGGCTTGCCTAGCAAATAAAGTCGGGACTGATGATCATTACAAAAATTTCAGCTAAACTGAAAATTCAAGTACTTAATTTTAAAGAAAGTCTGCGATTTCTTCCTTTTTACTAATGACAGTGTTTTGTACTAATCGAAAATGCACCTTTATTTACTCTTTATTTTTTTTCTCTATATATTTAGAGATTCCAGTATCTCAGATGCTTTTTCACCCACAGTGTCAATTGATGTCAGCTAGACCATCAGCTGCTTGACAAACAGACCATAACTTCACAGTCTAACTGAGGATTTAGGTGTCTAATATTGGAAATGTCAAACATAAGAATATTTTTCAGTGCCCTTGCTGCCAAATCCTGCAACATATGCAAATTCTCAGCAATTTACAGCTCCCATCCTCCAAAAACTGGGGCACTTTAGATGTAGAACTGTGTGCAGTACAGAGGAATAAATAAGTCTGTTAAATGCCAGGGAATATTTGCTTCCCTGGCATTGAAACAGCTGGGGATCATAGGAAGAGGAGTAGAGACAAAAGAAACCATCCATACATGGGTAGCATGTCACAGATTATCATATAGATCATACAGCTTTGACTCACCTGTGAGTCATGCACAATTAAAAAAAAAAAAAAACAAAGAAAATGGAAATGTGGGTCGTATTGAGAAACCTCAGAACTTCCAAATCATTTCCCAAAAACATGTCCCTCAAAGTACTTTGGGTTTCCCTCTGGATTATAAATGTTAGAATGTCCCCCAGGTCTTGTGCCAGAAGAGAGGATCTGAAATCCTTGTGGGGTGGTTGCTGAAACACGCTGCAGGGAAAAGAATTTTAGCAATCACCAAATTTCTCAGAAAGGAAATCAGAGATGATCAAGAATGTTAAGATACAACATGGTATAAGACTATGAAGAGAAATAGCTCTCCAGATTACCCAGATTTAATTGAGCTTTACTGAACTTCACAGATTGTTTAAGTTGTAGAGCAATAAAATTCTTTTTAAAATACGAATGAATTGATTTTACAGCCATTTCTATTTATCCATTAAACTAATAATCCTTCTCTCAGAATTCTGAGACCTCAGATATTAAGGTGATTGACTTCATTCCAGTGCATGATTGTGCCATCCTATTTTACTGATTGTAGATAAATTCACTAACATATTTTTATGTTACTTTGGATGATTTTCTTTGGGCTTTTTGTTATTTTATCTGCATCTGTATCTTCAACAGAGATTGGCCAAAGCTGAAGTGGCCTTAGCTCTTGTAATGCTTTTATACTAACTGAGATATTGCTCCATTTGCTTAATGTCTAGGTATGTGGCCAACAGCTTGAAATGTAGTTCCTATAATGGGAACCGGTATCCCCCTCAGATCAGCTGGCGGGTGATCTCGGTCTTGTTTCAGACATTCCTGATATAATTATAGCAAATTTGCTAAGAATGAATACATGTCAGTTTAGTTTAATTCAGACATTTTAAGTCCTTAAATCTTGGAATGCATTTTCTCAGCATGCTTTCTCTACCCCATTATCCTGTTAAACTGTTAAAGCCCTTGGCCACTCTTATAGCATAAATCAACATGCCAAAAGGCTATTCAAATTAGCTAAACCTATTGTTGAAATTTTGTGTAACCCTTAGAGTGGTGAAGTCCTTTGTTCATGGATTTTTATAAGGAAAAACACATACATATTAAAACTTTGTGCTCACACCATTTTCCTACGAGGAGAGAAAAACACTTCTCATGCTCTTAAATGTAATTTTATTTATGGCAAACAAAAGAAATTATCTTGACCTGGTAATTACCTTGCTTCTAGTCAAACAAATTTCTGTGTTTACCATGTTAATCTTTATGTCTTCCTATTAAAAAACCTGAAGTATTGCTGTTTTGACAATTCCACTGTGGTTCTTACCCTTTTTCTTTTTGAAAACTTTGGTATATCTTACCCTGATTCTGTTGTGGTATTCCTAGGTATCCAGCAACATGATTTCTGAGAGGATAACAAAAGATGCTGTCAAGAGTCTTTAGAAAACTTGAAGTCTTAAAAACTTGCTACTTGACCATTGTACTTCTTTGATATGCACTATGAGATTAAGCTATAAATTTAGCTTCTACTAGATGCTTCTGTTAAAAAAAAATAGTAACTACTGCTATCTTTACAATTTTAAATTAATTTTACTGGGCTTCCTGTCAAGTTATTTTTCATGTGTCTTGGATGCTTAGTTTTGAATTAGTTAAAAGGATCTGTGTGAAATCTAAATCCCCTGCAATTTGAGAATACAAAATTCACTAAAAAATATGAGTTTTGAGACAAATGTAGGTGGATCAGGAAAGTAATAGTGCAGATGATATAAAAATACCCGGATGAAAAGGTTTTCAGGTCAAAATTTTAACTGACTAACATTGCTATCAAAAGGAAAAAAAAAAGAGAAAAAAAAAAAAAGGCTGTTTTTGGAAAGAATTCAATATAAACCATATAGGATCTAGGATCTCAGAGATGCAAATGCATTGGGCTGTGTTGAAAACTCCATGAATTTTGGAGGTTTTCTCTGAAAACTTTATGTTTTCAATGGAAAAATAAATGTGACAACCTCTTTTAAATGTAAATGGTGTGTGTGTCTCTCTCTCACAGTACATAAAATAGGAAACCCACTACAAAATATGTCTTTCTCTGGAAGGCAGAAAGGTTTTGTAAGCTCAAAGTAAAGCTTTACAAGTGAAAAAGAAACATGTTTTTTTTTTCTTTAACCTTTTTCCCTCAGAAAACATGAACTTCATTAGCTGTCATGTGACACCAGAAAATGTGACCTGTGAGGTACCTGGATTACATGCTTGAAATGCTTCAACAAGAGGCAAGAATCAACTCTCTTCATTTTCCCTTTATTTTCAAAAAACTTCAGATTTTGCTGTTGATATCTCCTTAGTGTGTAGTTAGTTATTTTCATTTTTAAAACATGTCATGAAATGGTTGTGCCAAAACTCCATTTTTGAGTAAAAAATTAATAAAAAATTAATAAAAAGTAAGCAATTTGGTTTAAAAATTTTGTTTTGTAACAAAGGGAAAGTAATATTTTGAAGCACAACATAGTTGCATTTTACTTGTTGAAAGAAATAAATCTTAATGGTAACTAAGAAAGTATGACAGCTCCAACCTGCCAGTTCTACTCCAGTGTTTTGAACACTTGCAATTGTCTGGTGAAAAAGAACTGCAGAGAAAATATGAATGGTTATTTATGCTTACAATAAATAAGGAAACACTATGAGTGTACAGATCCTTCTCTTTTCCTGCCCACCTTCTTGTCTCTACAGAAAGGTCTAATCAGCTCTACAACCACCACATGCGCTCCACACCCTCACTCTTTGAAGTTTCTACTGGGAACTTCCCTGTCACTCCCTCATTTTATATTTCCAGGAAAAATAAACAAACAAGCAAACAAACAAACAAACAACAGCTAGAAGATTGTGCAGACTGATTTTTTGTTCCATGAAAGAAAATGTTTTTTGTAAGACAAAGCCTTGTGGGGTCTTTGAAAGCATCACTGCAGAGTGCTGTCAGCTCTTCAAAACTAAGAAAGGAAGATAAGCTGACATTGGATGGCTTTAGGTTGGTATAGTGTCCTCAAGAGGGATAAGCTAGAGAAGAATTGCTGTAGTCTGTTTTCTGAGCCCTAGAAGAAAGGCTGGACTGGAACAAGAGGTGTGGAAGCTGGGCTTGATTCTGGAAAGGACTAGACTGGGAGGCTCAGGCTACAAATATCAGTCAGTTAGCAAAATGGTCAAGCAGAAGAGATATCAGCCAAAAGTTGTTTCACATACTGTATGGCACAGAGTGCTCTAAAGTAATCTGTTGCCACTATTAAGTACAAGAGTTACTCCACTGGAAGCAGTATTGAGTTCTTGCTGAGGAATGCGTACGTACAGGTGTCAATACTCTGTTTTGCCAAGGTTATTGATAGCTCTGTGTCAGCCTTAAACCCATTGGCCTGTGATACATGCTTGTGGAATAAGTAGTTAATAACACGGACTAAACCTGTATGGGAGGAAGCTGCAAATCACGGTAATCTTCAAATCACATGTACAATTTATGGTATATAAATGTCTCGTCAAAGGTGCTTCCAACCCATGGGTCCCTTTGGCTGTTTCTAACTGACCTGTGGGAAGAATTAAAGCTCTTGTGGTGGATGAGCGTCAGAATGCCTGGCAGCGTGAGATCCATCATGTACTTGTTCCCCTGTGTTTGTAATTGTGGATGGAGAATTTAAGTTGGTAACACAGCATCTAAATTCAGGTTAGTAAAGAGCAACTATCCTCCATGTGCAAACCAACAGACAAGCAAAATGCAGGTCATTTGCCACTTGCTTCCTACCTTTGCAATGACTGTACTAAAAATATGGATGTTCTTTGAAAAGCAGTTCTAGTGACTAAGCCAGTGGGACAAGCAAAAAGTGATTCTGTTTTAACAGTGACTGGATTTTTTGAAAAGAAGACAACGATAGAAAGAAATTATTACTAATTAAAAAATTAGAGATATTTAGTTTTTGCTGTCGAGGAGAACATTTACTTCATACTATCAGTGTAGAATCTTTCAGAGAATACATTATTTTGATTTCCAATATACAATTCTAAGGCCGTTTCATTTTCCTGTTAAATTTTAATAAGCTGTTGATTCCTACCACTGCACATATCCTGAACACCTTTGTACCAGGTGGAAAGAGAAAAAGCTGCATCAGTTGTGTCTGTTTCCTGAAAGAAGAAGATCTGAAATGTTCTTGCTCTTTTTTTGGAATGTTCCTGCAATGCCAAACAGCTGAGTAGTGGTACCACAGGCACAAGTTCTTTGGTTGCTTTTCATGAATCCTGCCCTGCTTGGGAGCAGTGGGGTGGATCCTCTTCTGGGCATGCTCTTAATAAGAGTCTTAACAGAAGGAAAAATTAGTTTATTCATAGAAGAAAAATATTTTCTAAACCAGAGCATATATAGATGCTTTTAAGAAACAACAAGAAAAACCAAACAAAAATTGTGTTCTAATTTCTATTTGACTAAAGAATGGTAATTCTTCTCGGTATTTAAACTAATGTATTGGATGAAAATTCCACAATCCTCTTCTAGACACCTGTCATGTTTGTGCTAGCAAGGCTTGGTTTTTTGCATACACACTAGTGTGATCAAACTGTCTGGGGATTTTGAAGTTCTCACTTCATCTCATTTTCTCAATAAGTCAGCCTGTTGTTTCATTTTTAATTCCTTATGCAAAAGGAGTGATAATAGTAAAACTCTTGCGTATCATAAACATTAATTTCTTTTTTTTAACACTTCATTAAATAAGAGAGTATTCCATTATGGAAACCTGAAATTTTGAATCATAACTTAATTTTTTTTAATAATGCAAATACTGTTTAATTTAGTACTGCAACTCTAGCAAGTCCTTAATCTCTAAAGGGGTGTTTTAATGTCTAAAAAACTAAGACTGATTCTAGTGGGATTTCAAAAGTCTCTCAAAAATGAAGGATAATTATGAAAGAGAGCAATGCTATAAGGATGGATTAATAGTACAAAATTTCTAATGGTCAGAAACCTTGCACCAAAATATTCCTTTTTCCGGATTTAAATCAGCAGAGCATCCTGGAAGTTTATCATATCAAAAAGGCAGGTGGGGACCACTCTACCATATGGACTTCTATCTTTGATAAAAGGAATAGTTCCTGCTTCCCTGTGTGCCTTCATTGGAGCCCTAAGCACCTGATAGGTATTGTTAAACAGGTTTATATATATGTATATATGTATGTGCCTGGTCTAAACACAATGGGATCCTTTTCAACCATCGGTTATATAGCAGAACTGCATATTTAAGAGAAAAGTAATCTGCTCAAATAACATGCTCTTCTGCTTGTCCACAAACCACTAAATCAAATTCAATTAGCACTATATCTCCTGCCAAAACCTGAGATTGAGTTCAGGTTTGCAGGTTCAATTTGGGCAGTCAGAAGTGCTTCATTCAGCTGAGGAGTTCAAGATGCAAGAGTTGTGGAGAAGGCAGCAGCACACAGAATCCACTCTAAATCATTCCAACGTACCTTACAATAAAGTTGTCTTTTCATTTCTGTGAAGACACTAATCTATGTTTCTGTTTTCACAATTTAAAACAACTTTAATCTGTCCTAAATGTAAACAGTTATCACAGGGTGTCTCATGTACCCTGATCCCCAGCTTCATGTGTAGGAATAGCAGGGATTGCTCTGTTTTCAGTGGCATTCTGGGGATTTTACTGCAAAGAAATTTAACTGGGCTTTGATGCAGCTAGCCGAAATAGATGTATTTTGGTGCAACTCCTATTTTACTAGAAATGGAGCTCATCTCAGCTATCTAAAATGTTAGTTGTCAAATTTAGCCTTGTACATATGAGTTTTTACTATTTGACATTTTGTCTATTAGTACAGTAACAGGGCAACTTCTTTTAGTGATAAAGTGCAAATTAAGGGAAAAATAGGCTCACCAAGAAATATCTTCTGTGTGGCAAGAATTCAATTTCCATTGGCAGTTGTAGAAAAGGCTCCTCTGTTTGTGTTTTCCTTCAGCCTACCACACCTACTTTTTCAGCCTTCTTCAGGGAATCATGGTAAACTCCTTATTTTCTTAAATTTGATAAATGGTTTTTTGAAGTCACCACTACTTCCTCATATTTCTTGCATAAGATTTAAGTCGTTTGAAGAAATACTAATAACTAAGTAATCTGGGTTTTTCCTAAACAATCGCAGAAACTATGTTCATGAGAAATTTGGAGATTGGAAACATGAGACAGTGAAAAAGTCTCCATGTAGCCACACTTCATTCAACTATAGTTCAAAATCCCATCCTTCTCCCTTATCTCTTCTTGGGCGTGTTCCAGATCATGTTCCAGATGCCTCGTTTTGGAAGCTCCACTGGGCCTGTGCTGTCCCACAATATCACTGCTGAGAGGTGTTGAAGCCAATTGCGGAATCGTTTTGCTCTAGAGGCAGGTACAGACACCACAGAGATGGTTTTTCCTAAAATGAGGGGTCGTGTAGTCTACCTGAGAAGAATCTGACAGCCAGGGGAGAGTGGTGGAAGGAAGCTTTGCTCTCAGCATCACCGTGTCTTTCTGACTCTTCACAAGCACAGTAACATTTTAAAGCTGTTGTTATCTTCTAAAGGTTAGGGAAGATTTGAGGATTACCTGACAAAAGATTAAGGTAGTGGAACAAAGTGTTGTAGCACTTTTCACAAGCCAGACCTTTTTGACAACACATCCTTCACTGAAAGGATGATTTTTTTTTTCAATCTTTCTAGATCTCCTCTAGATTGCAATGGACTATTTTAACATTAAAATTGGGTCATTAAAAATTGTATTTATTTCAATAGGCTGTGGCTTCCAAAAATAATTTTTTCCAATATCTTTTGCTTTTTTTTTTTTTTTCTCTTTTTCTCAATACCTGAAAATTTGGGATGAGAAATACCTGTTTAGCACAGCTGATGTTTCCCATGAAGTCATACTTTAATCTGATTTCCACCTTTTTTTACATTTATTCCATATAGTATACCAGCTTCCCATGTCCAGAAAAAAAAAATTGACCTCAAATAAACTTTTATGTTAACAAATTTTTTACACCATATTTACACTTAAACTATGCTTTGCATTTTAATGAAATTCTGGATGATTTACTAGACATGAATTCCCTCACAGTCTTTTTTTTTCACTATCTGCCAGACCATACTTCTAAATGAGTTTTATGTTCCTAAGGAGAGGATTTAAACATGCCACATCTCTATTATACACATTCTTTTAACTCTAAATCACTCTAGTTTCAATTTGAGACAGGCAGTCTGCCTGAAAGAAGATTAAGAAAAGATATTATTAGAGATAAAAATTGCTGTCTTATGTGCTCCAGCAAAAGAGAACTCCTGTGACTGCCAGCCAGGGAAAGGACAAACTTCCACCTTGATTTCAGAAATAGCTAGCATAAAATATCCATTTGAATGATTACTCACACTGAAAACATAATTATCAGTAATGCTGTAACACGTGGCTATATACAGTATATTCATATACAGTATGCTGCTGCTTACAATTTTTATTCTGATCATATTGTCATTTTAAGTACAGTAATTTCTGACTATAAGATGCACCAGATTATAAGGTGTACTTCCGGGTTGTCAGCAAATTTCCGAACTTTCTCCATATATAAGGCGCACTGGACTATAAGGCGCACATTTTTTTTTTTCTGTGAGGATCCGCACGCAACAAAGTAACAAATTAGTAACAGAATCGCGTGATCACGGGGTTTACTGGCAGGTGCTCGATTTGCAAACATTTTTCACGGATCAGTGTAGCCTTTAAATGCAGCCCCAGGCGTCCTCCCTGTGCCACGGGCCCCAGCATTCCCTCCCATCCGCCCCCGGCGCCACCTTCTGCAGCTCTCATGGCACACTGCTCAGCTGCTGGCGCGCGTGGCGTGGCTGCCGGTGTTCATGGCTTGCACTTCCGGGTTGGCAAATTTCTGAATTTTGTCCATATATAAGGTGCACTGGATTATAGGGTGCACTTCCAGGTTTCAATCAAAATTTTAGTCAAAAGGGTGTGCCTTATAGTCGTGAAATTACTGTACTTCCATACTTTAAAAATCAGATGCCACAGCTTTGTAATTGAGACTATTTTTCACTAACTTTTCACACCATTTACTTTTTGTCTTATTAGTATTTCTCTTACTACAATTCTTAATGTTAAGCTCAATGCTTTTGGGCAACAATTAATCTCCAGATACGTTCACAGAAACGTACATGATGCCTACATAGCAGGAGCGGGGAGTTTGTGATATCTGATGACATAATGAACTGTCAGGTTTAATGAGGATGATTTATTCTCATTCTTTTTTGACTAGATCCTGTAAAGTCTTGATCACATAGAATTGTACAATTTTTTTAAAAGAGGTTTCATTTCTGTATATAAAAGCCTAGTTAAATACTTTAAAAGCAATCTGGTCCTATTGTACTCATTTCAGTAAGCCACTACGTTACTGAAAGGCAGAAATTTGAATTTCCATTTGCCAAGTATTGTTTGTTTCTGCAATACTTTTAATGTCATTTAAAACAATAGCGAGTTGATGAGCTGTTATGCTTATACAGCGATTTTACAATTCTGAGAATTTCTCTTTAACAAAAGCATATGGAAAATAGTTCACTAGAGCATGACATAACCTTTGAACAGTCATTATTTTCTGCATATTTATGATGATTTTCATTTTTATAAAAATGTAGAGAAATTTAAAGTAACTTGGTAGACAAATAGCTTCTTTGAAACAATTTATCTTGCTTTCCAAAGCTCTGTTTAAACTTGTTCCAGGGTACCAGTTGACACGACATTTTTTTAAAATGTTGTTTCTTTCATGATCTGAGTTTTTGGCATAGGTATCTAAAATCAAGGGTAATTCTTACATTCCTGACTGTGTAAGTAAAAAAATATATGAATGTTTTATACGCTAGGTGTGTATGTATATTTCCAGTATATGGAGAGTTGTATATGTATATATCTATACATGAGAGAGACACATGTTTCAAATTGAGAAATACCTTCTCTATCCTCATATCACATTGCTGAAACCTATACAAGAGAACCTTCTTAGTGAGAAATTGGTCCATTCCTTTGCATGATCAGTTTTACTCCAATTTTTCAAGACATGCAGCAACAACAAATCAGAATTTGGATTCTAATCTTTTCAGAGATCTTAACTGGCATTGCACACATCAGTTGATTAGCTAGGGTTTTTTTTTTTAATGTGGAAATCTGAGACGTAAGATTCTAATTTTGTTATTCTTATGGTGTTTGGGCCTTTTTTCTGTCCAGATTGCATATTCTATTGAAGGTATTGCTAGATTTTGTTGCCACTGCAGTCTTGCCACTAATTTCTGGCTGTGAAATCAATGGTACATAAAAGCATATTTAACTTCAGCTTGTTTTTTCTAACATTTCTCAGCAGCTATATATTAAGTAGGCCTCATTTTGAGGCAATTTGTGGCCTTATATGCATATCAAATATTGAGCTAGTGTAGCTAAACCTTCAGGTCTGCTTCCTTATTCTTTCCAGACACATTATTTTATTTTTTCTAAATCTGAAGTTACTTTCCATGTTGTCTATGTGACTTCATTTCCAGCAGCATTGTGAGTCAGCAGGCTCTGAGGTACTGGAATTTGCCTATAGATTTGAATGCATCATCATTAATGCATAACAATCTCATAAATAAGGTAAGCAAAGTAAGGTAGCAAAGGAAATTAGATGCTTTATTGATTATAGTTTTCTCTGTTATCTTCTCATCAGCAAATTCTTAAGTGATTTCAAGTCTTTGTTAGGCATCTTTGAAAGGCTCACTATGTTGTTGCTTTTGCATTGGTTCTGTTCTGATTTTGCAAAACTACCAGTTTTGTATCCTACTCTTGAGAGTTTTCACATACAGTAACTAGGGGCATGTCAGCCAATAGATGTAGTGGGGTTCCATTGTTCTCCATGCCAGACTATGATAGAAAACTAATAGGAGATAATCCTGTGGAAATATTTGTCAATTTCAAGCATAAGATCTT
This sequence comes from Sialia sialis, assembly GCA_009812075.1. Lineage (NCBI taxonomy): Eukaryota > Metazoa > Chordata > Aves > Passeriformes > Turdidae > Sialia > Sialia sialis. The sequence continues at coordinate 26,866,288 of VRYO01002734.1, forward strand.
AATCAAATATGTCTACGTCAGTCGTCTGAAGTTGTCCAGGGCTTGAGCTTTCAGCAATGCCATAGTGCAGACATCCTGTTGGTCTGTGGCCTTCGGAGACAGGACTTTCTGTAAAAGTAACAACCCAAAATTTCACTTACTTTGGGTCCTCTAGGACAGTAAAAGTTTTAATACCAAATTCAGCCATCTATGATCAAAAACATATCCTAGTTTCATTGTTTGTGCTCTGCAAATGTGTCACAGATTTCTAATTCTCCCTTCTAGTCCTACTCCTAATGCCTCATGGTTTCACGTTTTGTATGCAGCAGGCAGTCTTTTCCTCAAATCAGTGAGCAACCATATTGGCTGCCATTCTTAATTTCAGACAGTTCATTTGCTATTTCCCTGCTTGAAACTCAGAGGATAGCTTTTTTTTTCCCCAGTAAATGAAACCAGGTGAATTCCCCAGCAGGTTTGATATAGTTCCTGTGACCAATAACTGCCAGGTGTTATTAGCATGCCCATTATATTAACCACTGCATTTCCTCCCATTTGCATTTCAGACAGGAATAATGTCCTTAACTGGAAGTATAATGCACAGAAAATTATTTTAGATGAGCTGTTTTGGCTTCCTTTGCTATTTACCATGTATATTTGTGAAAATTGCCGCCGTGTAAATGAAAAACAAATAAAATAAAATTAAGGACTGTACCAGATTCATGCAGTCTTTTATATGTATTTCTATCTTCTTTCACCTGTTTGCTATAACACTGGTGCAGACCAGTTCATAGGGAATTTAATTTACATAGTTGTGTCACATAAGCATGTAGATATTTCTGGCAAATGGCTCTGAACATTTTCACACTTTCATTGACTTTGCTTTTCTGGAAGTCCAAGCACTGGTTAATTAAAAGCCTCACAAGTAGGAGACACCACAGAGGGCTGCCAAAGCTCCATTCTGTCATGTTGTCTAGTTTTAGAATTGGTAATAGAGTGGTGTACACCAATTGCTAAAGGCTATGAACTGGAGATCTTCAGGTCTTGAATCTTTCATATGCCTGTGACTCTGCTTTTCAGCCTCAGTTATGTCATTTTAAGACCTGATTGCCTACTTTCCTGACTTCCCAGAGCCTCTCTGTGCTCAGCTTTCTATTCCTGTGACCTCATTTTCACACACTGTAGCTGACTTTCATTTGACCTTGATCTGAGTTACAGGCCATTAGCACCATGGAAAACCAGCAACCAGGCATTTAGGAATGTCATCAGTGAGCAATGTTTGAAGTCAGTGGAAATTCCACTATTAACTTTCCTGAGCTCCTGCAACAGTTTTCTTTGATTAAAACAGGTATATAATCTACCTCATAAGTATATTATACAGATCAATAATGCTGTAGGCACTCAGAAAATTCAAAGGACTCAGTTATGGCTATCACAGTTACCACTGCCAACTAAAAACAGCAAAGCAATTTTAAACTAATTTATAAAACCTTCCCTTGCAAAGTGCTGCAGACAGCCAGTTCAAGTACCCTTCAGACTCACCAGCATAGCTTGTTGCTCAGTATTTTCAGCATCAAAATCACAGCTTAATACCTTAGCCCTCTTGTAGAAGTATATATATTTATGAGAAGGGTGAAAATGAAAATTTTTTTAAAGGTAATGGCCACTTCTTGATGTTGAATTGGCAACCTGGATAAGTTGTATATGTGACAGGAACGTAAAAGAAAATAAAGCCAGGCAAGCCTGGATGGTGTTTTCTCAATTGAGGCAGCCAGGATTCATACGAAATCTGCATGTTAAGCCCTGGGTTTCTGGTTCTCTTCCTAATTTTGAAAGTGAATCATTCTGTGGTTAAGCACTTCGCTTTCTGCATTTTTTTTCAGCTCCATAACTGGCCACATGAACTTGTCTCTGTGATGGACATTAATTCCTTTCCTTCCAAAATCTTTTTTCATACTGTTTCACTGAAAATTACCTCTACTATATAATTATATTATACATTATATATATATATATATGCACATATACATATATATATATAAAATATAGTATAATAATACAATATGAATTTCAGCTTACATTAATGTATGAGAAGATATGTCTTTGCCATGGCGTAGGTCTGAACAAAGCATCCTGGCATGGTGAAAAGTGTTTGTCACATTCAACCACATTTTATAGCCTCTCAGTTAGTGACATTTAACCCTGTTCTAACCATATTTGTACCTTTTATTAAGATTACAGAACAAAATATAGCTGCCTGAACAAGCATGATAGAGAAAATGACTAAACACCATCCAGGATGAAAACAGTCAATAAGAAAAAATAAGTTCAGTCATCTCAAAGAAAGTGGGATCCTTTTCTTTCCAAAATGAAAGTATTCTGATAATTTGCAAGTAAACTTCAATGATGTGCAATGCTGAGTGCATCACTTACACCTGAATATGCAAGTTGTCCTAAAAGTAATGGGCAGCTGGCAGGTGAAGTCATGGGAAAAATGGTAATTGTGTAGTTTCCCTTCAGAGGAAGGACACACTGGAAATGAAAAAAGGCCCTGATTAAATAAAATCATCTGTGGGAGCTTGTCATAGGAACCTTGTAAAGACCCAGCAGTTATTGAGTAGAGAGGGACTGGCCCTGCCCAGTCTGGAATTCTAAGAGCTGATACTTAATATTTCCTCAGTGCTTTTGTTTATTGCTTTATTACATCATAAGTAATCTCTTTTAAGCATGCTCAGATAAATCTAGAACTATTAAATATGGAACAATTAATTTGGATAAAGAAACAATTCCAATATTAACTTGAAACTGGAACTGGATGTTTTTTGCAGTCATCACTGCTTAAATGATTTTAAAGTAGACTTTGCCTATAATTTGTTCCTTCACCTGCTGGTTTTGGATAACAAGCATAATACTAAAGTAAAGGATACTTACTTGCCATTTCCAGCTCTCTTAAAACCAAAAAGGATGAATGAGGCTGATATTTATATAAGAACTTGGAGAGATCTCAGTATGATGAACAAGCTGCTACAGTAATGATTGCTAACTCTTAGAAACCAAGACAAACAAGCAAAAGAGTAAAGAACCCTCAATAACAAAAAGAACGTTCTCATTAGGGAAGCCATTATAAAATGGCATGTCCAGGATTGTTCACAGCTGCACGTTTAAAAAGCTAGTTATTGTTCATTCTCTCCCTGCTTTCCAAGGCTGTCTCAGGTCTTTCTAAACAGGCAGCCCTTCACAGGATGCAAATTAGCAGGTTAGAGCTTGTGTCACAGAAACTTATGTAGCTGAGTACTCCTTCATATCCAACAGCTTTGTTTCCAGGTGCTGAAATGAGGCATCGAGAATTAAATTAAGGCTTTACACAGAATGCAATAGCAGGATGAAGATTAAGGAAAAAAATAGAAAAAAAAGCAAGACCAGTGTTGTAAACAGTGCAAACACTTCATATTCCAAATGATTGCCAGAAGTTCTGCAGAACTTTTAATAAGTCTAGCCATCTTGTTAAATTAAAGGTATTAGGAGTCTAACTCAAACAGTTTCAAAAGGCATATAGAGTACTCTAGTTTGGGACCATGTAACTTTGGCCCAATCCTTGATACATCTTTATATCATCTATTTTACTCCTTTTACTTTGATATTGGATACCGCACCCCCCCCCCCCCCCCAAAAAAAAAAAAAATCATATTGTGATGGTTTTAAAACCTTATAGAACTGGGAAGTATGATCGTCTGTGATTATTCTTAAGGGATTTCTTTCTTAAGGAACTTCTCTGGTAAGTTCATGGTATGTGCCAACCTGAGCAAAAAATTTTGTGAAATTTTAAGAAAAGCTAAGTTTATAAAACAACCACTTTTCAGCTTTAAAAACTCAATAACTTACTGGTGGCAGGTCATCCATCAATGAATCTGCTTAAAAGCAGGGATTCTAATAAATAAATAAATAAATACTAATAATAATAATAATAATAATATTGATGTAAATTTTAGAGGCATGCTGAATTGACTGACAAAAGATGAAAAATTGCTTTTTCTTCATATTTTTCTTAATATTTTTTCTCAAAATTCTTCCTTAATATTTTAGCAATTTAAAAAAGTGCCGTGTATGGAAATATTTTCACTTACTACAATATTTTTGGGACATTAGAAGAGTCCTTCATTAGGAATACCCTTCTATATGAAGCTCATTTCATCCTCTTTCTGTTAGGCTACTAAATGCCTCAATTGTCTGTAGCTGAACTTAACAATGATGTTGAATGCAGTACAACTTATAAAAAATCAATTTTCTGTCTTCAAAAAAGTTGAGTAGGACTGACATTTAAGATTATCCATACCCATAGATAATCATGACTTAAGGTTCTTACAAGAAGCAAAATATTGTTTAACCTAAAAGAAGCCATTCTCTAGACAAATTTTCCTGAAACGCTAGTAAAATTTTAGAATTAATGTCTGGCAAAATATTTTCAAACACTGGCTAAATAATTTGAAATGTATTAGCCATTTGAAGGAATTAATCATGTATGAACTCTCCTTACAACATTAACTTGCTGCAGATGGTAAAAATTATATTGAATCTAATTGGTGTAAGAACAGTGTGGCATTCTGCAGCATAGTATGAAATTAAGCTGTTTTCCATGACGACATAAGTATTTTAAACTTTTCATGATTTTTACCAAGTCTCATCATGTGGGATCTTCTGAGAATTCTGTCTCAACACCACAGGGACAGATGGCCAAAAAAAAAGGCATTTTGGAGCCTAGAGGATGAGAATCCTTAGAAAGATCTTGGTTCAACCGTGCAAATTCTTTGCATTTAAGAAGACTGACCTTAGAGAAGCCTATCAATAATCAAGGACACAGCAGCAATGAAGAAAGAGTGAAATTAGAAGGGTAAAAATGGATTTTCAAGAAAGGAATTAAAGAGTTTTAAAACCAATACCCAGAAGCCATGAAAATACATTTTGAAGATGACTGTAATAGAACCAACAGATCTTCTAAATCCCTACAAAGCGGTGAGGGAAGATAAGAATACTGCTGAGAAGTTAAATGATTTTTTGCATTAGTTTTTACTCAAGAATTTTTGGAAGATTACTATGAATCCTGCTGTTTTCTGATATATAACAATGTGACGCTTCTAAAGCCCTACAAGCTGCAAAAAGTTTTCTGTAACTTTATGCATAAATACCAAGATATACGAAATATTTCCCCCTCCAAAATTTTTCCTTATTGCATAGAAAGGAGAACAAAAATATACTTAAGAAATTGAACTAATTATCCTGAAGATTATTATCTCTTTCAAGAAGGTTTTCTGGGTCATTAACTTATCACCAAAAAAATTTGAACTTTTTCACAATTTCTCTGAAGTACCTTGAGTTTCTCATATTTTAAAACGGGGGGGGGGGGGTGGTATTCATAAGCCAATCACTTACTATAGTTAATAAAATTTTTGAAACCCCAACAACATAATTTCTTTAGATTGTCAGAAATTCTGACTCCTCAGGAAACAATACTAAATATTTTCCTATCTGTATGGGAGAAAGCAGGATCAAAAAACACCTGACAGGAAAAAAAAGAAGCTTAGGATAGTACAAATTACCCTCATTATAGAAAAAGGGATAAAATGATTGACTGAACTTTCTCGTTATATCTTCACTTATTGTTACTAGTGAACTGGAAGGGAGGAAAATGAAACAGAAATCTAAGAAGTGCAGGAAAATCTTTTATTATTTAGCTATAAGAAAAACCATGAAGACTTCAAGGGTGAGAAGATGAATACCAGAAAAATAAAATTTATCATTGACAATCATACTGGTGAGAATTAGCTACAATGTTGAATTGAGCACCTTTCTTTTATTTTGCTATGATCAAGAATAAGAAATTCTTAGTTTGTAAGTGAAAAAATCTGCATCTGAAAAATTAAAACAGATTTCTATAAACTATGAACAGAATCATAAAATACTTTGCTAATGGAAATAATTCACAGAAATAGAATTAAAAGTATAGCGAACGTGTCAATCAAGACTGTTTAATGTTGTTAGAAATTTGTAAAGGGACATTTATTGTTACTTTTATGTTTTAACTCACGCTGTAACAGTGAGTACAGGAGATTTCTTCAGATTACTCTGCCTCAGAGGTATTTTACATTTCTCTCAAGTACCTTGAGTCAGCCACATTAGGAGACATACACGACCTTTCATGGTCATTCCTGTATTCTGGTGTTTCATTGCAGCATATAAATAAAAACTGATGGGGAGAAAAATCAGAAACATGAGTTAGAAAATACAGCAGAAATATATTTACATTGAAAAGTAGTATCTGTCATTTTACTGAAGGAAAGGCAGCTCCTCTTTTGCATGAAAGTAAATGTCTTTCATCATGAGGAGGAGAGGACTTGAAGTGTGACAAATTATATGTGAGAACAGAGCTGGAACTTATCAGGTTCATAAGGAAAAAATTAATTTTACCCAGTTGGCATTTAATTGTGGTGGACTGCTTACTGTACGTTTTTGTGTATGTCATTATTTCTCATAGCATTCAAAACTAAACTCATATACTCAAAACCAAACCTTAATATACAAAGTCCTAATCCAAAACTCCCTAAACGTCACTGTTGTTGTACAAGAAAAACAGTCTTTGCATCCAAGAGCTTGTGACCATACTCCACCAACAGGAACTTTCTTTCCAGATAAGAACTTTGAAAGTACGAATTCTTTCTTCTGCATCCTGAGACTTTTTGTTTTAGTTAATATCTGAAAAGCCATTCTGAGCTACAAACCTTTCGGAAAATTAACTCTGTAAAGCACTCCTAGATTCTGAACTGTACCAGGTTTGCAATTAGTTTTACACTCACTTCTTTAAGATCAATTCGCCCATATCTACATGATTGTTAAAAATCCACAGACTCAAAAGTTCTCTGCAGAGCTAGAGCTGCAAGGCTTAACAATGCAGCAGCATTTTCTTTAACAATACTAAGATTAATAAATTCAAACTATTTTTTTCGGATTCAGTAATATATTAATCTAAAATATGATAATAAATCATGTCAGTAAATAATAAGTAGGTACTAAAAATTTATACACCTATAGTGAACACACTAAATGAGTGATGGAATAGGAAACAGCAGTCTGGTCAAGAGCTTATAGATTTTTTAATCTTGGATCGAAAAGCACTACTGTTCTGCTTGTAGTTTTCTAAATATTTCTATGTAATTTTGTATTTTCTAAATAGGGAAGCAAACATGCTGCTCTTATCACTTAATGTTTCCTCAAAGCTGGAGGACAGAAAGGTTTTTTCATCAGGCATTGGAAAGCACATAAATTGTGTGAACAGGATCTGTAATCTCACACCTAAAGAACTGTACTCAGAAGAAATTTAAACTATAATCTGAAAGTTTATCTCTCATTATCATTTTCATATGTTCAATATAAACACTCTGTGTAGTGTACAGAAGATTATAGTCTTCTCCACTAGCACAGAAATGCATATGCTGGCACCCACCAGCTCTCTGCTTCATTGCAAACTATGAATAGTTAAGCATTTGCTGTGATTTAGCTAATGTCCTTTTATCATATAAAATGCAATCCAATTCATTGTGTATGTGCTTGAAAGGGAAAGAGACACAAATGATTTGGTACTAAGCCTTTTTTTCTTCATTTCATATTGCTAAATCTGTCTCTGGAGAAATAAAGAGGCTTTTTTCTCTTATTTCTTATAATGGGATTCTAATGAGAACTTTAATTAGTATCATGAATTTTTTTCCTTACTTCTAGGTTTTAAAGCAACTGTGCAGTATTTCTCAGTTGTGATTTTCGACTGTATCTCTATCATGTTATTTCTGTAAGATAATTTTCATAATACTTTTCTGTTTCAGATTTTGTTAACCCATTTTACTGCCATAATAATTGGAATCAAAATAGACAAGAATCATCAGATTCTTCTTAGTAGCATGATTGTCAGCCACCAACTGGAATATTTTCTCAATCACAGCTGTGTGTGAAGATTCTGGTAGAAAGGCCTTGTCTCTTTTCAGTGTATGCATGAAGTGGTCATCACAAGACAGGCTGTTCCTCCTCCCTTTATTGCTTGATTTTTTATCAAAAATAGGTATTTTGGAAAAGTCCTTTTTAACGTCTTTCCCACTATTTCTTTTGTTTGTTCCTTCCTGTAGCATGTGCCTTTCTTTTGAGATAAAAACAAAAACCTTTTTATAAGAACACATCTTCCTGATGCAAACCCTGATTGCATTAATTTCTTGACATTTATTAAAAAGCCTTACATTTAATGCACTTGGTCCTGTATATGTCATAAACTTTTTTGACAGCCTGGAATATTACTCCATTTGTCCTGGAAGATATGAGCCTGGGAAATACGAGAAATGCAAAATCACCATTAAAAATGTCAATATTTTTTGTCATTATTTTTCTGGAATATGTGTTTCATAGTCATTTTAAAAAAAAGAAGCAATTACCAGTAACTCTATGAAAAACGGTACAGGGTAGCAGATTTTCCAGTGTTTTATTGCAACGTTAGAAATCCTGTGTACCATTTTCCACAGGGATGTAGCAAATAAGAAATAAACTGAAGTTGGTAATTAGAGAAACTTAGCTGAAACTTGTTCAGCTTATTAAGCATTTAATTTTGTGTAGAAAGGGAGAAATCATTAGCACTTTTATTATCCTGAGTGTAAAAAACCTAAATACTTCTGGAAAGAAGGCTGTACAATTGGCTTTAAAAGCTTTGGTATTCATGTGCTTTCCTGAAATGTTTATGTAACCTAACTAAACCTGCAGTTTGACTTCCAAAATAAAACTACCAATCGGTGACAGCAATTGCATAGGTGGTTTAAAAAAATCCTCAAATTGTTCCTTGCTCTTCACTAGAAAACAAGGCTTGTGTTTCTGTTTTGAAGGATGGACTGACTCTGCTGTAAAAGGTTTTTCTGGTAAAAATCAGTTCAATGGAAGAGCAGAGAGGATCAAATCTGGCATCCTCCAGTGAGGACTTGCCCTCACTAAGTGATGCTGCCATCCTCACCGCTGCCTTGTCCCCCTGAGGGACTTCCTTCCTTTTCCTGCACAAAACCAGCTGATCTGATCTGAGCACATCTGGGCTGGGCTAGCTGTGGCAGCTGCCTTCACATCAAGGTTAAGTTATAATTTAAATTGTAGTCTAAGCTATTTCAAGTAGATATAAGTTTGGAGAATGTAAGAAAGAGTTTATAAAGACTGAAGTATTTTCTCTTGATAAAAAGTGTTTATCATTTGAACTGCAGAAAGGAGCAAGCTGCTTAAATGTGTGCATTTCTTACCATTACTCTGCAACTCCCAAAGTCACATATCAATTCAACTGCTCTGATAGAAATAGCTCCCATGTCTCCTGATGCAGAGTCTGGTATCCTATCCTAGAAGTCCAAACCCCCTCTGTTAATAAGATGTCTACAGAAGTTTATTCCTTCAGGTCAGAAGTTTGAACCTAGTCAAACCTACTAATACCCTGAAGATACCAAATCCAACTGCATGGGTCAGCTCTACTCAAGTGTAGCTTTTGTTTCTCAGCAGAGTAAACTGAAGGAAAATTGGATGGGCTGCCACTTCCAAAATACTACTAAACTGAGCTTGTTTTGTGGTCTTCAGTACAAAGTACTATCATAGTTGTCTCTTTTAAATGCATCGGCCGAAAGGAAAAGAATTTCAGGAGTTCACAGCTGTTTTGAGGAGGTAAACATTGGCAAAATACAGTTGTCTTGGTGAAGCTCTTTTGTACTGCCTACCTTCCTCACTGTGTAGGGCCCCTCTTACCTAAGGGTGCCACAGAGGTGTCTTCAGTTAGCACACACATTTCACTTTTAAAGGAAAAAATAAACAAAGTTGAAAGCTTTTCCTTCAGGTGTTTCACTCTGTTGTTTAGAAGCAGCTGCTCACTGATGATTTCCTGCTGTGGTTGCACTCCTGGCATTGCAAGTTTGCAGCAGGAGCTGCACTCTGCAGCTTCAGCAGATTGTGACAGGGCAGGTTTGGTTGTCACAGAAGGATGTATTTGCACTTGATAGCCACAAGTGCATCCCTGCTTGCCATTGGAACAGCACTTAGGAGCACGCTGGCACAAGGAGGGAACTTCAGAACACTGTATGTATTCTGATGGTGCAGCTGAGGCACAACCACCGTCCTGCCAGCTTGCAGTCATTTCCCTAATGAGTTTTCCAGCTTGCTAATTCAAAGTTTCAGTGTGCTTGGGCCTCAAACTCTCCTTGTAAGGAGATTATTCCACCACTGAATGTACTTTGCAGTCAGAATTTAATCCTATTTTTCCTCTTTATAACCAGAAATTTATTATTTTTCTCTTGACTGTCTTCTTTGTTATATTATTTTATCATACAATATATAACCATTCTGTGTCTCTATAATTCTGGAAGGGAGTTTATTCTCATCTTAGGTGCCTCACATCATATCTTTTTGCTAAAAAATGGCCTATAACAGTATATGTCATTCACAGATCTCAAAAGTCATTATATGGACCCATTGATTTCATAGTATTTTATGTGAATTAGACCTTTAGAGAGGTTGATTGTTCTGTCACAGAAATCATCTGCAAGACTGATGTTTGACAGAATCAAGCCAACAGACACATTATTTTGCTGTTCTACAGGCCAGTGCCTTTACTGACAAAAATTGATTAATATATTTGGGTTCTTTTCATACTACATTGCAATGTCATAGCTAATCTATGATCCATCTGATCTCTAAATCTCTTCCAGCATGCCTGCCTACTAAAATCTCTTCTCTGTTGACTATCTATATGTTTGAATTCTCTTACTGTGATCGTATTATACTGAATTTGTCCAAGTTACATTTTAATTTCCTTCTTCTTCCCTACTCTGAATTCTTCTTGGCATCTCTCTTCCTTTATTGCTGCTCACCACCTTTCATAATGATAAGGACCAGTATATTTTGGTACTACTTTACAGAATATTCAACTGAAATCACAACCAATTATTATACAAGAAAGTATTTTAATTTATTAGCCATTGGGAATAATTTTTAGGCTTTTGTGTGCTTTATGATATTCCATAATTCACTGACTTTTAACATTTCCCTCCTGAAGGAATGTGGTCTACTCGACAGGAAGCCTTAATTGGAGAAGAAGAATCTGTAGAGCTAAAAACCAGGTTCTAATAGGAGTCAGATTTTACAATGAGAAGGTTGAAATGTTGCAGGGAGAAAAGTGGCTCATTACCAGCAAAAATGTCTGAATCCCAAAGGGTATATATTTTCCCCAAAAAAACCAATGTTATCAGGGAAGAGAACTCATAATTTATTATTAACAGCTAATAGTAGCTTTCCTTAAAGTGGGAACATAAACAAAATGTATTTATTTTTCAGTATTTTGCTAAACTGAGAACTTTTCAGACTTCAGATAACATTATTATTACTAAAAAGGTTAAATTATTAATTTCCTTATACTTAATTTTATGCCTTGTTATACATATGTGTAGCTTCCAAAACATAAAATAAGACCACTTATAAGTCTTCCCTGGCACTAGTGGTGTTATATGAGGTTAAGAAACAATAAAGTGTTTTCCACAGTTTTCAGCCTTAGATTTCTATTTGGATACCTGCGATTAGCGCTTAGATGCCTGGTGCCTGAATCTAATTTCAATTTCAGTAATTTCACGATTATAAGCTGCACCTTTTTCTTTGAAGAATCCAGCCTACCCCAGTAGTGCGGCTAATCATCAGGTGCAGCTTATCTATGGACAAATCCCAGCAAAATGCCAACCCAGAAGTGAGAGCCGGCCGAGGAGGGCGCCTGGGGCTGCCTTTAAAGGCTTCGCTGTTCTATGAAAACTGTTTGCAACTTGAGCACCTGACACCAAACCCCGTGCTGGCACGATTCTGTTACTAATTCATTACTTTGTTGCACATGGGTTTTTGCTTTAAAAAAAATTAAAAAATAAAAAAATGCGGCTTATATTTGGGTGTGGCTCATATATGGACACATCCCGTGGTCTACCTGGCTACCCGGATGTGCGGCTTATAATCAGGTGCGGCTTATAATTGTGAAATTAATGTATTTTGTCTAATTTAGACATAATTTGTCATGTGGTCTATTTATCCATTATAAAAACAGAAAATCCTGCTGTATTTATTTCTGAGTAATGTAATATCATCAGAACATCTATTCAAAAAGAAGAGGTATGTTAATTTTTTCCAAGCCTTATTGTTGGTGCATGATAGACAATATTAGCCTTCTAGGATATGCTAGACTATTGTTACTATCTTGTCCATCTTGGAAGCCACAGGTCTTCCAGAAATACTTTAATGTCTCCTGTGATGTTCTTAATTCAGTTTTGTTGAGAAAAATAAAATACAATTCCTGTTACCAAGAACAGTTACTGCAGCAGGACATAATGAATGTGAGTCTTCATTACCTCTGAGTTATCTTTCATTCAAGCTCCTTTGCTTTATCACTTGCTTTTTCTCCTACATCACAGAGGAAGAACATGTTTGAGACTGGGGCTGTAATTTGCTATGGCTGCTTTCTAGCACACTCCCTATTTGAGACTTCTTGGCACTTCAGTAAATAAGCAGCATGTGCTGACAGGGCTGCAATTTCAGAGTATCTGCATCAGGGTGCAGGAATCAAGAGCTGAGGCAGGTACAGAAAGGAAAAACATTTTAACCAGAGCAAGGCCTGGAGCATCCAGAGTTATGTCAGAAACTGAGGAAAACAAAGGGAGAAACAGAGGAACTTGGAACCAGAAAATTAGAAGCAGGCAAAACTGAAAATATTAAATGCTACAATTAATTCCTGGCATTAAAAGGCTCAGCATCAGAGAATCCTGTTCCTTCCATAAGGGAGGAACTGTACAAGGAGGTATCAACTGGAGTCTCAGTGAATTATAACGTTCCCTATCTGTATTTGCATATGGTCTGTCAACCTTCTGAATGTATTAGTTGATAATACAATGTCAGTACCTATTAAAAGAAAGCAACAAAACCAACCAAAAAATTCCTTCCACCCAGAAAAATCAACCATACCATTGCCATGACACCCCTCAAAAGTCAAAACAACAAAAGTATCCTTCAGAAAATGGATTATGCAGAGTTTACAAGGCAAGAATTTATAACCACCAAGTGAAGTCAGGAAGCCATTCAAGATATTATTGTCTTGGATTTTCCAAAGAAAACCTTCAGTTTCTCTGCATGATCCCGTAAGTGGAATTTTTGCAGAATTTGGATCATCCTACTCCACCTCAAACTGTAATTTTTATATGTAGAAGCTGCAGAAGACCAGGATAAAGAATGCTGGCAAACATTTTCTTCAAGGTAATGGCAGATCAAATGGATCCTTGTGCTGCCAGTAACATACTTTACCAACAAAAACAAAACCTAATGTAAGATTGTTGTTATTTAATAATAAATATTATTTTCTTCAGAATAGTCTGTAAATTGCTCTAAAAGCATGCTCTTCTCCCTTTTCTCTGTGGACATGAAGAGTGAGTTTTTTTCCATCAGAGTTTTTGGGGCCTTTTAACTTCTATCAGGCACCATTTCCATTGTAACAACTGTGGATATTTTGTTATACTGTGCCCTTGCTATGAAGGAAAAGAGAAATTTAACTAGAGAGATGGATTGGCTAAATTAAGAAACATTCATCATTAACATTGTTCTCAGAGCTGAGTAAACTGAATTACTATTGGAACAGACATTCAAGGCATATTTATGAAATTATTTCATAAGAGGGCTGGTTTGGGCTTTTTTTAAACTGGTAGAAGATTTGTTCTTACATTTATACGTGTCCCCTCTCAGGGCAAGAAGACATAAAATTCTCTGCATCTAATGGTATAAATCCATAGCACTACAGAATATACTGGGCTACAAAGTTTTGTCAACACAGCTACCATGAAAAAAAACCCGAAGAAAATTGTTAATCTCACTTGGAAAGGAGGCATATGCCCATTTTTATAATTTTTCTGTATTTATCAATTCCAAGATTATGGGCATTTTTTAAGATTTACATAGATAAAATTTAAGTTAAAACTTTTAACCCTCATCCAACAGTGGAAAGAAGAAAAGGGGAATACTTTATACTGGTTTTCATTCAAGAAGAACTCTTTAAAATACATGGAAGATAATTCTTTCTATTTTCTCTAGGATCTCTAAAATCTACTTCACAAGACTGTTCCTCAGACTATTCCTCACTGAGCAACAACAAGCCTTTTCTCAAGGCTTTATTGTGTAACAAGTTGTTGACTCTTTTCAAATGCTCTTCTTCTTATATTGTGCATAAGCTGTCTTCTGTAGAACAGTTGGTATAAAAGAGAACAACAAATCTGAAAAGACAGGTAATTATGCTCTGAACAGATCAATTATTCTGACTGAATAGCAAAAGATCTCAGAAGTCTTGCACTTTAAATAAATGTGAGATGTTTACTGGGTAAGTATGTATCTAGGCATTCTGTGCCCTTTTTGTAGACAAAAATCCTTTGTTACTACTGTAACACAAGCAAACAGGAGTCTATAAAAATATTTAAATTTCAATAAAATTAAGTAATATAATTAATAATACTAAAAGGAGGAACACATGATAGACAAATAAAAAGACATTCATTTGAATTATCTCTTTATTCTTTGGGCTTATATGAAATGCCCACTGAAAATTAGATTTTTGCTTATTTAGTCTGAATTATAGGCTAAAGATTTACACATTTTATCTTAATCTGATTTGCCGTCCTTGATGTTTTAATTTTTATCAGCAATAAACTGATAAAAATAAAAGCATTTATTTTCTGTTCTAATTTCATTATTGCAAGCTTTCAAATGTGGTATTTCTGTTTCAAAATATATTAAAAATACAGTAGAAATAAAATGAAGGTGTTAATTTATGTTCACATGTAAAATGTTTGCAATGTTTTCTGTATGTTTCTGTGGATTATGCTTCAATCTCAGACACACTGGATTTCAGATGCCCCTCAAGCTACTTCTAAATCACTTTTGAATTACTGTTTTAGAGCCTTGCATTGAATGTGTATTTCTGATAGTTGTTAGTATAGATATACTTTTCCAAAAGCATAGTTGTTGTTTTATTAGAGTGAAAACACAGCTTTGGGCATGGATTCAATATATTCAGTTAGGTGATCAGTGGATTGTGTGTGATGCATTCCTAACAGGAATGGTTTGCCACACAATTCCAGAGTACCAACATGCAAACCAGTAAATTAATCCTAATTTATTGGTAGTAGTTTTTGGCAACCCCAGAGCAAATTCTCTCCATAAATATTTTCAAAATGGAGGAAAGAATTAGGAGATGGGGAGGAACATCTAGAAGTGAGAGTGGAATAAATAAGCATTGTACTGAAGTACTTAACTGAGTCAAATGACAACATTAGTGCAGGAAGCAGTCTCCTTTCCAACAGTGCCCTCTGGCAAATTCACAGAATCAGATACAGTCTTAAAATTAACTGTACCACTGAGGAATGATTCCAAGGGAAAATATGATCCCAATGTCTTACAAACCACAGCTATCTGGGTGACTCTTCTTTTTCTCATTTGTCTTCTCTTGTCCATAGGAAGGAGTAATTTATTTTCCATCTCCTGTGGAATGCTTTCCTTTTTTCTCCATTGTACTCCGGATTGTTTCTTGTCAAGCCACCTCCTTTTGGTCTCCAACTATGCTGTTTGCACTGAAATTTGCAACATTGTCTCAACTGCTTGAAAAGGACTTTTAAATAGGGGACTGCAATCCCGTTCTTGTTTTCCATAGCAAAGGCTGGACTAAGAAAAACAATATTGTAAAAATAAAATAAATATTGTTTCAACTTTGAATTGTTGTAATAAGAGGGTTTAATAAGACCCAAATAAGGAAATGCAACAAATCTAAAATACTGTATTTTAATCTGGTCCAGATATACAGTCCTATGACTTTACTTCTTTATTCCGAAACCTTTGGAAATGTGGTATTCCAGCAAATCATAGCTGAGTATGCACATAATACCTGGGAGAGTTCTGCTGAAAAGGAAGTGAATGAACTGGGAAGAGGAATCTTTGTAAATTTTCTAGATTCATGACAGCCACTAGATTAATTGAACTTTTTGACTGCAAAGGCATTGACTATAGCTATTCAGTGAAACTTCTGATAACCAACTAGAACTGGAAAAAGAAAGTAATATGATGAAAAGAACTTTTGAAATATTGATGTTGAAAGTAGGGTAGAGTTCTTTATAGAAAGGCAGGTAGACTATTAAATGAACAAAAGAACTATCTTGCATAGAGCCCTGCATTTCTGCATTGAAGGGAAAACTGACACATCAAATTTTTACAACAAAAGGAAAGGGTTTATCAGCTTCTAAATGCATTATATAAAGATGATTGTTAATTCTTGGAAAAGCTACAGTAGTTAGAGAAAAAATAGTCTTAACATAAGGAGCCTAAAAATGGCCAAGTTCAGCCAGATAAAGCATTCAGAGAAAATGAAAAGCAGTAGAAGTCTGTTCAAATGTCCAGAGCTTTTTTCTGATTGCACATGTATGCAAGGTATACTAAATTTTTATATGTTATTTTTGAGATTTTAGTATTGTTTTCAATTGAAATATTGCTGTAAAAATTTCAACTATTGCTGTATATAATACCCTACAGAAATACCTTGCCATTAGTTGCACACAGAAAAGCATAAATTTTAATTGGGGAAATGGAATGTAACTTCTATTTCCGTGTTCTCTTCAACACATGGGACCTGGGACATGAAGGTCATCTTCTACAATGGCCTAAAGCTAGAGCACTCATTTTTCAAGCAGGAGACACAACTTTTCTTCCACTGAGACAGTATCTTTATTGCACACAGTGTTGTCCCTTCCTGAAATTACATTATTCTCTTCAGCCACTATAGAATTTAAGATACAGAACACATGGTTTAAGGTAAGGATCAGAATACCTATCCTTCACATTTTCAAGCTCTAAGCACTGCAATATCTTCTTCCACCAAAGCTGTTCCTTCTATTCCAGCTAGTACAGAATATGACTTGCGAACAAAGGCATTTCCTGGGCAGTGACAGGTCTGCATCTGGAATACTGAGAATAGAAGGGTTATAGGCAAACAAGTGGATTTCTTTCTGATGTTTTTTTCTTTTATGTATTTTATCTTCCTTCTTTAAAAAAATAGATCCATCTGTAATTTCTCACCCCTTGAAGTATGGAACAAGCCTTGTCCCTGGCTGCCTGTTTGTTGACTGGCACAAGGTTTCCAAGAAGCCCTTCTTATCTGGTGGAGAAAATATGATGTAAAGCTCATGGGTCAAGGATAAATTCTTACCAATCACCATCTCAGGCAAAATAGGTTCGACTTGGGGAAAATTTGTTTAATTTATGAACAATTATTTGTAATAGACTAGACCAGTGAAAAATAAAATCACCTTCTTCTCACCCCTCTCTTCTTCCCAGATTCAACTTTACTTTGGATTTCTCTGCTTCATCTTCCCTGCATGGCTCAGGGAGATGGGAAATGAGGATTCTGACCACAGTGGTTTCTCTGTACTGCTCCTTCCTCCTCATGCTCCTCTCCTACTCCAACATGGCATCACACCCACAGGAGAAACTCCATTAAATTCTCCAAGTGCCCTTCCCATGGGCTGTGGTTTTATCCAAACTGTCCCTTCCACAGAGTACAGTCTCTCAGGAACAGGTTGTTGCAGCTCTCCACAGGATCACAAGTCCTGCCAGAAAATTTGCTCCAGTGTGGGTCCCCAGGTTCTGCCAGGAGCCTGCTCCTGTGTGGGCTTCCCAAGGGGTCACAGCCTTCTTCAGGCATCCCCCTGCTCCAGCATGGGGTCCTCAGCAGCCTGCAGGTGGATCTCTCCTCTGCTGTGAACCTTCCTGGGCTGCAGGTGGTCAGACTGCTGCACCATGGGCTGCACCATTGGCTTCATGGGAATCCCAGCTGCAGCATCTGGAGCATCTCCTTCCCCTCCTTCTCCACTGACCTTGGTGTCTGCAGGGCTGCTCCTCTTGCATATTCTCACTCCTCTCACAGGTGCTGCACAGTGATTTTTACCCTTCCTTAAATATGTCATCTCAGACACTGCAATAAGTAATGTAGGAACATTACATCTTGGCTCTACTTTGGCCAGCAGTGGGTCTGTCTCAGAGGCAGATGGAATTCTTTTTATCTGGATGGTGGCAGCTGCACAGAAGCCACTCGTGCACCACCTCCACTATCAAAATCTTGCCATGCCAACCCAATACATTGTTAAAATAACAACTCTAAGGACTGTTCTTAAATTCTGGAACTTGAACTTGGATGCTCAGACTGGACATTACTGTTGTGGAGCAGACTTACAGATTCTTGAAGAACTTCTTTAATAAAAAGGGGCAGAAACACCTGGGAGAGTACAGTGACTTTAAAGCAACAAACCATAGTGTCATTATATTAGGGTGAATTTCTCTTTAAAAATATTTTATTTTTGTGTAACCCTTACAGTAAAGAAATTAATCAAAGCACCAATCAATAAAATCTGTAATTCCAGGGAAAAGAAAGAAGAAAGAAAGCTGCATTTCCTTATAAATACCATTCCTTGTGGTTTTTTTCTCCTTCTTCATTCCCTTTTTCGTGACTTCCTTAACTCTATCCCTGATGTCCCTCCTGTTTTATCCTGCTGATATTTATATTTAAAATAGTTCCTCTCTTTGTCTTTTTCTTCACATTCAAATATTTTTCAGCCAATGATAAGTGCTCTGCAAAGTGCTCCAAGCTTGAGGGACAGTAAGAATCCTTGGGACATCTCCCCTCTAGTAACTCCTCCACAGGCACATAGATCAGTGTCCTCTTCATGCTTCTCAGCAACACAGTATTTATTAAATACATTTTCTGTGTCATATAGATAGAAAAAGAGAGATGATCTCAACATAAAGGTGATTGAAAAGTAGCCAGGATGATTAAGGCTCACTAGTGCTTGAATGTTTCCAAGCAGCTCTGACCCATAAAGGAGAGCTGGTCCTTCACAACTTCATGGAAGGCATAAGACTTTATTAGTTGGTGAAATTTGTAAACACAGTACATACTTATTTAGGCTGGTACTGATTTCAATAGCTAGCTGGATTTTAAAAGGAAATTATAAAATCATGTAAAGATAGACTCTGAAAACAAAGGCATTCCTATTTTCAGGGATGAGTGGCTCATAATAAAGAGTTATATAGGAAACTGCCAAAACAAAATTTGTGGAGCTCAGTGGAGTATGTGTAGAAACTTGGAGGGGAAAGCAAGGACAGAACCGGATAACAAAATATTTTCAGAGAGGGAAAAAAAAGGCTTTCCCTATCAACTATTATCAAAACAATGTCAAAAGCTATTGGGAAGGGAAGGGAAGGGAAGGGAAGGGAAGGGAAGGGAAGGGAAGGGAAGGGAAGGGAAGGGAAGGGAAGGGAAGGGAAGGGAAGGGAAGGGAAGGGAAGGGAAGGGAAGGGAAGGGAAGGGAAGGGAAGGGAAGGGAAGGGAAGGGAAGGGAAGGGAAGGGAGTTGTTTTACTTTAAATATATATTAGAGGAATTAGAGGAAATAATATAATTTAAATCCCAGATATAAAAGACTTTCTGATCCATTTGTTTTCCATCATCACAAATGGCATTCAAAGAGCAAAGGTTGCACACAGTTATCGGGCACTTCATTATCACTTCATTATTAGCAGAACTTTACTTTCATTTTTAATTATCTTTTTAACTGGAGAAGAATTTAGGAAGTGTTAAATAGCAGGATTTATTGTCTTAAGGACCATGAAGGAGAACTGTGCACTACTTCCAGTGTTTGTTTTCATTTGTGTTTCTTTGCTTTGTAGTGCTTTCTAATGCGTCTTTCCTTTGAATAGTTTTCTCATTATAAATATGTACTTTCATCTTTACCAATCTTTTTCAGAAATAAACATGAGATACCACACTCTGCACCTCGGATACTACAAACACAGAATGTGGTTTTCAGAATGGTTATTAAGGAAGTTATTTGCTTTAGTTGCATCAAAAATATAGAAAGCATACAAAAAAGTCTGAGTCTTTTTCTTGCAGAAGATATGTGCAGCCTACCTTTTCTGTGAGTATGATGAAATACATTTCAGAATATTTGGGTTGTCAAGAAACTAGACAATACTGGAGAGTGTCCCTGAATGCCATGGCATGTATTTTTAATGGATCTGATTCCAGCCTGGGGGCACTTCACCTCAAAACCATGATTATGTGTGAACAAGTCTGTTTACTAGCATAATGGGAGAAAAAGTATGTTTAGATAATGTTGTCCCACAGGGCTCTCCAAATTTTCTGATTGACTGATTTATTACCATCATTTTCTCTGGCACTGAATTTAAATCATCAGAGGTTAGCTGATATGGAAAGCAACATAGACCTACATTCTGTTCTTAAAGCAAATGACTATTCTGATCCAAGAAAGGTTGATTTTCATGTCAGCATTTCTAGATTAGATGCTGCAGCACCTATAATACACTTGCTTTTCTACTGCAAAATTGTAGTGTTCCATTTGTCTTCCCCAGGTGGTCAAAACTACTGTAGCATACACAGCATTGATTATTTTTTATTTCAAATGTCTCATCTTAAGCTGAGTGACACCACACTCCAAGGACATGGAAAACTAACATATGTTCTCTGCTGCTTCAAAAACAAACCACTGGGATTAAAAATTCCTGTTAATATTCCAACATTTAAAGCTTAGATTTCTCCTTGTGTGAGAAGAAAGCAGGTGGAGGGACTGAATTAATTTTCTGATTAGTATAGTCTGGCTTGAAGAAGGTTGCCTAACACATTTAGTACAAGTCAGAAACAAAGCTATTGCTAATTCCCTCCAGATTCTCTTACTATGGCAACCCAGCAAGATAAAGATGAAAATAATTCACTATCTTCTGCTGTTCCTCTCAAGTCTGTATGCAGTCGCTTTTGAATGCTTTTATTAAAACACTTTGACAGATTTTTAAAAACTTGGTGTAAAAAAAAATTCGTAAAATGAGATTGTAAAAAATTACTGTTGATGGAAAAGGTAAAAAGCAGGTTTTACCTCTCCTCTTCCTTTTCTGTCAGTCCCTTTTCACTCCTACTCTCCAGTTCATTAATATTTTGGGTTTTAGTATGTTGGTTACAGTAACTAAGTGTTAATTTGTTCCTTGGCATATTACACTGAGATGAATCTGATTAATTAAAACAGGAAGCACCATCCCTGAAGCACCATGGCTGGTGCATTGGTGTTGATGCCTGGGGTTTTGTGTGTAATGAGACTCCTAGCTGCAGGCAAAGGGAGACCGCACACTTCCCACCTCTGGCGTGGAACAGAATTAAGCATTAACTCTGTAGCAGACCCCTGCTTATCAGCAACCTTGCTATTACTATACCAACCCTGATGTGAATAAGCAATATTTTCATCCACTTCCCAAGAGATTTATCTAGCTGTTGAAGTAGAAAATGAATATTTTACAGTTCACTTGTCTGATCAATTACCTACAAGCTGCTGCAGTATTTTATAGCCAGTGGGAGAGCTGTGTAGGTGATGATAGAGAAATCTGGAGGGAATCTGTTAGCCAGCTACAAAAAGAGGACTAAAACTGTGAATGAGCCATCAGTAACAATCCTTTTGTTCATAAGGGTCTAGCCAGAAATTACAGTGTAACCAATTAAAGTTCATAAATGATAATCAGCAGAATGTGAATTCCAGAGGTGAAGAAATTTGATTGCTTGATTGGAGGATAATGAAGCGCAGAGAAGATTCAAAGCCAACCTCTTCTTAGTGAAACATCTCCTTCAGTAGCTTATTTACCATTTTTGTCTTTTAGATAATAGGAAGGAACTCTTTCCTAGAGACACTTTGGAAATTAAATTAACTAACTCAAAGTTAAATTGCGTATATTTTTTAGGCAAGGTATATACAGATCATAATACAGAAAGTTTCAACAACCTAAGCTCCCAGAGGTTTATTTTAATTGAAAAACTTTGTGTTGGCAATTCATTTCAAGAACACCACACATGACATCTTGAATAAGTTAGTGGAAACTCTCTTATCTGATTGAATGTGAATTATGTTTTCTCTCTAAAAACCTGTAAGGAATATTAGTCTGTTATTTACAGAATGAACATGACAAGTTCAAATCCTAATTTTAAAATGGTGAAAGCATAAAGAAGCAACCTG
Organism: Sialia sialis; assembly: GCA_009812075.1. Taxonomy (NCBI): domain Eukaryota; kingdom Metazoa; phylum Chordata; class Aves; order Passeriformes; family Turdidae; genus Sialia; species Sialia sialis. The sequence continues at coordinate 26,888,426 of VRYO01002734.1, forward strand.
GAAGATTCACAAGGTAGTTTGTGTTTGCTGTTTAAAATTCCTGCTGTTTAGCCCAAGAGCTTTAAATATCTCACTCGTTCTTTAATTTACAGACAACCCCGTGAGAGAGATAATTTTGTATTTGTAACAAGAAAATCAAATCTGATTTGTTTAGTGATAGTAACAAATATCGCTTCAACTTAAATGATTGTTGGGCCTTCAAATCAGAAGGAAAAGTAAATCTGGGATCAGTTAAAATTCAGATATACCATTGGAAGGCTAGACTTTTTTTTCTTATTTAACAATATCATCAAAAAGTTAAGACTGTAAATATATGTTGCTGCCTGAGTACAGATTATTTGCCTCACTTGATTGACTGCAGCTTCTTTTAGGTTATACCGTGCTTTTGTGTTTTAGGAGAATGTGTCTTCCTATTGCAAGCTTTTGATTAAGCTCTTTTTTATTGAGCCTTTATCAGTGTTTATTAAATATAGAAAAACAGACAGAGGGAGAAAAAGTTTTTTCCTATAATAAGTTCCTTTTTAACTAGAACTTTGAACTGGAAGTCTTCAAAATACAGAAAAAATTATCACTTTATACATATTAAAATTTTTAATGTGCAAAGAATTGCATTTATTAAAACTGCCTTTCACTATTTTTGCTCTCAAAACTTTACTTACATGACTACAATGGCATAGATTTTATCCAAAGAGAAGAAAAAAAAATGTCTTTTACTTCTATTATATATCCCTTATTCAAATATCTTGTATTAATTTTACCAAGTCTCCAAAGCCTTCATAAATGACTGTTACTTTGTTGCCCAATCTCACAGCATAATCCACCACCAAAGTTTAAAACTTTTTTCAAAGGAACATAATTTCTGAAGCAAAGCAGCTGAGACAGGACAGGACATCTCCATATACAACTTATGTTTTCCTAGAGAGCAACTGATTCTCTCAGTATTTTACTTGCATTACATGTTTTAGGCTATTTAATACCAGCAACAATCCAAGAATAACAGTTATTTGAACCCTGGTTAAAAACTTGTTTTGAAAATTTTAGCTATTTTTTTTAATCTTTAATTGCGTTGTTTGTATAACCATTAATTATCCAGACAGGGGCTTGCAACAGTCAACAGGAATACAGTTGCCTAGTTAAATTTATAGTGTTACTTGACTTATTCTTATTCTACAGTTCCATTTTGGGGCTGATTTTTTTTTTTTAATTGTGATATTGTGCAAACAACTTTCCCTAAGAGATTTAGTCTACCAAAGTCCTCCTTTATCTGCAAGATGGTCACCAAAACTTAATGGTGTCACAGATGACTTTACCAATCTGCCCATTTTACAGAACTTTTCAGCGCAGAGTTTTGTAAATATTTGGCTTCAGTCATATCTTAAAAAGCTTCTTACCCCTTTAAATAAGTTTTCTTGTGCATGGTCTGAACATGGTGAATTTGAGTAGCTGTAATTATGCCTCCTGCCCAAGCTCCACACATTTAGGGAAAAAGGTCTTGGAAGACAATCATAGAAACTTAGAATGGCCTGGATTGGAAGGAACCCTAAAGATCATCTTCCAAGCCCTCTGCCATGAGCAGGGATAACTACCAGAAGACCAGGCTGCTCAGAGCTTCATCCATCCTAACCTTAAACACTTCCAGGGACGGGGCATGCACAGCTTCTCTGGGCAACTTGTTCCGGTGGCTCACCATCCTCACAGTAAAGATTTTCCTCTTAACATCTAATCTAAATCTTTCTCTTAGCTTGAATGCATTCCCCCTTGTCCTGTCACCACATGTTCCTGAAATAGTATCTCAGTCTTTCCTTCAGGCTCCCTTCTGGTACCGGAAGGCCTTAATTAGGTCACCCCAATTTCTAGGCTGAACAAACTTACTGCTCTCAGCCTTTCCTTGTAGGAGAGGTGCTCCATCACTTTAATCATTTTGATGGCACTCCTCTGGGATTCACTCCATGAACTAGTCATGGAAAAAAGCCCTCTACTGACATGGTAGACAAATTTTCTGTAACAGCCACAGAGCACAGTAGACTCCAGGTTCACAATGTGCAACACCCACAAGAGGCACAGTCCCAAATTACAGTGGATGCAGTGAGGGAGGACATGCCCCACTCTCCTCCTCCAGATGAGCCACAAAGAAGTCAGGAGCTCAGTTGGCTGGGACAGGAGGGTTGTGGGCAGGAAGGACCATGGATCCATTCTACTGTTGGGCGCAGGACACCTCAATTTATGATTCTTTTCACCAGGTCTGCTATTGCTTTTTCTGCAGTACAATCTCAATGTGAAATGCACAGAAAGTCCAGCATGGAGCACAGGGCTAGGTCTCCCCAAGGACCAATTCCAGACACATTAGACTTCTAAATTGAGAAGGTAGAGTCTATTCCCAAGTTTCATCATCTATAAGTCTAACCATAGCGCTTTAAAAAGCTGCCATACAAGCCAAGAACTAGTTAACACCATCCCGTTGGGAGTTAACACTGTCCCATTGGGACAAAACAAGAAAATAACTCCTATCTTCTACATTTCAGAAAGAAACACGTTTTATATTTTTAGAGGTAAATGATACTTCATATGTAGATAGCAAAGTGTTTCCAAATTGGATTCCTTTGAAGTGTTAGCCATCTGGGGGAAAAATGAGATGAAAGGACATACTTTCATCTGGGATACTCAACATCACAGAGGAAGTCAGTGGAATAGGACAATGAAATTAAAAAAAAAAAAAAAACAACAAAAAAACCCAAAAAAAACAGAGCCATAGACATATTTCTTAGAACCAGTCAATTATATTTCCAACCGGATAGATAAAATATGAGAAAAATAGAGTATTTCAGGATTGGATGGAGACTGAAAGTTACAACCTTTACATAGATTTAAAGACTATTTCACAATATTTATTTTAATGATTCAGTACAAAAAAGATCTGAAGCCATTTTTTGCTCCTGGAAAAAGATCATTTAAAGGTATAGCACTTCAAAGAACTTCACTAGGTTGTTATTTTGCCACTAATAGGTATTGCTACTTTATGCTAATTTTTCAGACTAGCATCAGTGTAGACTAACAGCTAAACTACCTCATGAAAGTGGGTAGTTCTACAGACAGACCATACATTGCAAATGGAGATTACTCTGTCATTACTAGGGCACATTTGGTTGAGGTTTTGTGTGTAATCTGTGAAAGCAGCTGAATCTGGAGTGTTTATTATAGAAGGAAACCAGGACATAAGTCCTGAACTTGTGGTTTCTTCCATTTTAGAGGGAATATGGAGCTCAGGGTTTCACAGAAAATTATTTTTCCTGGCAAAAAAATTTGTGCCAACATACAAGGTGAAGGAAAATCTGTTTATCTCCTTTACCAGAAGTCATAATCTAGCAAACAGATCAAAGTATAAATTATTTGGGAGACAATGAAGTAGGCAACTTCAGTAGCAACTGTACAGACAGCTCTGACCAAATAAATAGAATAGCTGAAGTGAATAAACAGTTTTTATTCAGTATTGCAATAAAGCAACAAGGAGCACACAGTGGAATTAGCAATATTTGGAAACAAACACCATTTTCACATGCCACATTGAAATTGTGTAACTTCTTGCAACAGGCTGTTGTAAAGGTGAATTAGACAAATTTAGCTGAACTAGACAAATTCATGGAGGATAGGTGGTATCAATGGCTATTACACACAGTGACTTGGATGCAGCTGAAGTCACATGAGGTCTTTATACTACATACAGATTGAGTAATATTTTGTAAAAATGATCCTACTTTATCCCATTTTTAGCATCTCCTAGAGCTGAGCACACTAGAGATGAGGTTCTGGGAGAAAGGTTTTTGGTTGGACTTATTCTGGCAGGTTTTTGTTTTGTTTTTTTTTAAAGAGATATGTAGTGATGAAAATCTATTTCTTCTCTAGAGTATTTCCAGAACTGCTGTTCTGAGCACACCTTTTTTTCAGCATAGCTCTGCACCTATAGTAGAGGAGCCAGTTTTCAAAGTTAATCCTTTGTGTGTTTTCCTTCAGGTTAAAAAATGCTATATTATTGTATGGCTTATATAGTATTCACTTGACCAATAAAAGAGAAAATAGAAATATTTTGCAGGTGTGATGCAGTAAAAAGATGCAGTAAAAATTCATTTCCTGACAGGTTTTTCTATTTCACTACAGGTAGTCTTTGGGCCAAAGATATCACATGGTGTTAATTTGCAGACATGCTCCAGCTATGGCTAAAGCATTATTATAGGTACTTGGGTTCCAATTTTATGCTTTTTAAAGTCCTCGCCTCCTACATTTCTCTACCTGCAACATTCTCAGGACTTCCATGATTCTCATTTCCACAGCAGAAAGCTTATTGTGATGATAATAATAATTGTTATGCATCTGGTATTAAAACAGTGGCAGACAAGGCAAAATTACTTTATCTGGGGAGAGGTGCTGTGCAGCAATTGCCAGCATTGCACTCACCACACATCACCCTGGTAAGTTCATATAAATAAAAGGAACATCCTTTTACCTCTTCCCAGGATCTTAAGAATAACAAGATCAGTGCCAAGGTTAATCCTTCATCCTGTCCACAACTACACCAAAACCTTAACAAATACATACACAAAAAACCCTCGTCTCATTTATTTTAACTTTTGACAACTCATTACTTTGGTTATACTGCAAAGAAGAAAAATAAAAAACACAAGAATTATAAATTATATTTTTGCATATAGACAAGCTTGCATTAATATTGTCTTCTACATTTTGGCTAATTCAACAGAATAGAGGTTGCATTCTCATAACTGTTCTAGATTAGGTGTGCATGGATTTTTATTTTATAGCCCACCGAGTCAGCATTAAAAATAATCAGAGACATAGAATCATTTAGGTTGGAAAATATTTCCAAAATCATTGAGTCCAACTGTAAATCTACCACTGCCAAGTCGATCACTAAACCATGTCCGTAAGTGTCACATCTAAGTGTCTTTGAAATAGCTCTAGGGATCATAACTCCACCACTTCCCCGGGGAGCCTGTTCCAATGCCTGACCACCTTTTCAGTGAAGAAATTTTTCCTAATATCCAAGTGAAATCTCCCCTTGCTTAAGTGGAGCCATTTAATTTCATCCTGTCCCTTGTTACCAGGGAGAATAGACAGACCCCATCTCTTTGCAGCCTGCTTGCAGATAGTTGTAGGGAACAATAAGTTTTCCTGTGAAGCTCCTTTCCTCCAGGCTGCACAGTCCCAGTTCTCCCAACTTCTTGACATATGTCTTGTGTTCTCTGCCCTTCACCAGAACTTCAAATTCAGTTTCATAATAATAGAATCTTATTTTCAGGGAAAATATAACCTATATTGACCACACTAGATTTTTTCCCTAAATATGAAATATATGAAAGTAGTCTGCTATATTATCCAAATTACTGTAAAGGTTTCTTTGTCATTTAGCATTTTTATAACATATAAATATTTTAGTTCAGTAGCTTGACCTAGGTACTACGATGCTACTTCTACTGCAGGTATTTTTTTGTTACGTGTCACTGCAGACAAACGTTCTGTGGCTGAGCTTTCCAGAGATGCAGAAAGTGGAAAAGCCATCAATAAATAGCCACAGCAACCTATAATTTCCAGAAATTTCCAACCTATAAATTTCCAGAAATATTTTCACACATTGAAATTCTACTGCTAGAGGTATATCTATGAAAATTATTGTAAAATTAGACAGAGTAATGATAGAGCAGTGTCCAGTTTATTTAGAAAGCCATAGACGTGCTTTGCAAAAAGATCCATGAGATAAGTTACTAACCTTAGAATAGGCCATTCTGACACTAGGTACACTGATTATTGAACCTGGTAGCTGTGTGAAACTTGCCTTATTAGTAGCTTTTTCCTTTTTCTACTCTACCCTCTACCCATCATCTCTACTTAAATTGTAAGAAATTTATAGCTGATACTTTGTTCCACAATACATTTTGCACATTTACTTCCAGCTCTCCAGGATCTCAATCAGATAGTCCAACATATCTAAGACTAAGATTTGACAAAGTTTTTTAAAACATCCCTAAAATCCAAAAATCTTTATTTAACCAAACCAATTTGTTTTGTTACGTCTGTAGCTCATAATAGTCAGAAAATACCTTGACACCTCTGAAGGCTTAAATAGAGGCACAGTTCCATGCATGCCTTTTCTTCATTATAGACAATATGGGGTTTTTTTACTGGCTGGCTCTGTCCACATCCCAAAATTGCATATGATATGAGAATTCATAAGGTATCACCTTGCTCATTACATCTGAAACTTTTCTTTTGCATTATGAATGAATGCCCTTTGGATTGAATTAATCCCCTGTTTTCTGTTAGGAATTATTACCACATCCTGGCTGTTATCCCAGGAGCAGCACTTGATGACATTGCTGAGAATGCCTTCTCTATCAGCCTGAGCCTTACTCTCACAGTTATTTCAGCTATTTTTATGGAGACCACTGCAATCATTAGTTGAAGCTGTTGAGACATCTCCCACCCACTCCCAATGGACTGTGATGGCTTCAGTGTCTTAGGGGAAAGTCTGTGCTTTATGATTTCCATCTTTGAGATACCATTAGCTACTTTTATAAAGAGGAAAGGATATACCCAAACTGCATCTTACACCTTCTTTACGGATCATAATCTGCCAGTTATAATGATGCAGCTATGCGTGGTGTATCAGGACATGTCCTAGTTGGCTTTAAGTCCCAAGCTTAGATGATATCAAAGAAAAAAAAGGTTAGACCAGCAGATGCCTTGTTGAGCAGAGGCATTCTGGCTTTAAGTCTTTACCTGGGTTGGGACAAAGGGATGCAGAAGGGTAAAGCAAATAATCCTCTGTATCCCTCTATCGAAATTCCCCCACAGCCGTCTGCTGAAATTTCTAAGCCCGGGTTTTCTGCCCGGAGATACAGGGACAAAGACAAAGGCCACATGTTCCCTCCTGGAAGCATGGCCCCCGGCCACGTGATTCCGGGGAGGAGCGATTTAAATACACCTCCGCTTCATCCCAAAGTCTCTAGTCTAATGGATCATGTTTCACATTACCCTCCGGCCTACGGGGAGGCGGGCCAACCTCACACAGAGCTCTGTGCAGATGGGCGGGGTCTTCCTTGTATCTTAGGTGACATGCAGGGCACAGCACAGCCCAGAGACACACAGAATTTAAAAAGCTCGGTAGAAGAAATCCCAACGGTAGTTCTGGTGGTCTGTCTTGGTCGGAAAAATGGGAAAAGGTCATATGAACCCTTGTCTTATCAGGATAAAAAGGAATTTTGTAAAATACAAAGAGAATTTGGTAGAAACAGTGGGATTTTTAAAAATATTATGAAAGCAACTTTTAGTTCAAATGAAATTGTACCATCTGACATCAGGGAATTATTCAGATGTTTGCTATCTCCATCAGAATATGATTTGTGGGAAGATATGTGGAAAAAGTCTTTAAAGGTACTTTTGCAAGAGTTACAAAATAATCCTAATAATTCTGTAGATATAGAAAATAATGAGATAGCACATGATTATTTGTGTGGGGAGGGAGAATTTCAATATCCAGAAAAACAAACTTGTGTGCTGTCTAGATCTGTTTTGGATAAGATTTATAATGTTGCGTAACAGGCTTTTAATCAGCTACCAACCACAGAATTTAAAGGCAGTTATGTTAACATTAAACTATTTCCTTTGGAGAGTTTTTTGCAATTTATAGACCGTCGTTGTGTGCACATGGAGAGACAGGTACTGGATCCGATAGTGCGAGCTGAGTTGGTCAAGGAGTTGCAAGGAGTTGGCCCAGAGAAACTCTAATGAAGCCTGT
>VRYO01002734.1:26904579-26918031 GCA_009812075.1 Sialia sialis
TGAAATTACTGTAGTTCTACACCAGGCTGCATTATTTTTAGCTCTCCACTCAGCTCAGAAAGAGTGGGTTCAGCTGTGGTCACCTAGCCCTGTTCAAAGATATGTTCTCTGATAGGCAGTTCTCAGAAGTCAAGCCACCTGGAAACATAGTTTGTGCGAGGGCGGGCATATCAGAAGCAATCAAACATTACTTCTGAGCAAATCAGTTTGTACCTCTTCAGCCTTTCAGTTTGAGGGTCACAAAGGAAAGTGTGGCCTTCAAAAGCAAAGCTGGATAAGATGGAAGAAACACGGTGAGAATGGAAAAAATTACCCAGCATCAGGACAGTGTGCTTTCCTAGTGCTAATACATCTACTGCCCGACATCTACCATGGCACGAATCAATCAAAACAGCCCCTGCAAAACAGGGACCCAGAGGCATTTCTCCAATGAGGAAAACTTCTGAAGGACAACACATCTTCTTGTCCAAGTGCTTTCTCAGGATTCAAACTTCCCATGCACTTGACTTAAAAGTTTTAAAGTGTTGTTATCATATTAATTACTATTGTTTATGTATAAGCAAGGCTTACAGAAAACAAAACTTATCACATAAATTCAGCTGAGTCAGACACTTAACATGGAAATTTCAGGCCAGATGTTTGTTTCTTGAAACAGAAGGAGAAAGCTGTATAAGAGTCACCTTGATGTATCTTTAGCTACATTTTACATACCAGTTTGCTCAGTGCTTCAGTTGCAAAAGTGTTTGAAAAAGTGGGGGCAACTGTCTATTTGCTTGTCTTTTGTGTGCAACAGCAGAGATATGAAGAGATTATGTCAAGAGTGATACAGAATGGTTGAAATAATTAAGTATCTCTGGATGAAAACAAAGACAAAACTAGGAAGAATACTGAGAAAGAATAGCGAGCACATAAGAGTATCTAAAATGATCATGATAATTCTGAAAGTAGTGGTGAAGAGAGTGATATTTCTTTTTACAGAAGGAGGTATGAGCTAATTTAGCTGACCAGGAAAACCACAAAGCTGCCTACCTTCAGCACTAGACTGGGAAAAAAGGCGTAGTTCAAATTCATACCTGCAAAGGCAAGGTCTATTGGTAAGACTTCATAACCCTCCTGTTCTGTTTCTCCACTGCTGCTGTGCTTCATTCAAACATTCAGATTTTATACAGATTTGAGTAAAAATCCTGCTGCAGGAAACATCATTATTATGTACCATGGGACTCTGGAAGTCCATGTACCAATCTACTCAAAACATTGTTATAAAATTCAGCTTTTAGAAAAACCTTCAATACTTCCTACCCCATGACAATTTTGCAAAACCAGCTGTTACTATTGCTTTTTCTAGATAATGTGCTATTTCATCTTTTCTTGACAGGCATACAAATGAACTTAATTCAGTATTCTCTCTAAGAAAAATAACAAGTTTCAAAAATCAAGATTCTATTCTTCAAGTTTAGTTTCCAGTGGGAAAACAAAGCCATCTCTGACAGCATGTGGCTCACTTGTAAACATATTAGTAGACATGGCATTTTTTACATGAGATTTGATAAGTTAGCACAAGGTTGCACAGAATTAATGAGATATTTTTTTCTGTGCCAAGACGGGTTGTTTTCTGGTGACTATAAATATTAAATGTTCAGACATAGCCCAGTAGCTGATAAGGTACAGAGACCCTCCCTTCCATTGACTTCACTGACATCAATAAGCACAAATACACTTCTCTCTGGCAGAGAATGATATTGTTGGATCATTTGTAAATAAATAAAAAGTAGTTTTTAAAAGGTTATGGGGGAACCAAAAATCAGTAGCAATACATGTAGCCTGCAGAAACATCATTCTCTTGATGCAAATATCAGTGGCTTCTTGCTCTTTTATTGAACTTGACAGGTTTGGAGCAAGACCCGCAACTATCTTATCAAGTCAGTAGAGCTGGCCCATCTTTTCACTAAAATAACATGCTACTACTCTTAAAGGGCGTGACAGTTGCAACAGAAGAAGCTGTCCCAGCCCCAATATAATCATGAATTACAAAGCACAGCCATTGTAAACAGGCACCCCACACTGCTTTGGACCAGAAATTCTACCCTGAAGTGTAAATGTGTGGGAAAAGCACAAGTTCTGACAAATCTGAATTATTTGGTGAAAAATATTCTGTTGTAGTTCTCTTTCTGCTCTGGTCCTGGGAATAGGCAAAATCTATAAGTCCCAAGACGCTTAAATACTTTGGCAAGGATCATGCATGAAGACGTTTGCATAAGCCTTTACAATCTTTGCTTTTACTTCTATTAGTAGATCATTTCTGAGAAAACTGAGCAGGGACAATAACCCAAAACAAGGAGTATAATTTTTTTATCACAAATGGAATAATTTCTTATTGATGCTGAAGGCCTTAATTTTTCCTCTTTTTTCTTCTTTTTATATTTTTCTTATGAAATATCTTGTGATTTAATATGAAGCAGTAAGGAAGCAGAAGTTCCCACAGATTATTTAAAATATTATTTGGAAGAAGACAACAAGAAGGTCAGTGAACACTGAACATCAATACATATTTTGAATGTAATCAGAAAATGTTCTAGGAGTTGTGACTGCTTCTGATTTCATCAATGTGTGTGCACATAAATTACACATAGAATAGAAACCAAGCTTGCTGGGCATAGTGGCATAATAGCAGGATTTCTCAGTTCCTTTCACATGCAATGTAGAAATCTATTGCATCTGTTAAAAGTTAGGCCCTATCCTGAAGGTAGAAAAGTAAATGGAAATTTTAAAAAATTACTTTAAAGTTTGCTAGCAGCACTCTGGTTCTGTCATATATTTTATTTCATTCCTGGATTGCACTGATTATAGGTAGATATTTGATCTAACAATATAAAACCAGAATAAGTTTTAATCCCTTTAATTAGAATACCCTTCAGACACTCCAGAGAACAGATACTGACTTTTTAATCATCTAGCAATTCTTTTCCTGCTACTTGCAAACTAAAAATCAACTGAATATCAAAATATTATCTTCAGTATTAGTCATATTTTAGTCCTTCTGAATGTTGCCTCACTGAACACCAATTCCTATCCCTCATCTAGGGACTATTAATCTGCCTCCATATCACTTTGTTCCACCCAGTACATAGCCTGTAACTTTCTTCTCAAAAATAGCAAACAGATTATAAAGTTACATTAAATGCTGTTCACAAATATCTAAATAAGGGATAAAATGTCAAGTTTATGTGCACAGAAATATAGACTTGCTTTTCTGAAGTTATTAATTTGTAGAAATTCAACACATACTTTATAAAATAAATAGTTAGTCCCTGTTGAAATAGAGCCATTTAAGCATATGCACTAAAGGCTGCTTTCTTGGCAGGGATGTTTTAAGTCTGATGCAATGGGAGAATGTGGACACTGATGGACATGACTTCCTATTGGCTTTTTTTATTTTTATGCTTGTGTATTTAAATCCAGTCTGAACTGTAGAGGACTAGAAGAAAGAAGCTGCTGTGAAGGTTAGAAAGTTAGAGATTCATTTCTTATGTGATTGATTTTCACATTTTTAGGTAGTTTACTACCTACAAATTGTGCTGGGACTGACAAGTTCTGCATCTGCTGGAGTGACATTTTAAATCTCTCTTGGGCTATGCCTTGCTCATTTCTACTGTGTTATGTCATGCTCTTACAATGTGCATTTGGGGGTTTTAGTACACACTGTTTTCCTAAGAGTTTTGGAATGATCCTTTAGTTTTGAATCAGGCACCTGCTGGCATCATATTAAGGCCAAAAGCTATGCTCCTACTATCTCTTACTCATCGAATATTCAGATTCAATTAAATTACAACAGTGATCAAGGTGGAAAGGAGGGTACGTGTGATACTACAGCTCAAGGGTAATGATAATTGTCACCTTTAAAGTTACACAGCATAAGACAATGGTATTTCATTTTAAAAATAATGGGATTTCTACAACAGTTGTCATGAGATTTGAGGTTGCTTCTGTTTTGTGTTGTTTTCTTTCATTTAAATGCAAAACATCTGATCTAAGAAGCACACACCAATGTGTCAGATGAAGATTTACAGAATTATGATGATTAAAAAGGAAAAGTGTTTCACAATAAACTGACACATCTGCCATGATTCAATATTTACTTACAGGCAGCTTTTGACATCTTACAGAAACATAGATTATTGTTCTTCTTCTGCCTTCTTTTTGGCTGGAATCAATACTGAAAAAATAAAAAAGAGAGAAATTGCAGTTGGCTAATCTCTTTCAAGACATTGTTGCACTGGTTCTAGGTAGAAGTAAAGAAAATTATGACATTTTTCTATTTGTTTCAATATTGATCTATCTAGTCTACATCTGTTCTTTCTATGGTCAGTTTTAAGCTGTCAATAAGACATTGTCCCCATAGCTGCATTTGATTGCTTTGTGTATACAGCCAGGCTTGTTTAAACCATGTTGGCATGCACTACATATCTGTAGAAATTAGATTTTGCCTTTAAATTAACCCAAAAAATCTGTTCTATCCCTCATTCTATAATCTATGTTTTCAATGGGTAGAACCATTTATTTTGGCACAAGAGGAAGGTCTGCTTTCGACACTAACTGCATGAGTAATTGCATCAGATTTTAGTAAGGAAAAAAGTCAGTTGTGAATCTCAATTTTAATTTTTTTCTTCTTTCTTTTGTTTAGAAAATGTGTCAGGTTAAAACAAAATGAAAACGATAATAACATTCCTTGGTAGAATATATTTAAACATTTTGGTTTTTGAAGAGAGGTATTTTTTCTCTTTCTTGAAACAGGACAGTTTCTCAGTCAAAATAAGATACAAAAACCCCCATATTGGATTGAATATCTCGCTTGAAATAATTAAATATTCTGGAGCTTAAATTGCCCTAGATTGTCTAGAGTTATCTCTGTTCAAGCTGTCCTTGCTGGGCCGGGTAGAGTGTTACAAAATGCAATGATTTTTTTAAAAGCAAGTTTGCTGAATACCCACCTCCTAGTTACACTTTCCCAGAATATTTCTAAAAATTCCAGGTGAAAAAATAAATAACTTCAGTAGAAACTATAAGAATACATTTACTTGAAATACCCTTGAAATTAATGTGTATAAGACACATAGAATTCTGTGAATCAGGATATGTTAGCCAGCTTTTGGATATGTCATGATTTTGTGTGCCCCGCCACAAGCCTCTCAAACTCCCCTAAAATCCTTTTTGAACCTCAATTTTTCCATGTCTCTGAAAGCATATGTCTCTCTGGTATGCACTCTCATACTTTCATAGAATGTGTAGTGGGATAATCTGGGGGGTTTTTGCATCATTTTTTCATCTGATTGTTGTCCAATGGATTAAAGACAAGAGAGCATATAGACCAGCAAACTAACAAACAGTGTGATTGGACTTTCTTTGCATGAAACCAGATAAAACATGCAGCTGGTTTACCCAGGGTATAATTCACTTACTAAGGAGAAAAAACAGTGCAATAAGACTTTGTACTCTGAAAACATCAGAAAATAAATCGTGGGTGAAGTTGTGAATGCAGTGTGGAGAAAAGTGCAGGTAGCATGTAGAGAAGCAAAAGCAGTATAAAAATGCTCACACTTTAATGCAATGATTGTACTTTTAAAATTTCCAGACATTGATTTGCCATAGATCCCGTTCCAAAGGATTAAATGTATTGTCTTACTTGAGCAAACCCGATTTAGCCTGAGGAAAAATGACTCATAGCTTACTGCTTTTCCAGGAATGACTTTGAAGAATTTTAATGTAAGGGTAGACAGGAGATGACTGAGTAGCCATCATAAAATACTTCTAAGTTTTGAACTTGGAATAAGAACATCTGAGCAAGCTTAATGCGCTGAGTACTGTTGGTGCAATAAAAAAAGTCAAGAACATTGGATTGTATTGCTAGAGGGCACACAGTATAAATCAAAGTAGTTGATACCGTATCCATGTAAGCCATAAATTGAACATTACTTAGAATGGTGTATATAGTTTTGTCACTATATTTTAGCATGGGTATAACTGAGCCTGATGAGAGGCTGTATATTATATTAACCTGGAGACTAAAGTCATGTGCTAAAGATTTATGTAATAATTAGAACTGCTGAAAAAATACCCCTAACTTTACCAAGATTCATTAAATAAAGACATATCATTTATTGGCTACTCTTGCAAAGGAGGTGTTGGCAGCAAATCTGAACCCTACTGCAAGTTAAATTTACACTTTTTTTAAATATGAAGACTCCAAGTCTACTATTTACCAGACCATATTAAAAGACAGAATTCAGACTCTCAGAAGTGGTCAGAATTACAACTCATGACTTGGAGAAGGTAGCCCAGCTCAATAAAATCCAGCACTGTAGTCCAGGCAAGGGATGTGATCATAGATCCAGTGAGAGATCCAAACCTAACTGACAGTACAGATCTGTGGCAAGGTTCCTCACAGGGTATCTCAGGATAGTATGGTGGCAAGTGGTGAAATGGGATAGTTTTACAATGTATTCTCCTGTACTCCCTAGGAAAATAGAATTAAATATTTTTGTTATAACTTGAAGGCAAACAAACGGTGTTAGTCTTGTTTTGTACTTGGAAAAGGTGTCAGGAAATACTACATTCACTGTTTTGGGGAGAAAGATTCTATATATATGAGAAAAAAGAACTGTCTTTTTATTCTCCCTTGCCAATGAATATCAAGATGTTTTGATGTCTTCTGTTTATTATGTTTTTGCTCTGGGAATCTGAAACTGAAATTCACTTCAATATTATCTTATTTTTGAAACAAATTGTTTCATTCCCTGATCCATCAAGTAAAGCACACAGCACTGGATTAATTTAGATTAAGAGAAACAACAAGGAAAAAAAATACAAAGAGAAATCTTCAATGAGACAACAGTGTGAGTTCCTTTTCTATAGGGATTACAGCATTGTTTCTAATCAAAGGAGCATGAGAACTTTATCTGAAAGTTATGAAATTTAAGGGTGTTGCACATAAGCAAATAAGTTTCATTTTACAATGTGAACTGCACATTCACATTTATCTTTTTTTTTCTATTGACTTGAGTAACAGTGGATTTAAAGTTCCATCTTATGCATCTTTGTATTTTCTTTTTCTCTTGAAAATAGTTTAAGAATGCATGTAGTGGGAGAAGTGCATAGATTTGTAGAATTTGTAAAGAGATACAGAAAAAGGGTAATAGCTTGCATCCCAGTGACACTGATAATGAACTTTTTTTCTCTTAAATCTGTTGCTTTCAATCTACTGGTTAGAAGCTTAACATATTGTGGGTCTTCTACTTTTAAGTACAAGCATGTCCTGTCCTCCTTTAGTCATGCCAACAAGGAAAGTAACTCTTTCTATATGCCATTTGAGCCATAACTAAGTGATATGAATAAAAGTGTAAAAGTAAATCTTAGAATCGTATCAGAAACAGGCACACACTGTAGAGGTTCCTTTTCCTTTTCTATAGGTTCTTTCACCAAGATACAGTTTTATTACATTCCTGCAGTATTACTGCTACTCTCAACTGACATAAAATCTATACTCATAGGAACTTGGCAAATACTATCATAAAAGACAAGTTCCGCTGGCACAGGTATCTTATAATACATGTACAAAATTACAACTTTGCACAAAGGGCTTGCTGCAGCCTTCCAAAGGACATTGATCTAGGATCCTGTTTTCAGTGTGATATTCTAGATGATTGAAATTTTCATGTAAGCCATTAGAAAGGGTCCCACAACTGGGAGCTCCATGCTTTTCTGATCACTGCCGTGCATTTATTCATTTCTATTTTGTACGAGAATGATGATCCAGGGTAGATATTTTTCTTAACATGGTTATGCTTAAAAGAAATAAAAGAGACAGCAGATATATACAAATACATTGTTTTACCAGCTGGAAAGTTCTTATAGTAGAGCAATGAGGAAAAGTCACTGAAGATAAAGCAGAAATCCTAAAAAACTGACAAATAATTACTTTGCTCACAATAATACTGTTTGCTCTATATGTGCCCTTGATTTCAGCTTCCATTGATGATTTGAATCACTGTCATATAGCTGTAACACTTGCACATTTCTATGGGCCTTAAAAAAAGAAATGCATTTGTGCAATGCATTGCAAACATGATGTAGAATGTATAAATGTACTATATGTGTTTGGGTTTTTTTCATAAGTCTCACCTTCTTGTAAAAATTAAGGTCCTTGCAAAGCTCCAGCAAATCTCAGAACGAGACACAATACACTTGCAATCTAACTGTGAAACAAATAATAGAACTTTATTTTCTAGAGACATTTTGAAAGAATTCTTGTTCTTCCTCTTGACCTGTCTTTTTTGCAGCCTACAGTGTCCAGCACTCATCTGCAGGTTAGTGTTTAACTACCTGGTATGTACAGTTTGAAAATTGCAGCATTAAACCATTCATGAAGCTATACTCTACACTGCATAAATGGGCATCAATCATTAAGCAACAACAACTATAATTATTTTTTTAATACTATTTTTTTTTAAAGCAAAGAAGTTAAATTTTTATTAAATAAGCACATATCAATTAGAATTTATAAAGTTTTTCAGTTACTGCAATTAAAAAATTACTGTGAAATATCTTTTATCCTTATTGTTTTTACAAAAAAAAAAAAAAAAAAAAAAAAAAAATCCAAAAAAGAACCAAAGTCCCCCACTCCCATAAAAAACCCAACCGACCAAAGTCCCCAAACCCCCAAAACAAACAAACAAACAAAAAACCCAAGCAACAACAAAAAATACACCACCAACTCCAAAAAACTACAGATCTCACTTTCACTTTAAGAAAAAAATGTGAAATGTCAATCTGAGATGAAGGATGAACAACTTAATATAAGTTGTTGTAAGCTACTAAAAGTAAGTGTTTCATGATCAAAATGTCACATCTATTGTAATCTTGGTTTAATTCAATCGTATAATCACAACATCAAAGTTATTGTAAAGCCCAAAATGTTCTGTGCACTATACAGGTTGATAAGGTTTTTGAAGCCAAGATGAGCAGTGATTCCTTGTTGCTCTAGGACCTTCTATGGCTTCTATCATGCAGAAATTTAGATTACATTATTTTAATGATTCCTTAGAGAACATGACTGGTAAAATTATGACACACTCTTCACTCTCTCAGTGAAACTATCACAGAATTCTTTAGCTTTTAGTAGAATCAGCTGGTAGCAGGTGTCTATCTGATACCTTAAATTGGACAGCAAAATACTGTACAATAATTTGTGAATATTCACCTGCCATTTCTCAGAAAACACATATTCCAAAGCACAGAAATATCATACTATCATTCAAGTCTACACTTCATGAGGATTTTCTGTATTTCCTCAGTGAATGTTTGATGCCACTTCTTTATTGTAGCCTTTAAAAAGACTCCCTTTATGACTTTTTCAATTGCATGTGGTCTTCAATCCTTAAATCTTATTACCATATTTATTGAAAGAAATCAAATCCAAACAAACAATTAGAAATAAAAGTAAACTGGGAGGTTGCTGCTGTATCTGTAGATTTCAGTTCCCCAAATAACCATCATTCAAATATAAGACTATCTTGGATCCAAATTCTACCAACTGGCCCCTTCACATCTAACAACGCATTTGGGAAAAATTAAATTTTATGAAAGCTTCATTTTCTTTCTTATAAAAAGCCTCTGAGACACATAAAAAGCATCTGAGAGCCTCTATAAACATGATTACCCAAGAGACCAAGGAACTTATAGATATATATAATGAAATATGCACCTCTCTTGAGTAATTATGTGTGTATCAAAATGTTTACTGGTAATTGTGAAACCTGACCCAACACCTACCCAAAGCACTGGTTTTTTGTTTGGTCCATGATGAAGCTACCTGGAAAATAAAATGATTGCCAAGGATTACACAGAATATTCTTTCATCATCATACATTGCAGAAGCGGGATGGAGGAAAAACACAAAAGAGGTGAGATGAAAGGAGAATTGCAAAGGAAGCCAGACTTCTAAAATGAGCTCTGTGATCTGTCTTACTCTCAAATTGGTGTCTTCCCCCTTGACCAGCTCAATGTTATATTAAGTAACAACTGTAAGACATTTACTGCATCTGCTATGCAGAGAAATGCAATGAAAGCACTGTATTACCCATTAGGAGGAATCAGCTTATCAAATAAAAAACAACTCCAATTTTCATCTACAAAGTGAAGTAAACCAAACTTTTTTGAGGGCTGTATACGTACAAAGTTGTGTCTGCATGTATATATATACGTACATATAAATATATCTATATCAGAATATATATATATATGTATATGTATGCAAATATATTGTGTCTAAAAACTCTATGAAGGCTAATGTCACAGTTTTTAATGCTTATCACTACTACTGTCCATTTTCTTTTAATCTGACTAGGGCAGAGATGTCTTCAGTCAATAATCTCATTCATCACAGTTGGCAACTGTAACAGCGGTTTTGATGGGAACATTTAAGGCATAAAAGCATGCCTTCAAGCACTCCCAATGCCTTCTGGGCTATTTTCACAAAAAACCTCATCAGTATTAATGTAGCATTAAGGATAGATGTCTTTGCCAGATAACAGCAACAAAAAATTGCCTGAAGGTTTGCCCCTACTCTTGCATTGCTTGTCTCCCTTGCTTTATCTGTTCACACTGGACAGACAAGGGTTTTGGCTAGACACCTTAGATGATGAGTGTGATGGGACCACACCATTCCAAGGTGAAGACAAGGCTGTGGCTGTGATCATTGGCACTGATTTTAGATACAGATCCTTCTACAACATGTGCAGTCCATTGAGTTTAAAGAGAGCATCAGAGAGAAAACTGACTAATAGCTAGTAATGAGGAATTAAAATCTCTCTTATCCTCTGAATTTTACTTGTCTGTAGTTTTATATTGCTGTATGTCTAGGTAGTGTCAGATTGCTTCCCAGATAAAATAAATTGTTGCAGAACAGTTCCCGGGAATTCTTTCTGTTACATCTGTGCTGTTACCTATAAAGGGCTAGAGTATGGGTTTGAGATTTACTAAGTGATTATTACAGTAATTTCACGATTATAAGCCGCACCTTTTGCATTGAAGAATCCAGCCTACCCCAGTAGTGCGTCTAATCATCAAGTGCAGCTTATTTATGGTCAAATCCCAGTGAAATGCCAACCCAGAAGTGAGAGCCAGCCGGGAAGGGTGCCCAGGGCTGCCTTTAAAGGCTTTGCTGGACTATGAAAACTGTTTGCAACTTGAGCACCTGACACCAAACCCCGCCCTAGCATGATTCTGTTACTAACTCATTACTTTGTTACACATGGATCCTCACTTTAAAAAAAAAAAAAAAAAAAAGTGCGGCTTATATTCAGGTGCGGCTTATATATGGACAAATCCAGTGGTCTGCCGTGCTACCCGGATGTGCGGCTTATAATCAGGTGTGGCTTATAATTGTGAAATTACTATAATACTTTTTAATTGTGAACAGACTACCAACTCCATGTCAGTCTTTCTAACTTGCACTTCACAGACAGTACTTGGACACATTTCAAGGGCTGCAAAATCAAACACTGTTCCAACCAAGCAGCCAGCCTCTTTTGATGGCGAAGTTAGTTTTTCAATGTATCAAGGAACAGTAGTATTTCATACTTATCTTCAGGAGCAAAGAATGGACTGTTGCTCTTTTCCTTTGGTCCACCTGTCTTCTGGAGTATTGAGTATTTCTTTTTAAATACAGGTGGCAACATTCAAGCATAAGGTTCATTGCCCACAATATAAGTGGAAAATCTCCATTGCTATTCAAGAGCCATCCTCAGATGCCCTCTCAGACACTGCACAGCTTTTTCATCTTCTCAGTTTCTTCCTGCATTGTGCCTAAGTTACTCTGATCCTTTTCTTCTGATCCATAAAAATGAGGTTTTCCATGCCAAGCAATTGTGTCATCCTCTTCAGTGTATTCAGTCTCCAGTCTTGCAAGCAGAAGCACCTAGGTCTTTCCAGCACATAGCTTTCTTCTCACTTATAATAAATTTAAAGTTATTTGGTGGTTTGAATTATCTCCTTTTTTTTTCTCTCCAAAAATATACATGTATGTTCAAAAAAAGTTCCTGACTCATGGCTCAACCAAAGTCTCTATCCCTCTGTCTCTCTCCATCTCTCTCTCTCTTTCTCCAGGCACTGATGCATAAATCCAATTATCTTTCATTCAGTCCTTCACTTGACTTTTCCTCATCTCATTTCTAAAGATCACAGCTGTGCTAGTTTATTGTATATGCATCCAGCATTGGAACTAGTAAGCATTTTACAAACTGCTGAAACACCTACAAATTTACTGCTGTGGAAGCCTCAACTGGTTAACTTACCTACTGTCAATAAAAACTTCTCAGGTTTCATTTTATTGAAGAATATTCACAAAGAAAAAAGACTGAGAAGTGAAACTAGAAGGATCTCCAGTAATAACCAGACAACACAAACATTTAATATTTCCTTTTTTATTGTTTTGCTTTTTCTTTTCTAAGAGACTATAAATAAAGCGGGAAAAGAAGATATAAACAGATCACAGCATCCTTCAATTCATAAATACAGAAGCATGGCAGGTTTGTTTTTTTTTTAATTCTGCTAGGGGGAAGCTTGGAGCCTTTTTTCAAGAGATATTATATAGTAACGAGTCTTGCATCTACTAGAAGACAGAATGAATGTTAACTCTATTTTTTCTAACAGATGAGATAATCTTGCTACCTCGTCCTCATAGATCTGGCAGTAATTTCTTCTTAGTGAACAAAATTGGTGCCTTAATGAAATGAGAATTTCTTATTCTTGCAGTCTCAGCAGTGCTGTCTTTAGAGTTACAGGAATGGTAAATCTCTCTCATGAGTAGTTGCATCAGGTTATAGTCAAATACAACTGAAGTAAACTTCCCATCTTTGTAACTTATAACAGTTTGCCAGGAAAACACGTACCGTAATTTCATAATTATAAGCCACACCTGAATATAAGCCGCACTTCCGGGTAGCCAGGCAGACCACGGGATTTGTCCATATATAAGCCGCACTGTTATATAAGCCACACCTTACTTTGTCAGGGTACACATGCAACAAAGTAATGCCACGGTCCCCGGCACTCTTCATCCGGCCTGAGCTTTATGCAAATGCCGTAGCGGAATGTGAGCCCGGCACAGCAGTCGTAGCTGCAGCTGTAGGTGTGCTGCTCCAAGGTAACTGCGTAGCCCAACCGCCACCCCGATAGGAGCCACAGCCTGAGCCGTAGGTGTGCTGCTCCACACTAACTACACAGCGCAACCGCGAGCCTGGCACAGCAGCTGTAACTGCAGCCTGAGCCGGGCTGCCTTATGCAAATGTCGTAGCAGAGTCAGCTCACCTGTGAATCCTGGCGAAGAAAGGAAAACACTACAAAATCTAGAAAGAAAAAATTGACTTTTATTAAACATTTAATCAGCTTCATCCTTAC
>VRYO01002734.1:26922229-26932820 GCA_009812075.1 Sialia sialis
CCTCCCAGAGCAGCAGGAGAACCAAAGAGTGATGAACTGAGCATAACCCTCATTCCCATTGGGGTGGGAGGTAGAGCTGGGAAGGAGAGAGGAGTAGGGGGAAGGTTCTTTAAAGATCTTATTTTACTTCTCATAAACCTGCTCTGCTTTTATTGTAATACATTAAAAAATAGCCAAAATTCTATCCTGTTTTGCCTGTGTTGGTATCTGATGAGTGATCTTTCCTTGTCCTTGTCTTTGAAACCTTTGCTGTATTTTCTCTCCCCTGTTCAGCTACAGAGGGGAGTGATACAAAAGCTTTGGTGGGTGTCTGGCATCCAGCCATGGTCAACCTACTACAGTTGTAAATATCAAGTGGTAGTGAGTATATGGATAGGACTGGTTCTTTTACCCCTCTTATACCCCTCTTATATCCCTCTTATACATAATTCTTATGTCAAATAAACTATCCTATATGTGTTTCTTTCTGCTAAAAAAATCTCAGATCTGCTAAAAATATCTAAAATTATGATTTCATATTATTACTGACCATTGAATGTTTTTCTTTCAAAATTATTCTCATATAGAGATTAATAAAACCCCAAACTTTTCTATGGAAGTTGGGAGCTACCATTTTTGTTATTTCTATGAACTTAGAAACTAGCTGCATATAGGACTATAATCAGTAAGAACTTCTGTAATTTTGAGAGGGTTGGATATTTTTGTGCTAGTCTTGGCAAAAATTTTTGAGACAAACTGTCTCATTTCAAGTAACTTATTTCATGTAACCCTCTATGGGAAATATGATGTGAAGGAAGCTTGCTTAATATTGGCAATCTATAATTAAACATCTGATCTTTCTAGATGTTTGCATTTTATTTACATTCAATGTAGAATCACACATCTCCAGATGCTGAATCACCTTCAGTATCTCAGACACATACTTTTGAATTAAACTAATTACTCTCTGAAATCCATGTCCTTAATGGACATCTGAATAAATCAATGAGAGCTGGGCACTTGGATACTTTTCAGGAGCTAGGTCTTGAAAGCCTTTGACCCCTAAGCAGATCAAAATATTTTATTTAGGTCCTTTGAGAACATAGTCCTATATCATGATAGTAAAGCATGAAGAATTCTAAACAATAACTGAAATAGCTGAAATGCAACATGATTTTAAACACATGCAGAGCTAATCTAGAAATTTTGTTTTCTTCATGTTGTTCGCAATCTTAACAAGATTAGCAAGCCTGAATACCTATGTATGATTTTACAGCTATAATCAACCAGTAAAATATTTAATTAAATAAACCATAACTTTAAAACCATCACTCTTAATTACTCTTTTTAAAAGCCTTTGAGGGAGGAATTCTTACACTGAAACATTTGGGATGCAGAATATTTGCCAGATATCACCTAAGAAAATGAGAGATGCAGAGAAAAACTATTTTAGAAAAGCAACTACTGGGAAAATTGCTTAAATATCTTCTGAACAGTGGGAAATTATATGTTAGCCTCATGTATATACATGCATGCAAATTCATCTTTGAAAGCACTTGACTGTAGAGTCCTTTTAGAGGATACGTTGGAGCAAATTTTCTGTATTCATACAACCCATTTGTCCCAGCTCTACCATCCTTGATAAAGTTAGATATGAAGTAAGGAAAACATCTCCAGGGCAAACAGATGTAAAAGAACTCAGGCTACGAATTACTGTACTCATGAAATAAATAAAATTAGAACAATCAAAAGAAGTCTAATTTGAATTCAACTACATCTTTTTCTATCATAATTATGTGCCTTGTGCATATCTTCTAGATATAAACACCACAAAGACATTTTTGGTTCTTCTGGACTAAGTCTGATGTAAGCCTTTTAGAAGAAAGCTGAATTAAGTAAATGCTGAGCAGAGTGATTTATATTTAATTTTTAACGTATGAAGACATTTTTATTAATTTCTTGTAAAACTTCTAGGGCTAATATTCATGTTAATGGAAATTCTGAATCATAACAAAATGGAAGAATATGCCTCAAATTTGATACATGAATTGTCTGAAAAATCCTAAAATCAGATATATTCAAAAGCTATTCTTCTGAGAGATCTTGCATTAAAATTGGCCACAAGCTCTTATTTTTATGCATGTTTGAGCAGAAGAAAGCAAATCTAGATATCAAAACCAAAATAACCACATATTAAGGACATCAAATATTAATTGAAAAATACATTAAGCATTAATGAAACAACAAATTATAAAATTACTTCTGTGGTTGGTATTGCAAGTGTTTTCTAACCTTTATGTTCATAGTTACATCAGTTAATGTATTTTTATCTTTCCTTACCAGTATGATAGAGGAGAAATACAGAAGAAAACACTCATCAAAAATCTGCCTCATGGTATTCTATGGAAATGGATGAATGAATCATTGTTTAAACCTGTTTCTGGGTTCAGATTCTTACTTTTAATTCAGGCCTCTCTGAGAACAACTCTTCAGCAAGTTTTTGTACATAACTCAGGAGTGGAGGCCACAGGGCAAGAGTTTAAACACCCACCCCCACAGCCAACATACATAGAAAGAAAGCTTCCTTTAAACATCACTAGTCCAGGCAGAACAGAAGGGTTTTCTCAGGTCCTAGATGACAGCTAATTGCAGCAAAGGAAGCCTTAGGACACTCCTTATTCTAAATGGCAGAAAATATCTTTGCTACATAACTTGTCTGAACTGTGAGACACCCACACAGAGTTAATGTTTAAATTTAGGCTGAACACAAATGGAGTGTGAAGGTTCATCTCACTCAACTGTCTGATCATTTAGCTATAGGCTATTATATCATAGATTTTTCCACCATTATACTCTTCCTTAATTTTCTGGAGAAACTCAGTTTGTCTTTCTCTCATGAGCACAGCACTGTGTTGTAACCTTCAAAAAGATATTTTGGGTACAACACAGCTCCTTCCGTCTTACCTGGATTAGGTTTCAGACAGATCCTTTTCATATAGGGATGAAATCTGCTGAAGAGCCCACAGAGCTGCATGAGTCTGCAGATAGTAAAAAAAAAAAAATCTGGTTGCCATCTTCATAGAGCTGAAACTGAGACCATTAATTAATGATTAATTTTATAATCCCATGGTTAATTTTATAATCTTCCCAATTTTAGTATACACAGGACTCCACAGGTAAGTAACATCAAGGTAAAGGATTAATTGGCTTGTGGGTCCTTTGAGGGGAGATGTCAGTATTAATTCAAATCTTTCCACTCTGGAAACATACTTAATATATTTTATTAAGTGTATATTTGAGGCTTTCTCGATGCATGCAGTCTCAGATTTGGTACACCTAGAGAGTTCTCTGTTGAAGTAAAAAAAATATATCATTGCCAGGAATATAAAAAGGTGCATTAGTCTCCAGACCCTATGTCTAGGATTTCAAATACTTGGAAAATATCAAAGCATAGCAGTGCAGACATTTGTCCACTGGCAACAGAACAGAAGAAAAATGTTCATAAATCAAACAATTTTTTCTTCAAAGATAAAATTCCTGTATTCAGACAGCTTAAAATTGTTGCTCCTATCCATTCACAGGGTCAGGTTTATTTGGGAATGCTTTTCTGTACTGATGTAAAATGTGAACATTTTCTCCTATGGTGCAATAAATCATTCACTTTGCCTCTCCTATTAGGAACTTGAGCAGACACTAATTAACCCTCTGGAGAAAATGTTTATAAAAATAAAAAGGAATTATTAGCAATGAAGCAGATTTTTTTTCCACCCCACAAAAAAATAGTCAAACTGAGAGAGGGAATGCATTATTGTTAAATTGTGAGTTAACTTGCTGGTTGAAAATTTTAATGAGCTGAGACACATCACTAGAAAGGTTTCTGAAGGAGGCAGCATGTGAGTGTGTGTATGTGTCTGTTCTGTGTGTCTGTGTGTGTGCTTTCCAGATGAGAATCTCTCACTTCTGAGTAACAATTAAAGAACATATTCCAAAATGTACACATTTGTAAAAATATTTTGAACTTTGTTGTTTATGAAGAACCACATGATTCCTAGAAGGGGTAAGACTTATATTCACAAAAATGTTGGTAGCAATGAAACATTCCTTTTAGTGATATTTTTATAACAGGGGGAACTTCATTTGAGCAGATGCTCCACCATCCTAACACTAGCTCTGACTCAATACAGTTTTGTGATGGCTTAGAATTTGTTGAAACATCGTTGCCCTAATTTTTCCTGCCAAGAATAAACACATATATCTTGATTGTTCTCCTTAATTTCTTTTTTCCCTCACCTAATACAGTAATTTCACGATTATAAGCTGCACCTGATTATAAGCTGCACATCCGGGTAGCCGGGTAGACCATGGGATTTGTCCATATATAAGCTGCACCCAAATATAAGCCGCTTTTTTTTTTTTTTAAAAGCAACGATCCATGTGCAACAAAGTAACAAATTATTAACAGAATCGTAGCAAGCACATGGTTTGGTGTCAGGTGCTCCAGTTGCAAACAGTTTTCATAGACCAGCGAAACCTTTAAAGGCAGCCCCAGGCGCCCTCCCCAGCCGGCTCTCACTTCCGAGTTGGCATTTTGCTGGGCTTTGTCCATAAATAAACCACACCTGATGATTATCCGCCCTACTGGGGTAGGCTGGATTCTTCAATGAAAAAGGTGTGGCTTATAATCATGAAATTACTGTAATTTCTTTGTATATAAACTACTTGAAATTTTAATAAATGAGAATTTTTCATACATAAAGTTTCAAGATTGAGACTTTAATAAATCTTCTTTAGTTCTATAAGATAGCAAATATTTAGACTACAAAGCTTTACAATTTGCTTTCTACTGCCTCCAAAACAAATGTATCAACCTTTAAGTTTCTCCTTATTAGTTCTCAATTTACTGTCTTCTACTTACAGTACTTCCCACTTTCCACTGTGCTTTCCTTCCAAGAAAAAAGAAATAATTGAATAATATAACATCTCAAATAAATGTAAAGTTGAATACATCACTTTTGAAAGTTATATGTATTAAATATATTGTAGCATTTCAGTCCCTTGCAGGTGATAGGTGCTCCTTACTCAAAGTGATAAAATTTCATCTTGTTTTCCTTTTCTAGCATTGAATGAGAAAACCCTTAGATGTTTTGCAGTACTAAAAAGAAATCCAGCAACACTTAACTCTAGTGTTTACTTTGCTTCAGTACAACAGAAAATGACCATCTGCAAATTGGCTTCCCATGCTCTTGAATTTAGAGAGAATTTGGTCCTTATTATAAGATAGATAGTTTGCTCTAAAGAAGATAAATATTTGATTCCACTACACAAAACATACATATACAAGGACAATTATGGAAATCACTGACTGAATGCTCAGGAGATCATAAATACACATTGCTGCTTCTTACAGCCCTTGCCTTCTGTTTCAAATGAACTATATCCTCAAAACTATTACAGAAGTTTTGTAACATTTTTAGTTCTTAGCTAAATCAGTGTCTTTTCTGGAAGGCAATGGAAAAATGTTAGCTATGTAATGTCCAAGTATCTGTTATGTCTTCAAAGAGAAGAGCTCAGTGTTCATTCAGTACTACATACTTGTACTACTTGAGTGTTTTCCTAAGGCAGTGTAGAAAAGGAATGACCAAAATGAATTAAAAGCTTTCTTTCAAACATTTCTTGTAAATAAAATCAAATTCACAGAAAATTATGAGCAGAACAAAATTGCATGCTATTTCTCTGAGAATTACAGTAATTTCATGATTATAAGCCACACCTTTTTCAATGAAGTATGCTGCCTAGCCCAGTAGTGCAGCTAATCATCACGTGAGGCTTATTTATGGACAATTTCCGGCCAAAGACCAGACTGGAAGTGAGAGCCGGCTGGGGAGAGAGCTGCCGCAGGCCGTCCCAAGCCGCGGGTGCTGTGGCACCCTCGGGCTGCCCATGGCGGTGCGGCTTGGGGCTGCACGCAGCACTGGGAGCAGCTGCCGCAGCCGAACAGGCAGGGATCTGGAGCCGGTTTCCCCACCGCGAGGAGGCGGCGGGCAGCCGGCTTCGAACGCGCAGCAAGGGGGCAAGCCGCCAGCTTCGCACAGTGTGGGGAGCTGCTGCCACTGAGCAGGCGGGAGCCGTGGCAGCCAGCGCCGGGGGCGGGAGTGCCGGGCCACACGACATGGGGAGGGCGCCTGGGGCTGCGTTTAAAGGCTTTGCCAGTCTGTGAAAACTGTTTGCAAATTGAGCAACTTGACAGCAAACCCTGAGCTGGTGCGATTCTGTTACTAACTCGTTACTTTGTTGCACATGGGTCCTCATTTTTTTAAAAAAAAAAAAAAAAAGTGCGGCTTATATTCAGGTGTGGCTTATATATGGACAAATCCCATGGCCTACCTGGCTACCCGGATGTGCGGCTTATAATCAGGTGCGGCTTATAATCGTGAAATTACTGTACATTTTTGTTTGAAGAGTTCTCTCGCACATTATTTAAATATAACTTTATTTCTCATACAAAATATTGAAAGCACTGGGCTTGCTTATTTTGTTCTGCATCCAATGGGAGGGTAACACACAGAGCCTTAACTCCTTCATTCCCAAAATGCTTGGTAAATTTGATTGACCTGCAATGGAATAAATATTGCTGCTGCTGACTGGTGCTGACTTGTTACTTTCCTCCTGCTGAAAGAGATGTGATTGAGGTTCTTGTAACCATGTATATGGAAAAATGCAGTCAAAAAGACATCAAGGCACTCGATGCTATTGTAAAATACATTTATCAGCTCAGCCCTATTGCTCTAGAAAAAGGGAAGCAGATAAAATTCCCCTCTGGGAACCACTGCATATCTCACTGATTCCCCACAGGTACTTTTAGGAGACTAGAATATGAAGGAGTTAGTGCTAGGCCCAGCCTATATTGTTAGGAATTATCTAATTCTAGAAAATCTTATTTTTACATAGGAAGTTACAAAGACAACAGAAATAAGACTTAGAAAGCTGAATTTCATGTGTTCACATGGGATCTGAATTGCAGATTCTAAACATCTCAGCTCTAACTAAGTTTCCTCCCCGTCCATTAATAAACACTAGACTTCAAGGAATGTTTAAGTCTGTAGCAGGGCATCTCCCCTGCCACAAAAGCTTATCTGTTGCTTCTTATCTGATGAAATAATGCAGGGCATCTCACTCTCACATGAGCCTTGGTGAAATAGTCAGGACAGTTTGCCTTGTAGTGAGTTATTTCAGTGCCATGGGATTGATGCTTTCTGCTGACAGTAAATATCTTTCTGCGGAAACAAGATGTAGAAAGATAATTTGGAATTTCTGATTGACATACACTTCACTTTCAAATTATTAAACTACACCAAATTTTCGCAAAGCAGAAATTTTCTGCACATTCCTGGAAATGTGTGGTGGTTTGACCTCAAAGTTTGGTGTCTGCTTTGTGATTACTCCTTTGAGGTTTGGATGAAAAGACTCTGTATACCCTATTGTCGTTTTGGTTACCTTGAATCCTAATCTATACTGTTTCCTTGCTAGCTTTAATGAAGGTACCTTAATGTCATACGCTCTTGTACATAATCTATTAGTATTTTTTTGTTTCATACTGAGGAGTAAGTAACTCTGTTTAAGTTATTTTGTCTGTTTTCTCCTGTCTATTATAAATCATTTTATAACAGACCTGATTGGCCTCTCTCAGAACTTGTGAGCCAGAGCAGGCCACCTAATTGAATGACTGTGATGCTGCCACATTGAAGATGTTATGCTGTTTCTTGCCTTATTTGGCACAAAACCAAGAGGAAAAAATTACCACGTCTTCTGGAATTAAGTGGTTTAGATCATTTAAGCTCAACATAGATGTTCTTCCTCACCTGAAGAGAGCAAACTGCTTGTTAGGGACAATTCTTTGCACCTAATTTCACAAGTGTACTGGACAATCTCTTTGCTCTGACATACATTTCTGTCACAGATCTTCAAATATTACCCTGTTTTCTCCTGTTTTTTTTTCCTGTGTTTTCTTTTTCACTTTTTCATAATTCTACTATTTGTCTGGAAACGTATCTGCTCTTGCAAATTCACAGCACCCTAATGTCACTGATGAATATGTATATCCTGTTCCCTGAATATCTCCACCGAAGTCAATACAAAAGTCATCAGAAGTAACTGTGGTATGAAGTAATGCACAGTTACGACAAAAATCATACAATGTAAGTATTTGTAGAGCACCTATAGACCACTGAATGAAATAAAAAAATCTCTGACCTTTGACTGTGAACTAGCAAGTTGACATGGCTGAAACAGCCACAAGAAAAACACTGACTTGTTTTGTTTAATTTCTGATATAAAAGAGTTGATATTTTTTTCTTTTAGGAAGAGTTTTCTTCAGCTGGACCTTTTGCAGCATAGTTCCAGTCAGAACTAAGGAGAAGCCAGAAGTTAGCACTTGTCCTCATAACATACTGGCTGATGACTATTAGAGACACTCTTCATTCACGTAGCCTTTACTTAACAGTCCTCACAAATTAGCTATGTGTGCCTCCCACACCCCTGTTGTAGGTAATTGCTGCTGTAGGAATTATCACTCTAACCCATTTCATCCACATTTGATCCAGATCTATGAATTTCCCAGCTTTTGTTACACTGCTTTTATTAAAAAAACTTCTTAGTCTATCTGTTTGAGGGAAAGTCACCAAATAAACGACAGGTGAAACAGTCATTCTGCAAAAACAGAAAAATAAAGCATAGTTGGTATGTTTTACCAATGCCCTGTGTTAATCACTCTTTTTAAAAAAAACCTTGAATCTTATTTTTAATTGAAAAATGTATTGGGTGTTAAATGCTTCACATATACTGAATACAAATGTAAGTTTTTTGTATGTTTTGCTCAGACCTCTCTACAAAAAACTTACTTCAATAATTCATAATTCATATCTTGCAACCAACTCAATTTATGGCCTTTGATTTCAAAGTTCTTCATGAATAAGCTTCCTGCAGTCAGCTAATTAAAATAAAATAAAATAAAAAGTTATTGAGATCATATCAGAGTCGAGTAATTCCTTGTTCTTGTTAAAGCATAATAACACCATATGACTGTATTTTCATCTTTATTCCTAACACATACTTCAGGTTCAGCTGAATATTCTTTAAGAAGAATACAGTCAGTAAGAAGGAAATTATTTAATTATGAAATCTCATCACATATGGATTTTTTTTCTTAATGTAACCTAAAATATCTTGACTGAAGTAATGGAGGCAAGAAAACATTTTGATTGTAAAAAAAGCACAATTATTTCTTTTAACCTCTAATGGATTATTAGGTCCTAGTACGTTATATACAGCTGAGTTGTCCTGTATGAATACCAGTAACAACATGATTGAGTGGGAATCACTCAAGAGAGAGGAGGAAAAATTAAAGTCGGTATTGACCATCTGGCAGTTCAAAATCAGTTGACCATCAAAGGTGGGGTCTGAGTCTGAGTGGGAAAATAGGGAATAAACTTTTATTAAGTACCTCAATTTTTCGTTTCCCCTTACTTCATGTGTTTTCAGAATTTATCAATTCATCATGAATATGATTTTGTATGAGTAACAGAAATTGGAATGTAAAATTATTCATTGATTTTAGAAGGACATGATAAGGGATCTCAGTACAGTTCCATGGAAATCAGAAATTCAGGAAGCCTAGTAACTCCTTGAAATACCACGGTAAGTGTAATACAGCAACTTCACTTGGCAAAGTGTAAACACTCATAAGAAAGCAAAAACTGCATGTAGTTCTTTCTCCTCTCACCTCATCTCAAATAAATTTTATAATATGATTAGTCTTTGACAATCTTATACCATTCAAACCTAGCTGGGTAGTTGTTGCATGCATTCCTTCATTCCATTTCTTTTCATGGAAGTGAATTAGTCCATCTTTCACTAGTGTCTTGATGATAATCCTGACCTTCTTAAGCTTTCTAAATGCTACACAGCAGAGGAGTTCATTATCATTCCTATCTGCTCTTCTATGGGAATCTGTGTTCATTCCCTTTTACATTTGGCCATACTATTATATTCTTTTCCTATCAAACCTTTAATCTTGGCATAATCCTTAGTTTTATACTGTCCTAGTTATTTCCAAAATATGAGTATTGATCTAACACCGATACTCAACTGTGACAGGCAAAAGACTCTCTAACAATTTAAAGTTAGAAAGAGTATGTTTATTCAGCCCTGGGCAGCAGTGTGGGGTAGCCCCCTAATACGCACTGCAAAATTACAGGTGGTCACAGAGTTTATTTATTGACAAAAGGTTCAAACAAATACATATTCATAATACCAGACCTTCCCATCCCCTGCTTCCTATGGTAATTAGCTTGAATAGCCATTAGGCATGCATGGTTGGCTTCTTGAATTAAGTCTGGGGTCGTTTTTGTGGGGAGAGTTCTTAAAAGGAGGAAGTAAGGCAAGTCTTCCTCACCCTGACCTTTTCTGTTAATGACAATACAAATGGCTTTTGGGGCACCTCCAGTTTTGCAAAGAATAAGTTTCTGGTTGCAATTGTTCGTGTTCTTTGGACCTACCTACCAGTTTCATCCTTTCCCATTGCAAGCACAGTTGAGCAAACATAAATTGACAGGCA
>VRYO01002734.1:26933820-26956697 GCA_009812075.1 Sialia sialis
GGAGTGAGTGAGTTAAACTATGACATATGACAACAAACAAATTTGCAGGCAATTTTCTTTCAGTAAAAAGCCTTAGATTCAAGATCAGACCACTTGATTTAACTGGATTCAGTATAACTTGAACACTCCCTTTTATCTTCCATTTGATTTACTGTAACTTCCTTCTCTCATTTCTTTCAATACTCACTTTTGACTTTTCTAGCTTTTCCAAAGTTCTATTATTTTTTTATGTGATCTTATTTCACTGCAAACAATATTCAACTTTCTTGTACTTTCAAAGCCATGCACACCTTGCTCCATCTCAATATCTGAACATTATTTTTTTCCGTTTTCTACTATTTTTGTTTTCAAATCTTAAGTTTTCCAAAAAGCATTAGATACTTTTACATACAGCAGTTCAGTCAAAATTGAGCATTGCTATGAAGGAAATAAATACTGAATGGAGGGAAAATAGAGTCTATGTAACAGAATAATCATGTTCTATTTAATTGAGGCCACACAAAATTTAAAACATGTTACTTTCTTTTTACACAATTACATATTCATTATTAATTTCTTCTTACTTTTAAAAAACTGAATTATACTTTCTTTAGAGCAAAAGACAGCAGCAGTAGTTTCTTCACTCTAATGCATGAGTTTCCAGCAGACAGTGCAAAAGGCACTCAAAGGTACACAATTAGACTATTCAATGTATCCCAAACATACAACAGGCAATAGATTTGTGTACTAACATGGAGATCTGAATTATTATTTTATGATCTCATTTTAAAATTCTCTCTCTATTTGTATCTGAATGAGTGAATAAATTGACAGAAACTAGAAAGAGAAAATATCACAATAAAAATCATAATATTAAAAAAATAAAATAATAATAAAAAATAAAGGATCTCTCTCCTGGTCCTTATGTCAACCCATGAACCCTTCATCATGTTTTTGCCCCTCTGTTTATACTTTCCCTGCTCCCTGCTGTAGAGGGGAGTGAGTGAGTAACATTTGTGGGTGCCTGACATCTGGCCAGGGTCAACCCTCTACCATTTCCCAGTATATTCCTTTTTGAGGATCAGCCTCGCATCTGATTCAATAAGGAAAATTACCCACACATTTTCGACTACAACACAGAATCACAGATTCATAGAATGGTTTGGGTTGGAGGGGATCTTAAAGACCACCTAACTCCAACTCGCTTGCCATGAGCAGGGACATCTTCCACTTAACTGGGTTGCAAAAAACACCCCTCCAACCTGGTCTTGGCCAGGGATGGGAGATCCAGAACTTCTCTGGGCTTCCTGTTCTAGTGCCTCACCGCCCTCACAATAAAGAATTTCTTCCCAATGTCCAATCCAATCCAATCCAATCCAACCTTCTTTCTGTTCATAACCACCCTATCTCTACCTGCCCTTTGAAAAGTGACCCTCCAGCTTTCTTGTAGGCCCTCTTATTGTACTGGAAGGTGTTTTAAAGTCTTCTCAAAGACTTCGCTTCTCCAGGCTGAACAACTGCAATTATCTCTGCCATTCCTCATAGGAGAGATACTCCAGCCCTCTGATCATTTTCATGGCCCTCCTCTGGACCTCCTCCAACAGGTTCATGTCCGTCCTGTATTGGGGGCTCCAGAGCTGGATGCAGTATTCCAGGTTGGATCTCATCAGAGCAGAGTAGAAATGAAGACATATCTTCCTTGACCTGCTGGTCAAGGACAAAGGTCCATCTTTGCAAAATGTTCTTATATAATTCTAGCTGTTTTTTGTGCTCCTTCTATGTCTCAGGATAGAACTGGCCTAAGTACCTACTCTACCTATGTAGACATTGATCCTTGTAAAGTTCTTCTTATAAACACCGTGCTGAAGGCATTCTTAGTGGAGCCCGTAGCATGAGTAGGCATAGCTCATAAACAGAAATATCTTCTCACAATATCTAGGACTTCAAAGAAAAAAGGAAAATATTAGCAGCCACCAAATAAGTGCTCATAAGTATATGTACCTGCTGAATAATGTCAGGGTTTTTTTACTTTTATTATTACTTTTAATATGATTAGTATGGATTACTTCAGAACTTTGAGCAAATAACAATAAAATTGCACATAATAGAATTACATAATATTTTTGTGATGAAAGGCCCTTGTCACATATTGCAAAAAAGACCTGTAATCTCTTCTGTAGTGTAAAAAAGGACATATTTCATCAGAAAAAGTAGTTTTTTATGATGTACCATCTCATTTTCCCATCATTCAGAGTACAGGTATGTTTTCACACTACCAGTAATGGGAGACAGAAAACCCATCTAAATCAATGATGGTCTCACCTGATCTTTGAAACACATTTCATAGTATTTAGAAAATTTTTCGTATCTGAGACTATATTATTAATTTGGATACATACATTTATAGCTCATATTTTTGACTATTAATAAAAGCAGTAAGTGAGAATAGAATGATAAGAAACTTCATCTCAGGTAGGTCAATGACAGACTGTAATGTGTGTCATCATAAAGTCTTAAATTCTGAGTCCAAGTCCTGTGAATTTAAAGCTTCTACTCCAGGACTTGAGGTATTTTGCTAACAAACAAGAGAAAGCTACAGAGTTATGAAAGCAAAATATTCATATCAAGCCAACAATATTACTGCATAAATGCTAATTTTTCTCCTTCGTGTACATTAAATATGTTTTCTGGAGAAGGGCATAGTTAAAAATAGGAGGAGTAATCATTCCATGAGGTGACTGATTTCTCTTCTGTCACATTTAAAAGAAATACATTTAAATTTTGGTTTTAAACTATTTGAAATGGGCAGAAACACATTTCTGACCCTGTGAATGTTCTTTGGATTTTATTTCTGTCCCACTGAAGTTTCTTCAGGATAAAATATGAGGTAAAATGAGCTTAGATGTAAATGCCATATACCTGCCATCGTAAAGAAATATTTCAGTTGATTGAATTTCTAATTCTGAAACACTATTTAGCCCACTAAATACTGGAAAGGGGGGAGACTTTACCAAGTTAAAGAGTCATTCATAGCTAAATCTTCATTCCAAATGAAGAGCACTTGAGAAAAAAAACATTCCAAATGATCTTAACAAATTTTAGTCAAAATTAACACATTTACAATAAAATGCTACTTGATTTTTCTTCTGCCAAAGATGTCCCTTGACACGACAAGATTGGTCAGGAGAGCTGTTTTGCTTTATTCCTAAAATAATTCTGAATAAAACAATTTAAGACATTACTAAACATTTACGGTTTCCTTCCTGTCCCTGTCCAATTTAGATTTTGATCACACAATTTCAAAAATATTGAAAAAATTGTTGTCATATTTCCAAAACTGGAAATAATATTGTGTGTAATACTACATTTGTTATTATCCTAACAGCATTGGAAATTTAAAAAAAACCCCATTGTTTTCTAGAAGTTTGAAGGGTAAATGTTTAAACTTTACTTGGTACATTTATTCATTATGGTTCCTTCCTATTTGCATGATATCTCTGTCCAATTTACATCACCTGTCAACTTCTCAGTTTTTAAGCCATCCCTGGAGCCCAAAGTTCTAATCATAACAATTTTAATACAGTCATCTCATTTTACTCTTCTAATTTTGCTCAGAAACTGAAAACAAATCCACAACCACATCTGAAATCTTCTGGAACAGCGAAAAAACTAGAAACACAAACAAGTTCAAAAAATAAAAGAGTATACTATTCAATATTTTAGGATTGCTACCTTTAAAATCTTATTTGGAAGAAAGTGAAAATAAGGAGAATGTGCAACATCGAATGAAACCAATCAAACTGTCTTTACTAATATGTAAATTTCTGGATCAGAAATATCCAGGAACTCATACAGTATGCGGAAAAGATGATCCAATATGTGTGTTTATATGCTAGTTGAGAAGGTTATAATGCAGAAGTGGGAGAAAAAAATCAGTCATCATATTTTTGCAGTTGCCATGGTTTAACCCCAGCCAGCCATTAAGTCCCACACAGCCACTCTTTCTTAGCCTCCCACCAGCACAACTGGGCAGAGAATGAGAAGGGGAAAAGCTAGAAATTTTTTGGGATGGGATAAATGCAGTTTAATAGTGAAATCAAAAGCCATGTGTGCAAACAAAACAAAACAAAACAAGGAATTAATTCACTGTTTCCCATGAGCAGGCAAGTGTTCAGCGATCTCCAGGACAGCAGGGCCTCACCGCATGAAATCATTCCTTTGGAAGACAAACATCACCGTAAACATCCTCCCTGCCCTCCTCCTTCTGTCCAATTTATGGGCTGGAATATCCCTTTGGTCAGCTGGGATCACCTGTACTGGCTGTGTCTCCTCACAACCTCCCATGCTTCCCCAAATTCCTCACCAGCCTGGCAGGAAAAAAGCAGAAAAGGCCTCGCCTCTGTGAAAGCCCTGCTCAGCAATAACAAAAACATGCTTGCATTGTCATCACTGTGTTCAGCACAAATCCAAAACATATCCCTATACCAGCCACTGTGAAGAAAATTAACGCCAGCCAAAACCAGAACAGCAATATTGTGGGAAATCTGTGTGCAGAAATGTGTTTGGTGAGAGCAAAAGGGAAATTGAATGCAGAAGTCCCATGGCAGAGAGATGTCTCCTTTGATAAAGCGTAGTCTACACAGAGGAAGTGTGTTAAGAAGATGCAACTGTAAACTGAGA
Source organism: Sialia sialis (assembly GCA_009812075.1). NCBI lineage: Eukaryota > Metazoa > Chordata > Aves > Passeriformes > Turdidae > Sialia > Sialia sialis. The sequence goes on from VRYO01002734.1 coordinate 26,938,480, forward strand.
TAGGGAGCTACAGAAAGTAATATTCAAAGAAAAAATGAAATTAGATACACATATTAAGAAAGTTAATATTTCTGGTTATTTTTCTACACATGCTATTGATTCTCCTAAAAAAGCCTGATGCAGTAATGATTGAGTGCTTGACATTTCCAAAAATATTTTTGAAATACATCACTACAGAGCTGTGTAATAGGCAGAACTGCATTGGTGTTTTACCTACGAAAAGGTCAGCACTTCTTTTTCAAGCTTATAATCTATTTTATGTCATTTTCGATTGGTTGTGTGGACTGATTGCTTAAAGATATCCAGTTCTATATTAGCTTACTACTGCAGTCAGCTGAGAAGTTTGAAGTAGCTGGGAATCTTGTCCTCGCTAGTAACTAGTAGATAAGTTGATTTAATTTGATAACAGTGTCCAAGGACAAAAAATAGTATGCAATATATTACAAAATTCAAGTTGCAGCAAAAGGAATTAATATGAGACAAACAATTCTTGAATATAGAGAACAAGAGGACTTAGAAAGGTGTCCGCACCTCTGGGGCTATGATCTTATTGGCATCACAGAGATGTGCTGAAGTGTTGGAATAGAGGGAAACAGCCCACTCAGCAAGGACATCCAGGGAAGATGAGGAGGCCCTGCTGCCCTCCATGTCAGTGACCACTGGAGTGCATGGATGTCTGTCTGGGGGTAGAGGGGATAACAGAGACTTACGGGTCAGGATTAAAGCCAGGCCAGGGTGAGTTGACGTTGGAACGAAGGTCTCTACAGGCCACCCACCTGGGAAGACTGAGTGGATGAAGCCCTCCATAAATGTACAGAAGTGGCCTGACTTTCACAAGATCTGGTCCTCATGGGAAACTTCGACCACCTTGAAATCTGTAGAATGGGAAAACAGCCAAGCATATGCAATCCAGGAGGTTCCTGGAATGAGTTGATGATATCCTCCTTCCCAAAGAGATGGAGGAGAACAATAAGGAATGGTTCTATGCAGGACCTTATTCTCAACAAGAAGAGGGCTGGTAGGACTGTGAAGCCCAAGAGCAGCCTTGGCTTCAGTGACCATGAAATGGTGGAGTTTAATATCCTTAGGACTGCAAGGACAGCATGCAACAAGCTCAGCAGCCTGGACTTCAGCTGTTTGTCTTTGGGGTCTGTTTCACAGAGTTCCATGAGATAGAGCCCCAAGGGAAAGAGAGGCTCAAGAAAGCTACTTAATATACAAGACTCACCTCCACTGTTGTATTTGATAAGTTGTGGCAGTCTGGTGTGAAGCTCCCACTGACAGCAAAAGGGGAAATATAACCCCCATTTTCAAAAGCAGAAACAAAAATAATGAGAAACTGCAGGACAGTCTCGCCTCTGTGACTGGCAAAGTCCTGGAGCAGATTCTTCAGGAATCTTTTGTTATGAAACAATATATACCACAATGCAGTAAGAAAGACCAAGCTCCAAAAACTTCAAGTTATGTTTCTGTTTGTATATTCTGGATAATAAAAAGTGCACAAAGGGAGCTAAGGAGATGCTAGCACAAGCAGATTATAAATGGAAAAGAAAGCTGTTCTACCTCTCTAATTGAATTGTATACAAACATTTCTGTTTCTGTATTCATACAATCATTATCACAGATTGAGAGATTATGCAATTTATTTAAATAACTTGATTTTGTTGAACCAACTGCATTAGAGCTCTACCCAAAGAATTTACTTGAATAGAATATTAATGGGAATATATTTCCTGAATTTATGGCTTATGTTTGCAGATAGTAGCAGAGGGCTGTAAAGAAAAAAGGAGACATAGCTTTTTAATAGAGAATATGCAGGATGATAGTGTAAAAACAACATCTCTTTGTTTTCAGGGCTATAACCCACATTTTTAAAAATTCTGTATTATAAATTAGAGATCATAATTACAAGATACGTGGAAGAGAAAGAAATGAAGATGTGACTAGGTTCAAAAACTTCAGGATTTGTGGGTTCTTGGTGCTGACTGTGAAAGGAACAGAAACCGTTTTGTTCTACTGATTACTTTCATTTGTAAAGCTAAATTATTGATATTGTCCACTTTTGAATACTTACAAATGTCACTGAAGTTGAATGACCTTTTTCTGTCACATGTGGTAAAGTATCTACTGAAAATATAACAAACCAAAGGTTGGGCTCAATGATCTTGGAGGTTTCTTCCAACCTTATGCTTCTATGGTACTATGAAATATGGGGATCTAAAAGAGAAGAATCTAATATTTTCTTAATTTCTTGCTCCCCAATAACTCCCTTCAATGACTCAATAAATTATGCATTAATTAAACTAATTCCTTCATTCATTACTAATCATTTCTGTTCTACTAAAAAAAGTCTCTGCAGCAAACATGGTTCTATTGCTTTAGCAGAGTGCAGAAACTAGATCAATAATATTTTAAGAACATCATTCTAAAGTATGCCTTGGATACCTCATACAATCATAGACAATTACTGTCTCTCTATTCTTATTCAGAAAATTATCTGCTGACACTCTTCTGCTTTGTGAAGACATTCTGATCTTAGCTTTTCAGGAAAGCCTATTATATATAGATTTGGAACTGAAATTCTTCCATTGTCCCTCGTTCCTTTTATTGCTGTTGCCCTTGAGGATTTTATAGCATCTCTTATATCTTGTATAGGTTGGAAATTTCAAAATGGTTACTTATTTTTTATTGTAAGACAATATCCATGTTTCAACAGATATTTTCTCATAAGCATCAATAATATTTACATGAATATTTAAATTTATTTTGTGAAAACAATTAAAGACAATCCCTGAAACAAGATTTAACATAGAAGATGGATGGAAGTAGAACTATATCTGTATTGCCAATCTCTATTGCTTTGGATAGGAGCAACCAAAAGGACTTAAATGTAGCATGGAAGATACTGATGCTGATTTCAGTGTGCAAAGAGTTATTTGTGGTTCAATATCTGATGGCATATGTCAACTTTAAAGGCAAATAAAAACAAGAAATTGAAGGAAGTTAAAAAAAAAGGAACTAAGGAAGTGGAAGTTTTTTTTCTATCTGCTAGCTAGGAAAAGGAAAAATAGATGGATTTCAAAACTGTGTGTTTCTGGACATCCTTTTCAGTGCAGCAGGCGGTTCCCTGAATAATTCTTCACGCCAGCCATGATGTTCCATCAGGCTGTGCTCATTGCATGAGTATCACTGCCTGGAGCATACTTTGATCAGTTGCAGATGATGCACATGAAAATTGAATATTACTGTGCAAATGTCTATTTTAGATAATGCTTGTTAGTTATTTAAATTGTTGACAAACATTGTCTACTAGATTCTGGTTTCCTAAAATAAAGTTATACAAGCTAAGATGTACTAAGCAAAAGGCAGAAACTTGGGAGGTATGGGGGAAGAACAACCAATACTCACATTCGTGGCAATTGTCACCCATAAGAAGCTCCTTGTAACAGATGGAAATTATCCAAACTGTCTCAAATTTTTCAAGTTAAGGTCTCCAAGCTAAGAGTGCTTTGGATTATAAATCTGAGATAATATGTGGAGACAAGGTAAACAGGAAAAGAAACTGGGCAAAGCATTCTATTGTTAGAAAACTAATATTTGAGATGAACTAGGAGTAAACATGAAGGAAAATCTAGAAATGCAATAGAAGTGGTCTGTGTATGGATTACAAACCTGGTTTCATAACAAAGCAGTCATCTTTTCCTTTCTGCTTCTTGTCTCATGTGTCTAGAAAAGTCATATTTCAGAAAACTTTTTTGCCCAATTTTTCTTTGTCTCTACTTGTTCTTTCTTCGTCTCTCCATTTCTGTTTCAGTCTAAGTTATTTCAAACTATTTCTTCACCCTCCTTTCCCCTACTTTAACACCTTCAGTGCTCCAGCTCTTCCCATTTTTTCCCTTCTCATTTCCTTTGATTTCTTCCTTTTTGTTCACACTTAATGTATGTCTCCACATTCTGATACTCACACCTTTGTACTGTGCTTTAAGATTTCCCTCTGAAATGCCAAAGATTTCTTTTTCTCTTTGCCTTAGAAAATCCTGCCTCCTTATGTTCCCGCCTCTCTGTCTGCTCTTTGGCCCCTCAACCATTTTTATCTTCATTCCCCTTGAGAAACCTTGCCCTCAGCCATTCCTGTCTTTTTCCCTTCTTGAACATACCCCAGTATCTAGGGATAGGGCCACTCCACTTTTGAAGTAAATTGAGGATGTTTCTGTTAGTGGAGTAAAAGTCAGGTAAGTTTAGACTTTGATGAAGTGGAAGAGCAAATACTAGTAGAAATGTGATGAATGTTTCTGGAAGGATAAAATTATACTTTTACTTTTTCAGTCTTCTTCATAGACAGCACAGGAATACAGTAAGACTCTTCAGCTAAATTTTATTTTAAAGAGAGACAGGTAATATAAGTAATAGATAAGTTTCCTTTTGTAATAAATCAGATTTTGAAGGTTGAAAGCTTTTAAAAGGTAGTATATCCCAATGGCCAACTTCCCAAGCCTTTGATTGTGTTATTAGGTGAAGATGGAGGAAAAAAGCTGGTGGAACATATTAAGAATATACTAAGAATGGTCTCTTGAGCAGTCACTTTAGTTGCCCTAGAGATATCACTGTGCAGTACGGGTTACAAAAGAGCAGCATTGCCAGAACAAAAGCTGAAAATGCAGTTCTACAGGGACACATCACTCTACCTAAAGCAATTCATTAGTGCCCCTGATACTTAGGCAAATAGCCTTTTGTGCTCTCCCCTTCTGCACTCAGAGCCACAGCACTAGAAATAGCATGCAGGAGATGTGCTCCTGCCTAGTATTGTAGATTTTCTCTAATGCTGTACCTCGCAGAAAAACACAGATACAGGACAACAGTTTTATTATATATATTTTTTATTTCCCTTTTAACAACTCTAGTAACTTACTCTCCCACTTCAATTTCACCAGGTATAGAATCCATTTCTACTTAGGAGTCTGTGTGAAGCCTCAATTTAGTTCACTCATCATTGTGCACCTAACACGGGAGAATTTTTTCCTGTAGGTTTGTGAAAACAATTATTAGGCTGATTTTCATTCAGATGCAAATATGAAACAAATCCAAACAGAGTGGAAAGCCTGTAGGCTCAGCTGACAGACTGAGAAAGACTTGCAAATCAGCCCCCTGTTGCCAGCATACACCAAGCGAGATGGTTAAAAGATGTTGAGGTAGACAGTGTTGTGGTATTTCTCATTACTAAAGGTCACTGCTATGCTGGTTCATCACCATTTTTTGGAGAGAACTGCAGAAGGTTGTGCGAGAGAAAGGAAAGTATTACACAGGAGACAAGAAATACTGCAATGCATTAGGCAGACAAAAAAAGCACTTAGTGATTTCAGAGGAGTTGCATGGATTTAACCTGGGGCAGAATTTGGCTCTGACTGCTCTATCTGCATATAACTTCCCAGTACCCAGCGCACTAAGTGTGATCTTACTTACAGGGCTGTAAATCCAGAGTACCACTACTGAAGACAACTGTTCCAAAACAAATCAAGGCAATCCAGATTGATGGTGCTGTAAATGAAATCACACTCTGACCTTAAGTACTTGCTCTGCCTCAGGTAACATTTTTTTCAAGTCATCCTGATAAAAAATTTTTCATTACAAAATCCAGCTTCACTGCTTTTGTGGGCTCACAGTGTTATGCTCTGGCATTATTTTGTTTCTTCTGGACTCTCTCCATTTTAAAAGAAAAAAGCAGTCAAAGTTGCTGTAGCCATTTTTGTAGGACAAGGATGTCATGCAAAAAGAAGGCAAATTTATCTCCTTTCTGTCATTTCATCAGCGAATCATTCATTTTTTGCTGATCACTTATTTAAACCCTTTCTAACATGTAGCTGTCTTTAAAAGGATGACCTATTTCTTACACTTCCCTCTCCAGACAACCTTTCTAGAATCCATCTCCTTCCACTGTCTCTGACAATCTCAATTACAGTGCTTGTTGGTCCAGCAAGATAACAAAGGCAGAAAATGCAGCACTGCAAGTGCACTGTTGCTGTCAGTAGCACAGAGAGCTGAGCAGACAAAAAGTAAAATGAAATGTAACCTTTTACTCCTTAAATATGACTTTGGAAACCAAGTTTTAGATCACTTCAATTCTGTCACTGTAAACAAAAATTATTGACCTATTTGCCAAAGATGGTGGCAAGTTAGGTAGAGCATCTCTTATTTTGGCAGGAGCAGTAACAGGTAGATTCGTCAAGTCACTCCAGAAAACAAGGCAGTGGAAAGGATATCTCCCCACCTGCTACTTCCATTACTAATGCTCTCAAATGGCTTCACCAGCTTTCAGTGCTGCCACAGCTGCTGCTTCATGGACTGAACATTTCAGTCTTTGGCGGCAAGAAGCCAGATGACACTACTTATGCAATTTATATCCCTTGTGACATGTACAATTAATGACAGGCCTTCTTTCCTCCCCATTACTTTTGTTGCTCTGAAGGACTACTCCAAATCTGAAGGACCTGTTTCATGTTTATTGTTATTAATCTGAATCACAGTTGCTTCAAGACAGGTCAATCAGAATCCTGTTGTATTAAGTGTCCTACATAAATAATTTGATCCCTTTTAGAGATTAAATACAATCCTTGGATTTTGAGCCCCTTTTTTAATGTAACTCTCATTTTTTACATACAGATTCTTTTAGCTTTGTCTAAATGCCAGCCATCAACTCCACTACTGCTTAGCTGCATTCACGGAATTGGCCTTGGTGAAAAAGCTGCTAGATTGCACATCCTTCGGAAGAGTAGATTTGCTTTTCCTCCCTGTTTATAGAGAACCAGGCATATGTGGTGTTTCAGGCTGTATCAATTACCTTTGCAAAACTCAATTATATGCTGCTTTATAATTAGCTGATGGATGCAGGTCATTACCCTACTGTTGATATCATAGCTCCTCTCCACTTCTCCATTTTGCAAACACACAGGTGGAAAATGAAAGGGTTTTTTTGTATAGTCCCTAACCCACATGTCCAAATATTTTTACTTTGTTATATGTTTCCCTGTATCACATAAATATATTCTTTCTTCACAAAAACAGTATCTAATTCTACTTTTTTACACTTACATGAATTTCAAATCTAGTCTATTAAATCTGGTTAAGCTAATCCTGAATCACCGGGAGGGCAAACTTAGTAGACCATCCTAAATCTCCTTTTACTTCTGCCCTTGATTATTCATCATTTAACAACAGTTTCATACTTCTCTCTCCGGGTACAAAATTCATCCATTGACGACTAGAATAATTTTGTGACCACAAGGTAGGTAGGCAGTTTTAAGGTGAGACACTGTCCTTTCCAGAGACCAGCTAGGATCTTTATGTACCTAGGGAATATATTCATGTCTAATTTAATGAAACTGCAGCAGGCCACATCAGTGTCTGAGATACAGACAAAGTACATATACATCGGTGAGTTTTGAAGAAAGAAACAATTCCAAAGAACTCCCCATTCTCTTAGTACGGAAAGAAAACATACCAGCTATTATCCATCTGAGGCATGCAAAAAAAAGTTAAGTTAAAATTAAAAGGTTATTTACATAAAGAGTTTAAAACCCAAAATCATAGTATATTTGTCAAATATTAACTAGGCCTTTATTTGTATAATATGGCTGTCACTGACATAGTCATGAGGTCAAATCCTTGTTTATGACATGGTTGGACTAGGAAAGTTTATCTACAATCACAGACTCTGCCACAGAAAATAAAAAATCTAAAGTGTTGAGATGCACAGCACCATTCCAAATCTCACTAATCTTAGAATAAACAGAATTTAATATGCCTTGCTGTGTATTATGTTAAGAATCACATTTGTATTGTATCAGCTTGACCCTTGCAACATGAATCTTATCTATGCAAATGAAAGTTATTTCCCTTGTGTTCATTATATCAACATATCAACATGTTCATTATATCAAGGGTATTCTTTCTTGGTGCTTTTTATGTGTAAAATACTAAGACTCACATACTGAGTGCCTGAGAATAAAATCAGATAAGATATTAAATGGCTTTTTATTTCTCCCACCTACACAATTAGAGAAATGTATTAAAATGTCCTTCAAATAATAAATCTTTTTATAATTTTATTATACTTTGTATAATCTTAGTAAACTTCTGCTTGGTACAGTCACTGGCAACAAGACAGGTACTTTCTTATAATCCATTTTCAACAAAATGCACATCAAGACTGTTTGACTATGTAGCAGCTGAAATAAACTGCAAACAGGCATCCTAATTTTTTCTTTGCAATTATATTCCTAAAAATATTATTGAAAATATATAAATTTTAATTTTTTTCTATGGCCTGGGAAGCCTATTTCCTTTGATTCAGACTGCCTAAGACACTACCTGAATATGAATGATACAAATCTAAGTACACCTTCACAGTAGAATTTAATCTTGCTATGTTTTGAATGTAATAAACAGGGAATATAAATATTTTTGATCAATCACATTACTCAGTACAACTTTAGAAGTTCAGTTGAACTAGAAGTCTTATTTTTTTATTGCATAAAAATATTTTCCAAGTTTTTCACATTTTTGTTCGTCACCAAATGGGAATGAGACATGAGACTTGCTAAACAAGTTGAAATTATAATTTCTTAAGTGAGATTTAATAAGTCTATCTTTATACACGATAACTGCAGGCAAATATGAAGTTTAAATTTGAAATTTTAAACTCCCTCTATAAGCAGTTAGACTGATAAGATGAAGCTTGCTCAGCAAGCAGGTTAGGTTACAGTTGGTAAGTGGCCTTCAGTACAGATTCCACCTTCCACCACTTTCCTCCACAACTATAATAACTGAAGTGCTAAATAATTTTTTCCATATTTCCAATTATCCAATCTTTGAAAAACTAATTCCTCATATTTCAGGGTCTAAATCCTGTACATGCAGGGTATTTTAAGAAACCATAAGAAGAGAAGGATAAAAGAATATGTCATTGCATTTTCAAGTTAGATAAGGGAGAGTATAAGGAAAACAGAACCAAGCTTTCCTAGGGATGCATAGTGGCAGGAAGAGAGACAACAGAAACTAGTTACAACAAAGAAAATTATGGTCAGGTATAAGAGTAACTTGTTAATGATAAAGACTCTTAAATATTGGAGCAGGTACTCAGAGGGAAATGAAGCCTTGTTTTGAGTAGAAGAGTCGGACTGGATGGCTCCAAGCCTCCTTCCTGATTCTTGACACTTAATCCTCTGATTCTACTTAAAAAGGAAAATATCTTCCCATCATTAATCTTATTATTTCTATGAATTAATGTTAGTTCTTAATTAGACCTGAGAGATAAACACTAAATCTTTATTCCTTCTTATTTGCTCTTTTGACAAAGTATCTGTAGTCTCACATCCCACACATATACAGCAAGGGGAAATGCTATTCCTGTGAATAAAGATAATTGTGAAAATTTCACATTAGATATTTCCAGAACATAAGGAACTGGAAAGAGTAGAAGTATCTATATGGAAAATAGTTTAGGTATTTGACTATACATACCAGACCGTAACTTCTGCTCTGCTAGTTACAATGCTGGCTCAATGGCTATAATTCTTGTCTCTATTCAGCAGTTTATTTAAAAATCTGACTTTATTCAGATTTGAAGCCTGTATTGAGGCTTCATATGCTTAAGAATGTATTTTTAATTTAAGTTCTTCATAATTGAATTATGAAGACTAATAATACATCTTCCTTTATATGACAAGAATTTTCCCATCCACAAATTCCTTGTCAAAGGAAGTCTGTTCATGACATATTATCTCAACTGGTCCCTGTCCTACTAACAGCTACACAAGCAGAAGATTTTAATCACCATAAAAGTCTGTGGTTAAGATTTTTAAGCACTAGTAAGGCTTTTTTATGATAAAAATGCCATTTAAACCCTTAAGCAAACCTGGTAATTTTTACTCTAATTGAAATCACACTTTCATATTTGCCGCTATATATTTGAAAATTTTAAAAATTTCTAAAAGTAACCAAGAAGGATATAAAATGTGTAAGCATGAAAACAAATTTGGGATGAAAATGGATTGGTTTTTAATTGGTAAAACTTAGACAATTCAAATACCAATCTGTGAATCATACAAATCCATGGTCTTCCTGCAGAGCTGGCCATGTGGGGCCATGTGAGGTTACATGTTTAGATTTTAAGGCAGAAATATGCAGTTGTCATTTAGAATTTCACAGAGTAAATCTTTACATTTAAATGAGTAAAACAACTGAATTTCTTTAAATGAGTAAAAACAACTGAAATTATTGAACATATCCAAGCCATAGCTTCTCCCAAGACAAGACATTTTTACTCTCTGATTATACTGCATCTTGATGAAAATCTGAGTCTACTATAACTTTGACAATTGATATACAAATGTCCTTTGAAGCACATCTCTGGACACATAACTGGTGTCCTGTTTTTACAGCTAACCTGAGGATTCTTTCAGCATAAAGATCTTTTTTTTAGGCCTTCACACTGTGAAGTTTTCTGATATGTCTACCTGTCAAGGTCAAATTTTTAAAACTGCTTGAGCCACCTTTTTTTTTTCCCAGAATTTATTGCAACTGCAAATTTCCAGAGAAAAGAAATCCTGCCTCCTAGCTCACTTTTCTACAATTTGTGAAAAATGCTCAAGGACCAGCCCTTCAATGCTCAGTTTGTAGGCTTCAGAGTGAGCCCCTGCTTATTCCAGAGCTGTCCTTGGAAAGGTTTCTTTGCAGCAGATGTAATTGGTGATTGCCAAAATTTGGGTGCTGGCTGAGATGAGCCACAACACTCATAGTTCCTGTCAAACATAGATAGCTATTTGTTCCGAGGGTCTGCAAGCTAGTGCAGGTGTAAAATAAAAACAAGAAGAAATAGAGCAGTTTCAAATAGATTTTATCACTTTCTACTAAGAACTATGTTAGATAGAACAAGAGAATTTTAGTTGTCCTGAAGTGATTAATTTTTAAAAGTATTAATGGATTTTATTGTTTCTTCTTCATACATATAAGCATACATATAAACTAGTACATAATAAAATAATTAACACAGCCTGATAAGTTTCTTTTTTCTATATCAGTATAGACTTTAGTCATTGCTTAGATTATTTAATAAATGTTAATAAGCACATAATCAGTGTTATTAGATGAACAGATTCCAAAGCTCACTATAATGAAAGGTCTATTGACAAGGGAAGAAGAAATAAGACACAGCTCTGAAAGAGATTTAAAAACAAAACAAAACAAACAAAAAAACATCCAGCTGGGAAAAGAACAAGCTTGAAAGATATTAAATCATGTAAAGTGTCTGATTGATCCTGACTTTTAATTCCCCTCTCAAAAAGAAAACCACAGTGAAGCATGCCTATCACAGTTAAATTTAGACTGATAAAACCACAAATTTATTGTGTTTTAAATAGTATTAGAATTACGGGGGCTTTTAAAGAAGTCAAGACATTTCTCTTTCCAGTGCAATGACAGGCATAAATACCAAAAAAAGAATCAAGGAGACAAGAGGAGAAGTGAAGGGAGGAACAGGGGAAACATTTGTTGGAAAAAGCATCCATGGAAAACATTTTCAATATATTGGGCTATTGTTTGAAGTAGAGTTCAAGGGACTGACTGTATGCAGGTAAGAAGGGATAGATGACAGTAACAGAGAAATTCATCCATAAAAGCGTGTGATAGATGTTGCAGTGGCAGAATCAAATATTTACAAGTACAAAATGAGAGAACTGAGTCTGTGCATCCCTAGTTCTTTTCCCTAGTGTATATGCATTATAATACATAATCACACATTGTATTTTTTTCTTCACTGGACCCCCTACCCCATTGAGTGAACAGAATGGATGGTGATCAATTTAAAAAGAACAGCTATTCAATGTTTTGCTTTATCCTCATTGTTCATTTTGTGGACTTATGCCTTATCTACTGCACGCTATTCAGAGGCTGCAATGAAGACAGAATTATTAATTTCCTCATGGGCTTTTCTCTGGCAGTCAGTTCCGTGATGCTCTTCAAGCATTAATTTATCTTCACAAAGTGCAGTGTGATGTGAGAGGTTACTGTTATCCCCACATTACAGAAAGCAAGCTGAACAGTGAGACAGCAGGAGACTGTTTACAGTACACAATTGAAGGTTTAGCAACTGATTTCCCAAATTACGTAAGGTAACACTTTGCGTGTTCAAGACAATATTCACATAGACTTTGGTTGTATCTGAGAATAGCCAGAATGCAGACCCACAGAAATCAGAAAAAGAGACACCCGTGCTTAGCTGTTTCTATGATAGAACCAAACTGGACCTCTACAGCAGAGATGAAATCCAAATATCTGCTTTGTTCACATCCCAAGCTGCATCAAAAAAATAGATCATATGGAAAGCACCCCAAATTCACATTCCCAGCAGGTCCAGATAATGCTCTGAATAAAGCATGGGCTCCCATGGTAGATGACCTAAGTGGCCATTGAATCAAAGTTTTTATGAATTTATGACAGAATTTGGAATTGAAGTTAGAGGGTAATGTGTCATTTTGTGACTTTATAATTCCTGTTTTGGCAACTACAACAATGCTTTATAAAGTAGGGCAAATAGCTATTTCTGTGGTAGCTTCTGCACTTTAAATAATTTTAAAAGGAAGTAAACAGAAGCTCTTCTACATACAATACCACATTGTCTTTTCACAGATCTGGGAGGTCTGCATGGTTTTTGGCGAGTTCCAGTCACAGTACAAGTGCTCTCAGCAGAGGGATATTGTGGAAGCCAGTATTAAGGGAATGAGTCAGACTTACCCTGCTTATCACAGACCTGAGGTCTGACAATCTTACTGCCTTAGACATCCCAGGAACAATGAACTGACCACATACCTCATAAATGTGTTGAATCATCTTCACACTGAATCAGTGACTTCCTTTTTTGGGTTGGTCCCAACAGGATAACCTGAAGATCTTACATGAAGCAGACTTCACCTCTAGTCAGCCTTAGCTCAGAATTCCTTAGAGTTAAGTCCTGCTTAATCCTTTCAGCCTTGTACTGAGTATCTTAGTTGGGCTGATGTTTATATATGAGAAAATAGCATGAGATAAAATCTTGCATTTCCTACACTTGTGAAGCAAACTAATCCAGAATCACATCTAACCCTACCTAACATGCTGCTGGGTAATATGGGTTTAAGATTTTTTCTCATTCTGTCTTCTCCTCTATGTACATAACATTTTAAGTGTGAATATTACAAAGCTGAAAATATGAATAGAAGTCAAACATGGTGTTAAGGATTCTTTTTTTAATGAATATGAAACTACATGCTGTTCTCCAGATGCAAAAGGGAAAAAAACAAAAAAATTAGCAATACTTTTGCAATTATTAAAAGAGAAGGAAGGATCACAACATGTTCATTGGGTTTTTCCAAAGTAAATCAATAATAATGTCAGACAAATAATTTTATATTGTTTCTCCAATGATCATTTATGCTTGAATTCCACTGTGAAAGATGATGTATTCATCTACTTTTTGTAGCGTCCACCTTCTACTATGAATAGCAACTGAGTATCAATATATTTCTAATCATATCCCAAACTGACCAAAGTTTCCCACTGCAAAAACATCTGGGTGGAATTTAGTACAAAAACAGGGTATGAAAGCCAGGTATATTTACAGCAGCTTTTCTTTGGATAAGTTACTTTCAGGTGAATGCATCCCACAGTTTTGTCTTTCTTTGACTTTCTTGTATATATGAACGAGATAGGAAGAGTTTAAAAACTTCTAATTTCTCAAGTACATTGCAATTTTGAAAAAGCAAGTCATAGTTGACTTACATGTAATCAGAAGAGATGTTTGACTGTGAAACTCTCAGTGATAAAGTAGAGGTTAAGTGCAGTTTTCTCCTCTGCTGGCACTGGTGAATGCCCAAGGAGACTCCCCCATCAGTGTGAGGTCAAAAATAACAAGTGCAACTCATTCACTTAAAACTCTCTTATTTCTCACTGTAGACCATTGATCTTCAGATGTTACAGGGAAAAATCCTCACTCAAAATCTCTGAAACAACTGCTTTCCACAAAAAGAGCACCAGAGAAACATTGTGATTTATTTCATTAGAGAAAATACATAAAAGAATTCTCAGTATTATGAATAATACATTTTTGAGCAGAAAAGAAGGTGTATTTTCTAATTTTTAAGATAAAACTTAAAACATTTTTTCACAACTCCTCATCCTCATTAACTTTTGTGAACCAAGTTTTTCCTTTTTAATGGGACTTCAAATTGCAAATACCTTGCTAAGAAATGCTCTTCTCTGCGCTTTATCAACATGACATTTCTAATAGAAAATGCTGACAATCTTGTCAAACATTCTACCTCTCTGCAGCAAAAAATAATGCAATATCCCTCAGTGGTAGTTGAGATAATACACCAAATCACTTCAAATTAACCGGTGTTGCACAAGTGCATCATCACTGAATTGACATGACACAAGACGTAGTAGACATGCACTGATGTACAACTAGAAGAAAATATTGGGAAACCAATCAAATTCTCCCAACAATGAAGAGGTTGCAGTTTAGGAGGTTTTTTCCTTTTTTTGCAAGGGTTATTAGAACAATATGTTTTGGCAACAAATTATACTGGATTCTATTTTGTTTCATTTTATAGTCATAACTGAATCTCAACTGCTTCTTGTATTTGATTGCCTTCAAAAGTTTACTTTTTCTTTTTACTCCTATAAAGAAGAAACTTAGCAGCAAGTAGAGCTAAAGGAGGCCTATACTTTACCCCAGTATCATACCCTACAAAAGATGTCATGGCAAAAAATTGAAGTTGCCAAACTAAAGCAGACAGAGCACAGATTTATCTTAGAAACCTTCCCGCTGCTTAGTGCAGTGACTAACGTCAACGTAAGCAGAAACCCAGATCTGTATCTCACACATGCATCATTTTACTGGCTGCTTTCATCAAGATCTACATGGGGTTTGATCTTGACCAGAAATTCTATTTTGGCTGTAAGAAAGCTATTTGCAATTTATATTTTGTTAAAACAAATTTATCAAATCAAATGCTCAAGCAAAGCTCTAATATCAATAAATTAAAAATCAGAATAAAACATAGATTTCTATATGAGATCTTCTTTTATGAGCATCCTTAAAGCACAGAACATCACATTAACTCATTCAATCATCCATGCTATGGCACAGCTCTATATTTCCTTCCAGAAAGATAGTTTATGGTTTGAGAAACCTTTTCCTTCACAAAATGAGCAAGGACACAAGAAACCTAATACATCTCTCATTGAAAAATAGCATTCCTACTAAGAAGATAAGTGGTGTCATTTTTGAAAACTGATCCATATTTCTCTAGTAAAAAAATATTTAGTCCTTCAGAAGAAAGGGAGGGCTAGGTTCACTGATAGACTTTGTCCTTTCTGTCACAACGTTTTACTACCCTTTTCTCTGCTGGGTTCCCAGCTGTAGTGATTGTGTGTAGCTGATGTTAAGGCAGTATGGCATGAGCTGTTCCAAAGCCAACAGGATATTCTAAAGTACCAGAAAAGGGGAGGGGAGTGCATGTAATAATCATGCTGTTCTGCACTTTCTATGACAGCCCGGTGCTGCTGTACAGATAAGCCAAGACACATGGCAATTCTAATGAAGCCTTTTTTTTTTTTTGTATTAGAGGAGCTTTCTAAAGGCAGCTAGGAAACATCACCAACAATTTCCCAAATTCATAACTCCATGGTATTATTGGGGATTTTAAGGTAAATTAATATGTAAATTTTAAACTTTTTGGTTCACTTTGTTTATAATTATTTATCTTCCTTGTATTTCCCACCAATTGTGTAGAATCAAATAAAAAACATACACCTCAAAATACAACTGCTGTTAGTCTAGTGGTATCTTGAAGAGAATCCAAGACTAATCATCTGTTCTTCCAGAAATAAAGACCTGTGTTTTACAATACTTCCCATGATCTCTTTCATGTGCCTTCCTGCTTGTTTTCTTTCCACTGTGACTTTTTTCCTTATATTTGGGTGGATTTTTTTCTTTTTGCAACATGTAACTGAAGTCTCTTCCCTAACACAGTGTACATTGGAAATTACTCTTCTCTACGAACCACCATAGATAAAAATTGAAATTAGATCCTTCCTTAGCCTCCACTTTTCCAGCCAGTTCACTCAAGCTGTCTTCAGATGTCCTAGAGCTTCTCCACTGGATTCATTCCAGTTCACATATTACTTTTTTTCCACCAAAAGCTCTGAACTAGGCATGATACTCTAGAAGAGCCCTTCTAAAGGCCGAGAAGAAGAGAATAAATGTTTTACTTTATTTTATTCCATTCTCTTGATAATGCAACCCAACCTGTGGTTACTTTTAATCAGCATAAGGAGAAACTAGTGACTTATTTTCAATTTTTGTCCCCCATGACCCTCAGGATTTCTGCAGAGGTGTATTCTATCAAGTCATTGGCACACCTGTGTTAGTGTAAGGGATTTATTTTATCCCAGGTGCTGGGCATTTTGGTATTTGTCCTTGCTGAACCCTGTGCAGTTCCTGCCAGCGCATTCCTCCATCTTGTCAAGGGCCATCTGACAGCCTTTCCCTCCAGAGATTCAATGTCTCCCCTCAGTGTGGTGTATCTGTGGACGCGCTGAATTCCCCCCATGATCCAGATCTTGCTGAACATGTTAATTAGTGACCTGGTACCAGCCTTTGAGGAACCTTCATGAACAGCTGTCAGTCAGACTCACTGATCACTGTTTTCTGAGTTAAATAATGCAGGAAATTACTGCATTAAAGGGATAATTTTTTGCATGAGTCTAGGATTTTCTGTGACATGCAGGCAGAAGGGTATTTTCAGATTGTGTAAAACTGATTCTGATATGTTTTAGGGAGATTGTGGTGATGTGGAAGTCTCTTTATGTCAAGTTTCCCAATGGTGGGTATGGGAGGGATCAAGAAAACTGAGAAGGAATGAGCAGGGAAGACAGGGTTATATAGGAGTCAGTTAAGGATGAACAGGATGCCTGTCAGTTTGCTTTTCTATCTAAACCATGTATTTATCATATTCCCATTAAAACATGTTTCTAAATATTTTCTCTGCTTGTACTCCATGTTCTGAGTGGTTAAATGTGAATGATAACAAACTTCTTGTGGAATGGGAAAAAAAATAAGTGGCCTGACTACAAGCAACTGAAGTGGAAATACATAGCTCAGGGGCTTGTAGATCCAAGTACCAGCAACTAGAGACCAGGGATTTAGGAGTTACCCAGAGGTCTAAACTGTGTAAGTTTGTGTGATGTCTGATTACCAGCACTTAGAATGGGACTACAGTTTCCAGGGGCTCAAATGTCCAAGAGGAGACCAAAAGACTGGTCATTTCTACATTGACATAGGAATTAGTATACCTGAAGTCTTTGAGACCATCTACTGCAGTAATACATAGCAGCTGCCTATATATTTCACTGATGCCTTCAATGTTAATCCATCAGAGTGGAGGACAGAGATCAGGCTTTCCATGGTGTTCATGTTTATGTGATGGCTGTGTGGATTTATGTGTGCTGGTGAAGGTAATATTCAGGCTGTATTATGGTGTATGGCTGCTGTGTGCACGTGTTGGATGTGACCCTTAGTGACCCTTCAAAGTTATGAGGGGCCTCCAACGACATCAGCCAGCTCTACCAGCCCACTCCAGGGCATGCAGTTTGATCCCAGGGACTTGTGTACACACAATTAGACATGCTACCTGACACCTTCCTCATCACTGCAAGTGGTATGTTTTCCTCAAACCCTGCAGCTAGATGCAGAGACTAGGAAGGCTGAAAGGAAATCTTGTCAGTAAAGACCAAGTAAAAAAAGGCAGTAGGTGGACTTCTCATTGGCACTACACCACCAAAGCCATTCAAGAGCTGACCCACATTTCAGCTGATCATTCCCCCAGTGCATTAAAAATGTGAGTGCTTCTAGCCACCCTTCACATGCTAGATTGTGCTCTGCTTATTTGCAAGCAGAATATTTAAAATAGATTGACACTCATGCTTTGTACCTAACAATGTAAATGTTGGTAATAGAAAAAGTGCAAGTACAATTTTAACTTCAGCTATGCTGGGCTTTTTATTCACTTTTTTTAATTCTGCCAACAGATATTCAATTTCTAATGCTAATGTCTAATACTAGGGTAATAAAAATGGTCACAACCAATTATTTTCTTGTATGCAAAGAAATAAGATGGGACTCT
>VRYO01002734.1:26957798-26972184 GCA_009812075.1 Sialia sialis
GATTTGTCCATAGATAAGCTGCACCTGAATATAAGCCACACTACTGGGGTAGGCTGGATTCTTCTATGAAAAAGGTGTGCCTTATATTTGTGAAATTACTGTACTAAAAATTCTAATCATTGTAAACTCAGGAAATCCTTTGTGCTGAGAACAGTTAGAGAGAAGCTGTCATGTATGTTTGATCTCTTCTTATGTCTTCTCAGCTTCTATTTAACACTACCACAACTGGGATGCTGAACTGGACAGATCCTGGATCTGAACTGGTGTGTACTTCTTTATAATTCATCCCTAGAATTGTATTCAATTGTTTGCCTACCAACAGTAAGCAACTCTTAGCATCCTCAGAGCACTAACCCATCAATAAATAGTTCCCCATTCAGTGATTAATTTTCACAGTTCTGATTTGTGAACAAAATTATACTCATCCTCCTTTAATCATCCTGACTGTATAGGACAGAATGGAAAAGATGAATGAAGGAAAATGTATGCAATCTGATTCTGAATTTATGTAAAAATCACATGTTTAGAGTAAAAATATGCAGAGTTTGGATAATGTTTTCAGATTTTCAGATTCAGAAGATTGCATTTCTAAGAATAAAAATATGTCAAAAAGATGCTAAACCTATAATAAGTGTTTATAGAAAAATCTGATTACCTAACAGATTATGCATCAAAGGCTCTTTAAAAGGCCTATACTTCTCTCTACATATGTGCTTTCTTTGGTATTGTCTTCTCCTTAACTTCCTGAAATATTTTTCTATTGTTGGTTAATGAAGATGGTCTCATCAAACAAATGCTTTTTTATAAAGGGAAAGCCTTTCAGTGTTCAGGAGTTTCTGAATAAAAATGCTAAATAATTCATGAACTATTCAAACTAATATTTGCAAATACATTAGTAATGAGTTCTGATGTAATGCACTCTCAGATATCTGATTAAGGCAATCTAGAATTCTTTGCAATGATCTCAGTTTATCATTGGATTACAAGAGCTTTGGCACACCGACTCCTTGAATCTGTTACTTGCAAATTCTAATTTATCTTTGACTATTAAAATAGAAAAGCTGAAGTAAGAGAAGTATGTGTCTCTTATCAGTTTAGAATGACATAAGCACCTCTCTTTACATAGGAGGTTAAGCTGTTGAATTCTAAAGGATTTGTAGGTGAACCTTGTTTAAGAGTAGATAAAGAAAATTAAAGCAATCTATGTGTAAATGAGAAAAATATTCTGAGAACATATGGAGATAAAATCCATTAAAAATATAGTCTGTACTGAAATGAAGTCATGGGAAGTACTTATGTCTTACTAGTTTTCCCTATATCTGTCCTCAGTTCAGGAAACAGTTGTTTGTTTTCTTGCTGTTTCCTTCTGTTACAGGGAAGAGACTCATCTTCCAGTCTTTCAGAAAGCTCTATGTACACTTCTAGGACTTCAACATGAGCAAAAAAAATCAAACACATTCAAAATCATAACACTTTCATTTGTCTAGGAATAGAAAAATTGTCTTGGGAAATACAAGTGAAAACACCATTTCACAGTTCTGATATGAATTTGTGTGCTACTTTGCATGCATTCTCACACAATTTTGGGATTCACAGCAAGATTGTACTCTACTTATTTGCAAGCAGAATATTTAAAATAGATTTACAGTCATGCTTTGTAGGTAACAATGTAAATGTTTGTAATAGAAAAAGCCTGAGTACATGCCTGTGCTTTATCTCACAACAGCAAAGATCAGAGCATGGTGATGTATGCATTTTAAATATTCTTTCATTGTGTCAGGTGCTGATGCTGACTGATTCATTGCAGAGAGGAAAAAAAAAAAAAGAAAAGAAACAGCACACTATCCCAAATTCACAGACCTTGGAGGTATCGTGTCTTTGCAGCCATAACAGTAAATTTGCAGAAAATAGCACAAATGCTGTCTTACAAGGAATCGGTGGGTGTTTATTATGACTAGAATGAGAATTAAATGCCACTTGCTGTAATCTAATATACCTCAGAAAAAAATACCTCTTAGGAAGTATCTCCATGAGCCAGAGATAAAAGTTATCATTAGATGAAGGCTGTACCAACCTACAGTTAAAAGAATGGGCTTTCCCAGAAGCAGAGATTACTTTCCCTTCACCCCTTTTCAAAAATCCTTATCATGGTTAGGCTTATACCAAAATAACCAGGGAATCCTTTCCATAGAGTTGAGAATATGCTAAAGAAATAACAAGCTACAAAATTTCACAGATTTAAGTCTCACAAAGTGTAGTTAAAATCTGTGTTTGTGTATTTGAAAACAAAAGCAAAAACAAAAAACCAAGCAACTAAAAAAAACAAAAGCAAGAAAACAAAAACAACAAAAAAGAACCCCCCCCCAAAAAAACAGCAACAAGACATTTCTATCTCAATAATAGGTTTCAAGTGATCAAGACCTATGTCTTTATGTTCACATCATTTTGAAACAGAAACAGAGATTGAGTTCTATTATTCACTACAAAAAACTCCAAACCATGAAAAAAGGAATGTTGTCTGTATTGGATGAGTCTTGCACTGAACACTGTGCTATAGAATTTAATTTATCTTAGATCAATAGTTCCATTTGAACTTTCTCAAAGCCTGCTGCTGTTTTCTCTGTTTTTGTGTGAACCTGTTTCTAAACTAATTATGTGGGACATTTGGCCACAATCCTAAAATAAGGTCTCTTAGAATCAATCACAGGATCTGTGTGTAGTCTCATGGCTGTTACCTTTTTTGTTCTATGAGCAATCTAATATGATTCTGATTTATATTTATCTTACAGGGAACTTCCTAAAGAAGGGCATGGTAAATGTACAAGAAAAGCCTGCTGTGACAGTCCTAGCTTATTTGGTTAGCATCTATGAATAAATAAACTGGTGAATTAATAAGCTGGTACCACCTTTTATAGCTATTCTTTTTCTCAGCTGGATGTTAAAATATTATCTCTTTTCTCAGAGCTTTTCCTTTTTATGTGCTCTGGACCTGAATTAACAGGTCATTATTTAATGGAAATTTTTTTAGGCTGATGTTACAATACAGTAATTGCCCATTTCAAGGCTTTTATTTTGGGTGTTTTCAGAGAGAAACAGCTTTGATTGTGATGTGACATTAGTGTATTACTATAAATAAAATTGCTGAGCTATTACTGATAAATGAAACAATGTGGGTGATGCAGACTTTGAAAAAAGATGTAAAGTGGCCATTGTTTCTTTTCCATGGGATGCCTTCTAATCTAAGTTTAACAAATGAAGTTTCAATCACCAAGACTCCTACTTAGCTTCCACATTTATCAGTGATACACGGACTTCATCTAAATAGTTATAATTTCTCAGGAAATCTTGTACAAAACAAAAATTAGAACAGAATAAGCAAGACAGAGCATAAGAACATTATGCCTTAAGGGCAATGCACATGTTAATTAATTTTAAATGTGTTTCTAAGTCATATTATTTGTATATAGGAAGCCCTGCTCATCAGTAAAACAAAACTAGCAATTAACACTAAAGATGTTTTATGATTATAAATGCTGAGTCAGGGAATCTCCCTTAAAACTCAGTGAACAAATTGTATGAAATGAATGAAACAGAATGAAACCAGATTCAATGTAATCCTTGAGTTCAAACTGGGATTGTATGTAGACCCAAGTGAAACAGAACCATTCCTATCAATTATTCCCCTGCAAGCATCAACAGGACTCAAGATCCAACAGGATTTTATCCCATTATAATTTTCGGTCAAGGAACCAGTGGATGTTTATGAAGAAACTAAAATGTGTGGAGGTATCTTCGTTGGTTGGATTTTTTTAATTTGTTTTGGTTTTTTGTTGGGTTTTTTTTTTTTTGGTTGGTTTGTTGGTTGGTTTTTTGGGGTGTTTTTTGTTGTTGTTTTGGGTTTTGTTTGTGGGCTGGGGGAATACTGTCTGGGAGAGAGATATGAAGAGCATCTTTAGGACAGTAGCATCTCAACTATTGTTGCTATTTCTCTACCAGTACTGGAAGGCCTATGCATTTTGGAAATAAAAGAAAAAAGCTGTAAGTTTTTTTCAGAAATGATAACAAGCTGAGGAATGCTGAAAATACAGAAGGGAACATGGAAGTAAGCCAATTAGCTAAAATATTATTTTTTTATTCAATATCCCCATGATTTCCAATAATCCTTTCTTCCAAGTTTTCACATATAGTCGTTCCACAGTGAAAGAAATACATTCACTGAAAGAAGCGTTAAACATTGATATTTGTATTGATTTAATGCTTCTTAAAAGTAGTCAATAATAATATCCCCAGCTGTACTGGGCTGGAACAGCAGTTTTGATTTGTAGCTCTGTGGTTCTGTTTGGGGTTTTTAATGGCTTTTACCCATTGGTTGATTAAAAAGGTTGAATAAAAGTGTTAGTTAAAACAGCACTATTCTAAAAAGGTAAAAGAGTACAGATATTTCTGGATTTTCAGAAATGGGCTTATTTACAGGTACTAGAGCCTAGGGATGAGTCCTTCAACTCAGAACACTGTGGGCTAGGTAGATAAAAGAGAAAGAAGCAGAGATCCTCATATTTTAGTAACATTTTGGATTTGGCTGATGTGAACTATTGAGTAAACCTGTTCACAGCAGTGCATGAAATCACTTTTCACTGAATATGAACATATATGATACTAGCTGAAGCAGTTTTGGGAAGGAATCTTAATTCTCTTTGAATTCCTGTAATTCCTGAAACTGTACCCAAATCCTTCATGTGAAATAAAGAGTTTACATGTTTTTATGTAAAATCATTTTTTGCTTTCCCAATAAAGATCTATTAATTTTAGCAAGTACAATAAGTAAAGACAGGTACAAAAGTAATATGTACAAAATGACAAAAAATAATAGTTTGAGGAAGCAAAACTAACATATTAATAGTAAACTTGGAACATAGAAAGTGTGCTTTACTCAATGTGGAAAACACAGAGATTTCAAAATTTTGTTTTTATATTCAAGAAGAAAATCCAAAATAAGATTTTTGAACAATTTCCAGGAAGCTAAAAGACAAGAAATACCAACTCTCTTTTGGTTTCCTGCTTATCACTGGAAGAAAATATGCACCAAGAATCAAGTTGAGTAAAAGACGTCACACAGACCATCCTGTTTATTGTAGATATTAAGTAGATATTTATTATTTATTTAATTTATTTTTACTTCAGATTTTGATTTATTCAAAGGACTTATTTGACTACTGTCACTAACACTATATCCTAAGATGTAGGTTGAACCAGGGTTTTTATGGGTCCTCTTAATTTGTATGTATGAAAAAAAGATGAAAAGATTTCTTTTTAAGTTGTCAAGAATGTACCAGGTCTTCTCAAAAATGTCATCACCCCACTGCCTATGTACCCTGGAGACTATTTAACACTGCAGGGAGGAGAAAGTAATAGAATATTGCATTAATTGTTCTTGCTGTTATTCAACCATGAGGAAATCTGAAACACCTGAAAAGATATGATTGGTCCCAGTTGGATAATACTGTAGTTTTACTAGTAAGAGCTAAGGCAAGGAGCCAAACAAGACAGATGCATTCTGAAATCAGAAGCATCTAAAATTGAAATTAGAGAGGAGACAGAAAGCAGACTAGCACCCAGAAGCTCCCACAGAATTGCTTCAGGTCTTGTACAATCACATTATATCTGTTAAACTTTTATTTAATCTCAACAGTCTTTCAATGGTGAAACAATCCTGTTGGAAAATAATTAAGGTGAAATACCATAAAACCTTTCTTTATTTAAAACTTCTTTTACGGTTTTCTCAGTCTTGCATGAAGGCAAGTATGCATTTATTTACCTGTCAAACTGCAGGAGCTGGTTTGCAATAAGAGAGACTTGAATGAGAAGAAGCAATTGCTGAAGGGAAAAGGTCAGTTTCTTTATAGGTATTATCAACAGAGAGAAGCAAGAACAAAGAAAATTAAGGTTATGTCATATAGCAAATAAAACTTCAAAGTGAACATTTTAATATAAGGCTAGCAAAAAAAAAAGGTGTATTAAGGTGTATTTAACTTTATTTTCTGTGTTATTATTTTTAAGGCACAGCAGTAATTCAGAATTGTGTTTGAGGTACTGGCCTACAACATTTGACCACACTTACAGTACAAGTGTAAAATCAATTTTCTGCACTCCCATTTATCTCGGTACTGATTTTAGCTGGCTCTCTAACAGAATGATTCTACTAGAGAGGTTATTTTACTTCAGAGTGGCATTTCAGAAGCCTTAAATGGTCTGAAGAGATGACATGTGACCTTTAGGAATATTTTGAACACTGCTTTCCTCTGAAGAAGAATTATTTAACCCTGTGTGGTTATATGAAGTCCCTCACTTTTCCCTTTGTACATCTCAAAATATGTCTGGCATTGACTTGTTTCAGCAAAACTGACTGTTGATCTTACTGAATTTTATAACAGAAGCTGAGGAAAAGCTAGGTTGAAGGTACTTATCATTATGCTTTTTTGGGGGAACATGTTGAGAAGATCAATTTGTTTCATTTATAATTGTGCGAATCACATCTCTGGATTCTCAAACTTTATGATATTTTTATCACTGTTAAAAATATAGTGCTGGTGTCTGTCCAAATGAAATTAAAACAGAGGTCTTGAAGTGCAGAGGTTACTGATTAGTAACTGTAGTTTAGAGCAAAAATGAAGAAATTAGGAATTCTTAACAATATCAATCAAAACAATCATCAGGCCTTTAGAATACCTACTCAGACAAATAAGTGGCTCAAAACTAAATTCAGATCATGACAAATGTCTTAAAGCACCTGATAACACTGCAGATCAATATCTAATTAACCCTGAGCAATGCTCTATTACAAAATTGGCTACCTAGCAAAATATAATGGACAGCAAAACAAAAAGAAATATAAGCAAGGTACTAGTTGCATATGACTGAGAGAAATAGAAAGGAAAGAAATATGTCATCATGCACAAAGTTTCTTAATAACTGGGTTAACAATCCACCAGAGTTTTGACAAAAGGAAGTCTTGAAAATTCAAAAGCAATGTAGAACCTGACCACAACCATGTGAGAATTCCTAAGAATTCCTTAAAATACTCCCCCTGTACCTTTTAATACAGAAGAAATTAAAGTCTGTAACAAATAGGGTAGCTGAAGAAAAATCTTTCTCTTTCCAGTAGTGTAACTGCAGAACTATCAGGTTATAGTATAAATAGTTCCTAGTTGAATCCTCAGTTTTATCGGACTACAGCAAATTATGTAGATGCTCTGATATGATAGAACACAAAGATGTTAAATGTATCATCATTCATAGTTTAGAGGTTTTGTGGTCTAGTCCTCACTTATTTCATATTCAAATTGTAGCGTGGCTGAGCAATTCAGACTTCAGATGTTTAGAGAGCTAATATAGGCCCTGAACTGGGACACTCAATTCTATCTGTAGCAGCTGCAAAAGGAGTGCTCCAAGGGCTAACTCAGGAGTTTAACTAAGTTTAAACAGGAGTTTAACTTCATTGTGAAGAACTGCTCTCTGGGGTTTCCCCTAGGCAGCTGGGTGTAAGACAGGTTTCCTGAGACGCAGCTGAGTTGCATCCCAGCAGCTATGCCTTACTAATGTCTTTACCTTTTTTGACCAAAGCCTGAACTGAGCTAAGTCAAAGTGGGTTTCCAGGGTGACACTTCATTTTGAATTTATTTTCTTACCCTACAGAACAAAGATTTTCATTTTCCTAAAGGGAGAGAAATCTCCAGTCATAAATGTTGCTGAGTTAGTGTCCCATATGCAGGAATTTTCCTTAATAGATGTAGTACATTCAGCCTTACAACTCAAGTTCATAAGATAACTTCTGTAAGTAAAACCTCATTTAGGGAAAATATGTAGCATAGATCTGCCACATTAAAACTGCTCCCATGCTAATGTTTTTTTCAAAATATAGTCAGGACCTACTCTAATACCATAAGGCTTCATTTAATTTCCTCTCCTGTTAGCGATATGTCACAGAGCATCACACTGATATTTAGAAAAAGAAATACAAATTTAAGCATTTTCATGGATAGTTTTCTCATTTATTCTTCTGTCAATACTATCCTTTTATGCTACAAGCTCTCTTCTATCTAATGAAAAAAATTAAATTCTCAGCATATGCTTTTTCAGATGTGGCAATTTCCATAATTTCCTTCCTCTTCGCCATCCAACCTTTTTCTTCTCTTCTAAACATCATCATCCTGTGTGAAAGAAAAACTTTCTTTCATTTATTGCTATGCCTTAATTGCCTTCAGTCTTGATCTTACAATTTTTGCAGTGTCTATGATTCTTAAAATTAATTATATATATTTATTATATTTCTACAAATTTATACTAAAAAAGCTTTTGGTCTCTGATTTATTTGCCACTGGCGTATTACAATTTTACTTTTGGTTATCTAGAAGGAATGTGATCATATTATGAAGATCTGTGTTCTATCCTACAAGTCTACTACATTTTGGTTTGTAATAGTCATTTTAGCAATTACACATTTATATCTCTTTCAAAAGTGGCTGTGAAGCTCAGCTTGGGTCAAGGAATATTTGACATTATACAAGGCAGCCTGAAAGAAGTTCAAAAATTTTCGTGAGATTGCCCACCTTAAAAATTAGATTTTAATTTATGAATCTTGCTGAGTAGTGATTGCAACAGTTTAAAACAAAGCCCAGCAATCACTCTCTATCATCATAGAAATGTGACTGCTCAAGAAAGAGTATAAAAATCGGTTAACAATATAGTATTTCCTCTTGGGTATTTTCTCCATCACTGAGCACCTGCAATATGGCAACTACCTGAGCTAGAAGTAGCCAGCAGCTTTGTTTTGATCCTTTGAGCATACCTGTGCACTTGTACAGTCTCTCTTGAAGCAATATAAATAAACAAGTATTTACATTGTATTCTGTAAAGAATTCCCTGTCTCCAACATATATGACTTAAATTACCTCTACTACTGCCACAATATCCAAAGTTGCTTTGAATCTGGAATTCAGGTCCAAGTTACTTACCAAGCATCCTGAAAGAAGGGCCTTGTTTTACCTATTAGCAGGACATGCACTGGCCTTCTTGCCATTATGGTCATTATCTCAGAAGCTCTATGTTCCCTTATTCAAGTATTTTAAGTTTTGCAAAATTTGAGGTAACATGGTCATGACACCTTCTTCTTCATTAATTCAAATAATACATCAAAACTGGGCAATATTTACCAGGAACAAGTTACACATTAGATTTCTGACCTGCAAAATTTTTAAACCAAGATGTCTGTATTTTAAGTTGGTAGAAGCCACAAATAGAAAACTATTTTTTAATAGCAAAATACTTCTTTGTAAGTATTGGAGAATGTAACAATAGATATTTTATGCTGGCCTTGGAGTTTGGTGATTCATAGATGCAAGCTTTTTAAACGGTGGTAAAAAATGCTGATACAGCACACTTAGCCAAACATACCTAAAGCTAAATTAACCTAAACCCCTACCCAAAGCCTACACTGTAAACTCCTTAGTGAACTGTCAAGCTCTCCACTTGCCTAACTTAGGCACGCCCCATTTTCTTTAAGACTCTGCTGGAGAATTATGTACTTGTCTCCAAACTCACTCCATTGCCATCCAGAGTTTAGATATTAGAGAGGCAAAAACTTTTTAACAGGGTTTGCATCTGCTGCCATGATTCTGGTCTTAGAGACAGCAAGCAGGCAAACACAAATATTAGCCTTGGAGATGGCAAGGGAAAAGGAAGAGTTCCCAGATCTGTGACCTATTACCAGGAATTGGTCTTTCTTTTATCCAGTGGCTATGAATTCAAATATAGAAACATTAGCACTCCTATGGTGCAATCTAACCCTAATAACACTAAGTGATAGTTAATACATGAGTGTGCACAACATTAATCTCAGTGAGGTTTTTGTGTCTGCAAAAATCACTTTGGAGCTCAGAAAGCATTATTCTGGAAATGACCACATGGTACAACCAACCTCATTTTCTGTCCCTCTTTGACACACTAGGTTCAGGCTGTCTTTTGTATAATGCCAGAGCCTAGCAAAGCAAGGAAGTATTTTGGGAAATATTTCTCTTGAGCCTGACTGGATTTAGTTCCTGCCTCCCACAAAACAAGAATAAGGAAATTAATCAATAATAATAATTTTAAAATCGGCTATACCAATGAAAAAATGTCACACTCTGTGTACATCTACTTTGTTTTAAAAAATGCAGATCTAGATATATTTGCCTAAGAATTACTATTCTGCACACATGAAACAGCTCTTCCAGAATTAATGCTAGCTTTGTTTGATGGTAGAAATATAGCTATTGGGCTTTTTTTGCATTACACACATAGATAAATTGTATTAAACAATTTGTTGATAAAAGTCTTTAACATTTTTCATTGCCTGTGCTTCTTCCATGTCTTGTACCTACAAATTATCAAGCCCAAATAAATCTGAAACCATTGGATAACTGAACTGAACTGAATAACAGCCAAGTGAATAGTGTGAACTGAATAATTGTTCAATTTAGTATGTATTTCTATTTGGACTGCTTAATCAATAAAATATCTGTGATTTAAACAAAAATAAAGAAAAGAAAAAAGAAAAAAATCATCTATCTCATAGGTAATGAAAATTGAAGTCCTACTAGGCATATCTAGAGCTGCATTATCAGGGTCACCAAGAAAATTATTTTACTTGTGCAATAACCTTGAAACAGTTTATTTGGCACCTTCTAGGTGGTCTTTATTTGAAAAATAAAGACCACAAACAAAAAAAGACCCTCAAGGTCTCCACTCAGAAAAATTTGGCATTGTGAGGAGGTATGGACCTACCTTAACAATTTTCCTAATTTGTCCTATGTATTTGATTGGGTTTCCTTTAATGTAAAAATCAAAATGTTAATTTCCACAGTTGGTGAGGAAAGAGGGAGATTCTTCAAAAGATAGTTCAGAGAAATTATTCTGGGACAGATTCAGTCCCTTGTGAAGATGCCTACCTCTATTGAATCATGGAATCAAGGCTGGAAAGGACCACTGAGTCCAGCCTTTGACCAAACCACCACTATCATTAACTAAACCATAGCACATCCAGTTGTTTCCTGACCACTTGGAGGAATGGTAGCTCCACCAATTTCCTGGGCAGTCCATTCCAATGCTTGACAACCCTTTCAGAGAATAAATTATTTTTGAGTCGACTATGATTGATTATTGAGGAAGCCTGAACAGCTGGCTTAACTTAAATGTCCAGCTTGGCAAATTTTAGAGGCAGGAGATGTGAGTCCCAGTCCAGGTACAGGTATGGGACTGAGGTCCTCATTTTACATCCTGTCCCATTAGCCCTTTGCTCTAACAGGAATTATAGTGACATTATATTGGTACTGATCAGAATGAGTTAGGAGATCAGAATTTAAGCTAAAGTGTTTAAAAATTGTTGCAGAGAAATCCTTGGGAAAACTCTAGTTTTGTACAGGTCAGTAGCAATTCTTGCCTCGTAGTTCAAAGAGGCAATGCAGAGTTATGCTGTCCATAACCCTACTCTGTGTCTAAGCAGTTCATTTCAGCCCCTGGGTAGTAACAATAGCAGATGCTTATTATATTTAATTATTAACCATCAGCTCTTTGAACTTATCACCTTAGTCTCTCAGCACCTGCATGATGGATGGCAAAATTCCCGTAATTTCAACTTCCATCAGTCAGTAAGTAAAAGGTGAACATCTGCTAGTGCTCACCAACCCCTCAGGATATACTCGGCTATCATTATGATTGCTCCTAATGGTGTTTTACACAAAATAAGCTAGGGTGAAAAAGGCATGCTAGGTTATTTTACACATATACAATGTCAAAGTATTTATTGCCCTACATATGGCATATTTTAAATATAAATAGATAAGACCAGTAGTACATTTATTATTAAATTTAATATTTATGCAGTGACATAAATTTACATGTCTTTTTAAATGCTTCTGTATTTTAGAACTGAAACTTCAGTTAAAGAAAGGAAGGAAAAGTCGAGAAGCTGTGGGGAAGCTGTACTTTACCCTATCTGCCTTTGGGTTTTTTGTACTTAGAGGTATGTCTATACCACAGAGTGAAGAAATCATCTTTGAAACTATAAGCAAACAAGGTAAGTTCTCATCATGCCATTAAGAAAGCTGGTGGATTCTGCTCAGAGGACACTGACTGAAATGTAGAACCTATGAACATGGATGTGTTGCCTTCAGGACTCGGTTGCTAATACATCTCTATTGGCATCTAATGCATATTCTCTGCATCAATGCATCCACTTGGGTTACAATATCTGCACCTTTCCCCACTGTGCCACAAGGAGGATTTGGGAAGGTGCTTACAGCAGCAGTCAGTCTCTTCCAGCCATTCCCTTCCATGGAGCTGAGTCATAGGGGAAATTTGACTATTATGTGCAATGCATTAGCAATTTTATAATTTAAAATCTGATTTTCTCCCAAAGTATTTTCATAAATTAGGCCAGAATAATGAAGCAGTTTGCATCAGAATCCTCTGGGAAACTTTCAAGGCAACTACTGCCACATTGTCTCCCAAGGCTACATCCCTAAAGAGATCTCATTGCTAAGAGAATAGCATATTCCCCTTGCCTCATACATGATGTGAAAATTATCTAGAAAGTCACATTACTGATGTATTGTAGGACTCAGTAATGGAGCTTGGAATTCGTGTGAGACCAGTGCTAAATGTTGATGCAATAGCACACCAATAAACAAAAATTGTTCCAAACATCTGGTGAGTTGTGAGCAGCCCCTACCCTTCATGCCTGGCAAAATGGGAATAAAATGGCCACTTAAAATTTGAGCAATAACCTTTGAATATTGCACATAGGTCATGGCTGGGTATGGAACAGACTTGTGTAATTTATTCCTGGTGCACAGGTGGCATACAGGCAGGGGTGAAAACATACACATACACACATATCACAGACCAAAGCTGAAGGCAAATTTTGGTAAGACAAAAGTGCAGTATAATGAAAGCAATTTCCCAGACACAGTCCTTTGGTAGCAGGCATATAAATCATGAAATCTCTATGGCTGCCCACCACACCTGAAGTTATGCACAATTTATGTAAAAAATGCAATATTGTTGAAGAACAGACTTTACATTTTCAAATGCTTTCATAAGTATATTGTTAAATGCCTGGATGTGTATGGAAAACATGATTTTTAGATTCTTAAGCATATGAAAAAAGTATTTTTCCAATTTATTAATTGGGAATTGTTGTAAGTGATACAACTGTTTATGACTTCTTATACCCAATATAAACCAAAAATTTTACAAATGCACAAACTGAGGAGACAGCATAAGTGTTTTTTGAGGAGCTAAGAAGATGTTTGGAAACCAGTTAATAAAAATTGTGACTATGGTAAGGACCTTCTTCAAAGAGACAAAAGGAAATCTCAGTATTTGAGAGACTCCTACCTTCCCTGTTTTGGGGCCAGTCTCCTCCTCCAATTTCAGGAAGAGCTGAATGAGTGTCTGGTGGACTTCCCCTCTCCTATTGAAGGATGCCTCAGCAAGACAGGGAGTCTTTTGCAGAATAACCTCACTGAGGGATCCCTGGTTGTGAAATTTCTGTTATGAGTCTTGATAATTGCAAATTTCTTCATCTTTAGCAGGTTTTTTTTCAACAGCTGCTGAAAGAGGAACAAAGAGTGTTTCAAAACCTTTGTTGACATTTTAGAAGGTCCTGACTAGTTATAGCTTAATTAAATTGATGACAATATTTAAGTTATAATATGGTTTTTAGAAGTAATTTGGGGGTAATTTTCATTGTTTGCATGTCTCAGGCAAGACAGGCAATTAAAATAGAGATTGTATCACAACAGCAAAATTACGTATCAGAGATCTTCTGAATATGTGATAGGGTTTTTTCATCAGATATATCTTCTGAAACTCTATAAATAATGTTCATTTAGTATCCTTGGTTACTCCACATTTCAGCCAAGTATGAAAATGCCCTGTAAGGGTATTACATGCTGCAAAACCCCTGACAAATATCTGTCTTGTATGATAAAGACATCCAAATCTTAATTAATTTTATTTAAAACTATAGAAGTGTTACAGAGATTTATCTCAAATTCACTTTGCTATTTGATAACATAAAATCAAAAATGTTTTTGTCTTCTACAGTATTTCAGTCACTCTTTTTCTTTCTTCTTACAAAAGAAGATAAATGCAAATGTTGTGTTTTGTGTTCAGTGATGGGGTCCATGCATTTTAGAACCCCAAATCTGGGAGTTTTTAAAATATGCTAATTTTATAAACTTATTTTTCCTGTGTTGCTTAGTTCTCTGAAGATACTCAACTGTAATCTCCAAATGAATGACAGTGCTTCTAAATTTTTCCAGAGTACAGCAATTTCACGATTATAAGC
>VRYO01002734.1:26973184-27011640 GCA_009812075.1 Sialia sialis
CACACTAACCAAGGGTATATAGATAGATTTGCAACTCAAAATTTAGTGGATTTTTTTCCCAGGGTCTGTCTGTATGACTTAAAATGATCATTATTTTCCAGCAGTTTTTCTACTCATCTTTCCCAGCTACTGCTGAGTCAGAGAGTTCAGACTGTTTAACTGAAAATGGAGTGACAAGTCTTTATAGCCGGATCAAAACCCAAAAAGAGTCAATGGAAAGACATCCTTTGACTTAATTTAGAAAGCCATTCCAAAAGCTTTATTCAAAGCGTATTTATTAAAATAATTTAAAAGTCCCTCCCAAATCCTGCTATCACACAATCTTAGCTAAGTATAGACATGTAAAACTTTAGCCTGTTTTACTTAATTTTTCTTATTTTCCCTGGGTTTTGCTGACCTTATTTTTAGAAAAATAATTACAGTAATGTCACAACTATAAGGTGCACCAGATTATAAGGTGCACTTTCCGGGTGCTGATGAATTTCCAAACTTTGTCCATTTATAAGGTGCACCAGGCTATAAGGCACACTTTTTTTTTGCAGAGAGGATCTGTACGCAACAAAGTAATGAATTAGTAATGGAATCGCGTGATCACAGGGTTTACTAGCAGGTGCTCAATTTGCAAACATTTTTCAAGGATCGGTGTAGCCTTTAAATGCAGCCCCAGGCCCCTTCTCCTTGCTGAGGGCCCCAGCACTCCCACCCATCCCTGGCGCTGCTTGGCGTGGCTCTCGCGTCTCTCACAGCTCATAGCTCATTCCGGCTCAGCTCATGGCTCACACTTCTGGGTTGGCAAATTTCCGAACTTTGTCCATATATAAGGCGCACCAGATTATAAGGGGCACTTTGGGTTCTGGTCAGAAGGGTGCACCTTATAGTCGTGAAATTACTGCACTTTATATTAAGAAACATTTGCCTTTATATAAATATAAAATCTTTCTGATTTATTTAAAGTGCCAACAAAGCAGCAACACAAGAGGGCTGGCGGGTCATACAAGAATTTAAATTAGGTCCTTCCTCAGTCAACTGCTGTCATGTTTGCCCTTTTTCAACGTCAACAGCCTGGGACTATCACTGTCCCTACTCTGCCAGCCGACGTGGTAGGTCACCATTGAACTGCAGAATGCCTTGGGTTCTCTCTGTGTGCACTGCCAAGTCCTCACTGCCATCTAGTCAAGACAGATGGGTATTAGGCCTTTGAGAAGAGTCAAAATTAGGCAGTCTGAAAGTCCTGCCACACTGGTGCAGTGAGCAGAGACATTGCTCAGTATCCTTCTGATACTGTGATACAGGATTCAAATAAGACCATGGAAAGGATGCAGAAAGACTCTTAGGTTTGTAAGAAACAGAGAAAAAGAAAGGTTGCAATTGGAGGAAAGCAAAGCCAGATTTCCTTTCATTTACAAGAAAAGCCTCCTCCATACAGATTATCTTGACATCACCATCTGAGAACTGATAGAATGTGTCCTAGTCCTATTTTCAAACCGCAGAGCTAGAGGACTATGTAAGAAAATAAGTAAATCAACTGCCATTAACAATATTAGCTGCTATTTTTTGAGTTGTGCACTTGTGTTGTAAAAATACAGTTGTGGCCACTCTAGTCGTAGATATCTTTCCTGTTCATAAAGTTTGTGCTGTTTATCAAATTCTTGTTTGCTGTCAGTTCCCTTATGAAATAATATAAAAAAGAGAAAAGATGAGAAGAGCAGAAATTGTATTTTTGTGTATGGTCTATATACAGCAGAGTATTGCCTTGATTCTTCCATGGTTTCCTCTAATGCAAAATCCTGAGGCATCCTAGCAGCTAGAATGAAAAAAACAGGTTTTCCTGGGTTTATTTATGAGTACTACAGGACTTCACTAATTTGTACCCTTGCAAGGGAAGACATAGGAAATGACAGAGTAAATGAACACTTTGTAGACCAGAATTTTATTCATTCATATTCTAATTCTCAGTTGTTTCCATTTATTTGCAGCAATACATCATTATACTGTTGATGCTATTTATCTTGATACTGCTGCCACCTTAGAAAAAGCAGTTTTGAATAAACCCTCAAACCTAAAGTATTAGTCTCATTAAAGGGATTTATTGGTGCCGAGAAAAAGATAAAGATTAATAAGTGAAGGAATCCTTTCTAGAGTATAGGTCACTTTTGCAAAGTCTTTAGGAAAATGAATGTTCAAAAGTGTATTGTCCAGATGTAAAACACACTAATGAATGCTTTGGAGAATGGCATGTCAAATGGTGGTGTAATAATGATATTGAGCATCAATCTCTACTTTTAAACCTTTACTGAGATATAAGAAAGTGATGGGTAATGTTTTAGGCTGGAAGTGTTCTTCTTCAAAACACAATTTATTTTAAGCAGTATCTATTCATATATGTATACAACCAGTTAGTGAAATATTATAGTGGTTTCCACTTTGACCAACAGCTAGCCCATCCAGTCGACAATATTTGAAGCTTTTCACAACTTATTCAGGCATTGAACTCTTTTGCACAATGATTATTGACTTTGCACTCAAATTTGTACCCTAGCCACTTTTATATGAAGCAGAAAGAGTTAAATATAGTGCCAATGCCCCAAACTGCTCTGAGTGATGTGAGCAATATAGGCAAAAGTTCATCCCAGCTCTTAGAGTGAGTTCAGATACCTGTACAATCCATGTTCAGCAAATTTAAGAGACCTTCTCTTCTCTGCTCTATTATCACAGGTTATCACCTTTGTTCCCTGCAGTTAAAGCTGACATGCACCCCAATAATTTGCAGGGGTTAAGAAAGGGATGCATATTCACCATTTTTACCTCCTGTATGGGCACAATTACCTCTGTCCATTTGAGGGCAAAAATCTCTTTATCATTTCACTAGTGGCCACCTGAAGGTACTCTTTAAGGTATGGAAGTCCAGAAAAATTCTTCAATATAGCTTTCTAGCCCACCTAAAAGAAATGTAATTTATGCTGGTCTTTATGCTTGCATATTATGCATATTTTATGCATTTTATTTAATCATGTCTGAAGGCTATCAAAAGCTAAAAAAATGTTTCAGCAAAGCATTTTATTAAACACATGCTACACTTCTTTCCCATACTCCCATAAACCAGAGAGCCAGGACAACATCACTTCTGTAAAAAGATTTAGCAGGCCTTAAATTTTTTTTTCCTTTTTAATATTTTTTTAGTCAGCTCAAATGAAAGTAAATTCTGTAAAGACTGAGTACTTTATGGGTTTAATAATGAAAAATAGAAATATCATCTCAAGGAAAAGTATCAATTTTACTATCATATCAGTTTTAGTTTGAAATCAGTCCAAGTTAATATTTACAACTTCAAAGTGAACTTCAAAAGATTTGAAGTTCCAGAAATCAGATTGATTTTCTAAACTCTCACAGTCAGAAATCAAGAATTTACTTGGCTGAAGAAGGCATAAATTAAACCCACATTGCTGAAATGCTAGCAAGAACTCTAAATACTGTCTTGCATGGAGACTTTCTGTCTATATTTTTATCTTCTTTCAGACACTCTCACAGACACTACAACACTTAAAGACCAAATGCCTAGTCCTGGACCATGCTTCCTTCTCTATATTTCTTTTTAAAATTCAGCTGTAAAATTTAAAGTCGAAAGGAAAATGAGATAATTTGGTTGACTGTAGGGAATCAAAGGTCATTGGATATACACAATTTGTTCTTACATTGATTGAAATAGTTTTCATTTGGCTAAAATCTAACTTCTGTCTAAAAGATATCTTCTAATAAATGTACATTCAATCTGAACTCAATGACATCTTGTCATGGTTTAACCCCACAAGGCCGCTCAGCCCCATACAACCGCTCATTCACTCCCTCTCAGTGGGATGGGGGAGAGAAACACAAGCAGAATTGGTAAAATTCATGGGTTGAGATACAGAGAGTTTAACAGTTAAGCAAAAGATTCATGCACAAGCAAAGCAGAACAAGAAGTTACTTCACCACTTCCTATGGGCAGGAAGGAGTTCAGCCATCTCCAGAAGACAAGGGTGCCTTTATGTGTAGCAATTAGCTGGAGAGATAAACACCATCATGTCCTCCCCTTCCTTCTTCTTCCCTGCAGTTTAGATGCTGAACATGATGCAAGTGATATGGAATATCCCCTTGGTCTCTTGGGGTGAGGTGTCCTGAGCGTGTCCTCTTCCAAGTCCTTGTGCACCCCCAGACTCCTTGCTGGTGAGATGGGGTGAGGACCATAAAAGGTTGTGGCTCTGCGTAATCACTGCTCAGCAGCAACAAAAACATGGCTCTGTTATCAGCATGGTTTCCAGCACAAATCTAAAGGAAATAACCACTATCCCAGCCAAAACCAGCATACACCTGCTTGGCAGGTTCCTCCCATGATTAATGATCTGTGCTTTACCTCTTGGCATCTGCCTGGCACTATGAGCCACTACTGGTTCTTGTTACACATCTGCTTTCTGAATGTGACATTTTCTCCCTTGTAAGTGTTATCCACAGTAGCATCTTTCCTGTGGTAAGTTAATAAGCGAAAGCTCTAAAGTTCATATGATGAGGACTTTTCCAGTTTTCAAATCAATTCTGCAGCTCTTTCTAAGTCCTTGCTAATTTTAAAGCTGTCTAGAAACATCCAGTCTTAGCTTCCTCAGTGCATGTGGACTATCTATTAGCCAGCTGCTTATGCATATTGAACTATGTCTTTACTGTGGCAGGGAATTGGGAAATCATGTTCTGCTCCAATATCACCACTTCTTAATACTCACCTGACTTCCTTATCCTTCAAGATGCAATTTTGAAAACAACCTTCTGTATTTTTGATTTCACTAGAATAACAATGTACCCAGTTTACCAGTCATTGAATGACCTGCTCCTACCATTATTTCTCTTCTCACTATACCCTTTGCAATTAGCACTAATATGGTAGCACAGCACCTCCAAAGAGATATTTCACACTGACACTTCTTTTTTGAAGACCTGTTAGTCATGTAGTTTAAACCCATATCTTACTGACACTTCGTATTGTGTCAGGTTCTTTAGCAGGATAAAAGGATATAGACGCTTGTACATATTATCAGGATAAACATTTATACCATTTTCAAACACAGTTAAAATATTATCACATAAATAATTTTATTTTATGAGACCAACTATGTAAACCACAATGTTGATTACCATTAACTATGGTCTTATATTTAAATACTTTTGAACTACTTCATTTATTTCCTACTTCATCTTTTCCATTATTTTCCTGCACGTTGACACATTACATTTTGGATTCACACAGTATCAACAGTCTTGGCTATTTAAAATCATACAAGGATTCCTATATTTAATAAATATTAATACTGTCGGTTCTCAGACATGCTTAGAAGTGCAGATATCTTTAAAATATTCCTTTGCAATGAAAGAGCCAGAAAACAAGCCTGCTAAATTATACTTCTTTCATTACAGACACTCAGATTTATTGAACAGCTATGTCTTCTCTGTCTTCTTAGAAGTAATTTTGTCATTTATTTCAAGAATAGGATACCTGATTGTTTCCTCCTCTTGAACAACCTTTTCCTTCAACAATCTCTGTGGATCCCCATATTCCTTAAATATATTTTCAAACCTGACTGTGGTTATTTCATTTAGAAAAGATATTTCTCCTGTGTCTTTACCTTCCTTTATTAATTTTCTCCATAAATTTTCACACTTTCTTTTTAATAACAATTTTTGGACAATAATTTCTTTAGATAATACACAGAGGTTATATAGAAATTTATACCTGCTCTCATTAGCAAATGAGTGTCTCTCATAGCCACTTCCTTTCATTGTACCAGTGATGGTTAGTGTAGTGAAGGGAAATGACAAAGCCTTTGTAGTGGCATGTCCTCACAGCTGAGAGCAAGTATCAGTAATGGAAGAAAAGGTGTAGATACAAGAAGCAACATTTCTCTTTTTTTATTCACTTCCTTCACTTGCATAATTTCCTCTGAGTCTCCCGGAGCGAACTTCCCAAGGAACAAGATTCCTCTGGAGTTCTGAATTTTTCAAATGAGACCCAGAGCAAATTCTCTTTCCTTCTTCATCAGAGAATGGCATCTTTTTCTTCCTGAATCTAATACATCTCCTACTTGAGTTCTCAAGTTGAAATTTTCAGAATTCTAAAACCAAATCAAGGGCGAAATTGTGGGTCACGCCTTTTATAGCAAAAAATTATTCTACCAGAATTCAGAAGTCCAACAGGACATTTCCACAAAAAGCTTGCAGTTCAGTCACATGGACAATATTTTCTTTTCATCTGTATGTAGCTGAAATCTAATCCAAGCCTCTCCCATTACGTCCATTACACCTGGGAACTTTTGTTTTCCTTCTTAACTGGAAATCACACAGTAATGATGGTTAAATTCAGTGTAAGCATCTTCTCTTAGGAACAATCATTATTTTCAATGTATTTCAGTACTTGTAGGACTATGAGAAAATAATTCTAATAGAATTAGAATTAGTATTTTCTATAGAAAACATCTATAAATATCCTCTTTGATTTACTGTGGTTTTTTGGCTAAAAGAGAGGATGTTTTCCTCATGCAACAGATGCTCAGGACAAGCTTAACTGATAAGGATTTCTGCTCATGAACATTGGTGTTTGTTCAAGATAAGAGTTCAAGAACCACCACATACTTCTGAATAAATATTTGTCTAGAGCTGATATACAGACCTCTTTTACTAAATCTGTGTAAATACTGGTCAAATTTATTAAATTTGAAAATTTCAGATCACTGGACAAAGTCCTGCTTAAAATGTAAAACTGCTAAATACTTTAAAATAGTCATAACTTGATACCTTCATGACATTACATAAAATTACATCTGGATAATATTTTATAGCAGCTGTATTGCAATATACTCTGCATGCATAACTTAGTACTATAATATGACATACAACAAGCAGGCACACAACCATCCTAAATTATTCTTGACATTCACTACTGTTATTCAATCTCTCCCTGCCACATCTATCCTGGCTTTGACAGGTTCTACTTTGATGTTACAAAAAACTTAAGAGATTGGTAGGACACAGTAGATTCAGAGCATCATCAGATTGTCCAACCTAAGCCCATGTCAGCATGGAGCACAGGGTGAAATATATAATATATAATATATAATATATAATATATAATATATAATATATAATATATAATATATAGCACAAAAGCCCGCATATAGCCCCGCTGAATTTAGAAAGCGTAACACACTTAAAACAATTCAGCTATAAGATCTTGCATGTCTGTGACTGTTCAATGGCTTCTCAAATGAATGTTCCACATATGCTGCCCCAATCTGATACCACAGGAAGCAGGAATATTAAAGTACAGTAATTTCACGATTATAAGCCGCACCTTTTTCATTGAAGAATCCAGCCTACCCCAGTAGTGCGGCTTATATTCAGGTGCGGCTTATTTATGGACAAATCACAGTGAAATGCCAACCCGGAAGTGAGAGCTGGCCAGGGAGGACACCTGGGGCTGCCTTTAAAGGCTTCGCTGGTCTATGAAAACTGTTGCAACTTGAGTACCTGACACCAAATCCAGTGCTGGCTGCGATTCTGTTACTAATTCATTAATTTGTTGCACATGGATTCTCGCTTTAAAAAAAAAAAAAAGTGCAGCTTATATTCAGATGCGGCTTATATATGGACAAGTCTCATGCTCTACCCGGCTACCCGGATGTGCAGCTTATTATCAGGTGTGGTATATAATTGTGAAATTACTGTACTTGTATTTAAATTTAGTTATGCAGACCTTTTCAATTACTCTGCACTGGGATTAGGAAACAATTACATTTTCATTTAGTGAATTTCCTCCTTAGCTGGCATTACAATGGAGGATGGAAGCCTCGAGGTATTTTGACATAGAGGCCGTAATTTCAAGTTTTTTGACAGCTAGTCTTAGCATTTTAGTGACACTGACTGGAGTTAAATATAAACTTCAGTGGCAATATCAGAGAGCTCCAGAGATGCTTTGCCACTTGCTAAGCCTTTTGTACCACAAGAAAAACATTTTATGTAATAATAAAAAAATTATTTTATGTAATAATAAAAACAATTTTGCAAAAACACTGTGCTATATCAAACAACAGCTCCATTTTAGCAGTTCCATTAATGACAAGGGGGTTAATAAATGTATTTTTGAGCACCCAATATCTGTTTAAGAGAGACTGTCAGGTTTGAAAAGTCAGAAACCTATTTGAACCAAAAGTATTTTGACAAGACCTCTCTTTCTGAATCCCCCTTAGACACCAGTCTTTCTGTGTGATTGTGGAGCTGAGGAGACTTCTTGCTCTGCTCTAAACTCCGAACCCTGGGCACAATTACTCCTAGTATTGCTTTCCTAATGATGACTTCTATCGAGGCTTCTATTTACTGCCTTCTGCACCAGCTGAGATAATTTTTCAGAATGTTGGAATTCAAGAGACAGATTCATATTTTTTCAAAGAGTGTTTATTTTACTGAAACAATGAACACAAAAAAAAAGGCAAAAAATTTGCTGCCAGATTAAAAGAACATCAGATCCCATTATTCAGTGTGTGAGAGTTTACTGAGGACTCAAAATGTCTTTCCAGACTTCTACCATTGAAAATGTTTCAGCCACCCATAAAACACTAGTTTCTGTAGTTTTGCCTCCCATTACCTAGGTTCCCACCGTTGATGCAATCTTTTATGGCTTCTAAAAATTATAAGCACCTTAGGGCACAAATAAGTCAGTTTAATTTGTCTATATAGAACCATTCTTCCCTAAAGCATTGAATTAGCAAAGATATTTGCAAGCCAGAGGGCTTAATAGTAAGCCGGTGAATTGAAAAGCAGGCAAAGTTAAATAAACCTTTTAAACAGGGTGGTCTTAGTGGCCAAGATACATTTTTTATTTATAAATATTTGGTGTGAGAACTCTGTCCCTTTGCTCAGTACAGTAATTTCACATGTATAAGGTGCACGTCTGGGTTCGGATCAAAACTTCATTCCAAAAGGTGCACCTTATACGCGTGAAATTACTGTATTTGTTCCAAAGATGGGAAAGCTGGCTGCACCATCTGAGCATACATGGAATTTTCTGCATGCACTGTAGAGCCCAACAAGGCTAACCAGCCCAGCAAGTGCATCCCTCTGAGCAATATCTAAAACTGTGTCACATTTGAGTTCCAGAACTGTAAAGAAACAAGGAACAACAAGATAATGGTTGCAAATATTTTTGCTTACCTTTGCTAGGAGAAATTGTAAAATCAGAGATGACCTGGGTTAGAGGGGACTTTAAAGATTATCTTGTTCCAAGCCCCCTGCTGTGGGCAGAAACGCTTTCCACTAGACCTCAGTGATCCATGCAACCTAGTCTTGAACATTTTCTGGGATGAGGCATCCAAAATTTCCCTGCTCAACCTGTTCCAGTGCCTCTTCACACTT
This sequence comes from Sialia sialis, assembly GCA_009812075.1. NCBI lineage: Eukaryota > Metazoa > Chordata > Aves > Passeriformes > Turdidae > Sialia > Sialia sialis. Next base: position 26,982,611 of record VRYO01002734.1, read on the forward strand.
GCAGTAAAGAGGGTTTTTTTTCTAATATCTAATCTAAATTTACTTTCAGTCTAGAAACATTCCTCCTTGTCCTATCACTAAATGTGCTTGTAAATGTTCTCCCTCCATCTTTCTTGTAGATTCCCTTCATATACTGGAAGGTTGTGATTAGGTCACCCTGAAGAATTGTCTTTCCCAGGCTAAACAATCCCAGTTGTCTCAGCCTTTCCTCATAGGAGACATGCTCTATCCCTCTGATTAACTTGGCCTGCTCTGGACTCAGACATGGATCTGACAGCTCCAAGTCCCTCCTGTGCTGGTACGCCAGAGCTGGGTGCTGTGTTCCAGGTGAGGTCTCTCTCACCAGAGCCGAGCAGAGGGGCAGAATCCCCTCCCTCCCTGCTGCTCACACTGCTTTGGATGCAGCCAAGGACATGTTTGGCTTTCTGGGATGAGTCCACATTGCTGGGTCATGTCCAGCCTCTCCTCCACCATCATCCCCAAGTCCTTCTTGGCAGGGCTGCTCTCTATCTGTTCATCTCCCAACTTGTAGTATTTACACAGGTAATGTTGTGCATATTAAACAATCCTTGAGCACTTATTTATCAATCCAAGTTGCAAACAATCTGTTAAAATACATTTACTCAGAAGCATATCAGACTTTCTTCCTATTCTTGTGCCTATATTTAAACAGATAACTTCTGTTTTAAAGTATAACAAGACAAAGTTGCGAATTTTCCATTGAACGAGCACCAGATTTGTTGTGGAGGCCCTGTGTACAGCTCATGCTCAAAAACTCCCATGTATCCAGAGAGCATGTCCCATAGAACTGATGAGCCGTGTGAAGGGGCCATTTGTCCTGGATTTTCGGACACCAAATAGCCTAGTCAGACCCATAAATTTTGATTTTAAGTACTTTAGGGCAAAAATCTGTCATTTTAATTTGTTGAGAAACCACCATTCTTTCCTAAGGCAAGGTGTGAATAATACATGACAATTTAAAAAGGAGCTGTTTGCTACTGTTACAGCTCCTGCAAAACCTCTAGATTCTCAGACAAATGACCGAAGTGTTCTTAATGCACTCAGGCTATATTTTAGGTGCAAGAAGACGATACATACTTTAAAATCAGAACTTAGTACAAGCTACATATTCAGTGTCAGCAACTGAAAATTCAGTCCCGGATTATTTGCTACTGTATTTAAATTTATGGCATGAATGGCCAAAGAGTTGCAATTTTCTCTTTAATTTCTGATAAAGTGCCTAAATCCTACTGAAAACTAGCTGTAATATATCTGAGTGTTTCCATAAATAATCTTCCTAGTTACAAAGAAAACCCTGAAAAAACAGCTTCAAAAAACCCAAAGAAACTAAAAAGACTGATAAAAAAACAAAGACCAAAACCACTCCAAAAAATAGCAACAACAACAACAAAAATCCCCAACTATGAAAATAAGAAGTATATTAAGTTAATAAATTAAAAAATAGAATAGTATACTGGTTTGTTAAATGTATTCAATTTTCATATTTATTCAGAAACTGTTATGTTATTATGTGAAGGTACATTGCCAAACCAAGGCATTAATGTGGCATGATGTAGAAATTTTCATAATGCACCAATGATAATGCTGTAACTTGTAGATATTGGTAAAAGCAGTTTGCATTGATGTGTTTCTTCTAGAACAGTGTTGGTTTTTTAAAATTAGCTATTAATTTTTATTATTATTGTTATTATAATGATGATATTAATGATTAATCATTAATAATAATATGGATGCTATGTGGAATTTCAGAATAAGGAGTCATGCATATTGGAATATGCATAAAAAATAGATACAAACAGATCCCAGAGTCAGTAGAAAGAAATAGTCACCATTAATATCATTTCCATTCTGGCAAAAAGGAGGAAGTACCCCAGCAATTAACGTAGTTCTCCTGGTGAAGCATTTTAACTACTGATTGGTCATCATGAAACTTTCTTTTCCTTTTCTTTAGAAGCACAGGAAGAGCAACATCAGAGAAAGAGAAAAATATTGGGAAAGTTTTATCATTAGTTTTACCTGTATTGCTATATTAATGACCATATTAATATCCCATATAAATGAGATAATTCAGATTGTGTATGCTAATACCATCGCACTTAGAATAAGAATAAATTTTTTACTAACTACTAAAGCTTTAAGTTATGACTTCATATAGGCATTTCTTTAACCCAAATAAATTGCTCACATGACTGTATTGACTGTTAAATATGGATGTGCCAATATTCACCACACCTCTGTTTATGAACGGTACCTAATTCCATTACAACCACCATAAAGTCTTGGATGATTTGTGTAATTCTTGGAGTTCTTCACAATATTCTGAGATCTGAAAGTATCAGATTTCTGTGGAACACTTTAGTATGAGGATCCATTTCATGAAGATTCTTTTTCATGTATGTTTCTTTTAGAAGTGGACCATCAGACATCTATTTTCTGCACGTTTTGATCCAACCCTTTGTAAACCTCCCACTGAATCTCTAAAAGATAATAAATCTATTGTTCAGGCAAATCAAAAGTGGTGCTTTAATTGCTTCACACCGTTCTCCAGAAGCTCCAAAGCACAGAGCTTCTAGAGAAAAAGTCATGTCCATCTCCAGTTATATCTTCATTCAGTCTCTACCCATGTCCTGGTTTCAGTGGGGATAGAGCTCATTTTCTTACTAGTAACTGGTATAGTGCTATATTTTGTGGGTTTTGTTGTTGCTAGGTCAAGGACTTTTCCGTTTCCCATGCGCTCCCCAAAGCAGGTGCACAAGCAGCTGAGAGGAAGCACTCCCTGTACAGGTGACCCCAACTGGCCAAAGGGGTATTCTATACCAAAAACCATCATGTCCAGCATATCAAGTGGGGGCAGCTGGCTGTGAGACACTGATTGTTGCTGAGGAACAGACTGGGCATTGTGGACACTGCTAAAGGCTCACTTTGGATTCCACTTTGTATCTTCCCAGGCTGGAAAATTTTCTCAAAAATAATAAGAAAAAAAATTCTATAACATAAATTAAACACCAGTTGTTAATCACAAAGCTATACATGTGCTACATGATGTTTTACAAAACACAGGTTTTTAAAAAAATATTACCTTCTTAAACCAATAAACCTTTTCTATTCTGTATTACACAAGCTATCCTATATAAGTAGAGTGACCTTTCAATGAATCACTTCTTCTTACTACCTTAAAAAAGTAGTGTATTTGTGTTATTGTATTCACCATTCCTAGTCTAACAACAACAGGGCATCGGTCAGCAAGTGGTGAGGAGATGCATTTTGCATCAACAGTATTTCTTGGCCTATATTTTTCTCTCTCCTCTTGTTGTCACTGTTTTTATTGTACTTATTTTTATTAATATATTTTACTTTATTTCAATTTTTAGACTACTCTTCTTGCAGCCCACAGGTTTGGGGTTTTTTTTTTTAATCCAATTCTCCACATCTCACAGAGGTGGGCAATGAGTGAGTGCCTGCATAGTACTTAGTTGCCAGCTGATGTTAAGTCACTACAACCAAGTACACTTAGAATAGCAGGGATCTGAAACAAACAGGTTGTAAGAAGATTGAAGAGGATTGAAAAGCAAGCTTACTTTTAGGTAAGATGTTAAGTTTGGAAAGGATATAAAAATTGTGGGTTACTATTCTGCCTCTGGACTCTTTTATACAAGACAGCACATATGAATGGGTTTTTTGAAGCTGCAGTTGACAGCAGCAGGAAAAGATGAAGAGCAAGATAAAATGTACCAGCCTGTTAAATAAAGTTCAAATCACCCTGGCTGGGTTAAACAATGGAGCCTCTGAACGGGACCAAAAAATGCTTGTAAGAGATGGCACACAGTCCTGCCCATCACCACAGCTCATTCTCACAGCTAAAAAAACAGGAAAAGCCAAAGCAATGTGGAAAATAAACCTGCACAAGCTGTATAACTAGCAGGCTGAGAACCAAGTTAGCAGACTGTTACCAAAGTCACTGTCAAGAGAATGATTTAACATCATTCCTAATGATATAATTCTGAGATTTTTTACCAAACTCCTCTCTTAATAATGATTTCCTTGCTTCTTGTGAAGATTCAAAAATTATGACTGGACAAATAAGGCAAATATCTAAGAAAGATGTTCAGTATTTCTAGGCAGAGACATAAGGATTTTTAGTTGTTTGCCAATCATAAATTTTGCTAATAGCAAATGGGTTAGAGTTTGAGGGTATTTCATGCAGAAGTTTATATTCCAATTTTACAATTGGACCATAGCAGTGTATTAACATTCTTAGTGAAATTCTGTATTTTCACATATAAATATATACCTAGATGGAAAGTTCTGCTTTTTTAGTCTGATTTTCTACACCCAAAGGCAAATATTTAAAATTTCTTTTTTATTTTTGCTACATGTGAGCAAAATCAGCTCATTTCCTTTACCTATGCAAGGATTTAAAAATGCTCAACATAAAGGAGTTATGTGCTCAATGTATGCAGGAAGCATCTGAACTTTAAAAGCTGAAACTTAACAGGTTGATAGTGAGGATTAGTCTCCAGGCCAATATGCAAAAATCAAATATTCACACAGTAAGAGTAAAAATGTACTAAAATCAATTATGCATTGTATTACTTTGCTACTTGTAGTAAATTCATTTATTAATTCTGACTTTCCCTGTTAGCTTATAATTGTGTTGTTCTTTATTTGCATTCAGAATCACATGTATGACACTGATCTTGCATAGCAGTGCAGATCTCCTTGGTGCATTGTTTCACTGAAGTATTTTCTACTTCATAGTTAATGGTACATGTTCCTAAGCAAACTGTAAATTCCAGCAATAGAGTTTGTGTTCTAACTTAAATTTTCTTTCCTCCTTGAGAAGAGCAAATCTGAGATTTGGAAGGCTTTGCATCCCTTAGAGCAGGTAGGCAGTTACTTCTGGGCACTTTCTCCTGTGGCCTTTCATCATAAATAGAATTATTAGATTCCACCACACCACTGCAGGCTTGGGAAACTGTAAAATCTGAAGAAATATTTCACAGTGCAGGAGGAAAATTGGCTTTTTATTCAAATGGGAAAGTAAGAATTTAAAAGAGATTATTCCCACCATCTTTCCTAAATACAGAATAAGACACAAAGCAGAGTAGTCTCATCTGAAATACTGAGATTTTTTTGGAACTGGTGGAGCACTGAAGTTTGACATATATAGTTAAAACAGATGAATAATTGACAGACACCAGCTTGTGTAAGGACATGGCTAATGACACATGAGATGTTTGTGGCCTACAGAAATCCGAGCTCCTGCATTTTAGCCTGAGGACTTTTCTTTTACCTTTCACCCTGAGCTGCTTCTCCAGCTCTATAAGATGTCCACATAAGCTGCCATTCCATCCCCAAAAGATTTATACTAACCATGGCCTCAGACAGGTAGACTTTTTCCTCACTATGAAAAGGGTATTTTCACTCTCTGTTGCCTTCCATTACATTTCCCATTTCTTTGAAATAGATTGTCCCCCGCAGGTTTGCTGCAGGTACTGGTCTTCTGTGCAGAAGTCTTGCGGATATTGGGTTGTTTCTTATGTAGTATCTGGTGTATACTCTATGTTGGCTGTTAGGACACCATTCTTAAAAATGCCATCTATGACTATGTCTCCAAATAGTAAGTTCTTGCCTGCAATGTATACTTTATCCCTAACATGTAACTTCAGATCTGTCCTTTTACAGGAGAGGTCTTTACAGGAGTGAGTGAACAAACTCACTGGGCCACAAAGACAAGTGTTAGGAAATTAATTGAATGTCCAGCAGGTGTCCATTTAGACAGATAAACAAGGAAACAAGACTATGTTTGTGTCAATATTGCAACGCAAGTTTTAGATGCTTCTAAAAATCACCCCACCATTTTTTTCCAAAACTGTCCTGGCTCACAATTATCTGTTCATTCAGTCTTGAGTGTCTCAATTTCATTTATGTAACACAGGCCTTGTCACAGTGTGAAGTCCCCTAAAATAGTTATTGTGTCTTTGGGCAAAAAAAAAAGCCAGACAGTAGCAGAAAGAAAAAACAGTAAGCATTTAGTTCTCCTGCTGAGAGTGAGATTATATGTCTGGTTTCCTAAATAGCCAAAGTGAGGCTAGGCTAAAGCAATGGTATTTTGAGAACTTCCTAATTTCTCTTGATGCCTTCCAACTTGCCTGCCTGATATCAATACCAAGTTTACCCACTGGGTTTAATTTCACTCATTGTCACCTTTTTGGTGGAAGTAGACTGAATTATTCTCATTCTTGACTCTATTTCTGACTTGCTGATCCTTCCAAGGGTATTCATTACAAGTGAAGAGGATTTGAATTCTGTATGCAATGATTTCATGTTGTTTGTACAACAGCCTGCATGCAGATGCATGTAATTCAGCCCATCTATAATTCTGTAACTATATACTACACATACAAATAATAAAAAACATATTAACACTTTAAAGCTGACTTTTAGTCATTCTCTTTCCCCAGAAGAGATGTCTACTAAGTCTTTCCTTTTTAACAAAGGTATTGCAAGACTTAATAAACTGAAGTTAGAAAAATGCTGTGAGTTCCCTGTATTTTTACACATCCTGTTGGTTCACTTCTCATAGAGACTCAGTATTGCCATAAGCTGTGTCCTGCCAATTGCCAACAGGTAAACAGACAAAAGGGCTGTGGCAGATACAGAACCTGTACTGGGAAGTCTGGAACAACAAAACTTACTGAAATAAAGAGTCCAGAGAGAGGGACAGGAAGGGAGAGAAGACTAAACTGGTGATGAGACAAGAGATAAGCTCATCCTCTATCTTCTTTCCCTCTACAGATGGATGTTTTCTCTACCACCTTTCTCCTCTTGCTTTCCATTTTTCTCTGAGATTTATTGGAACATTTTAATTCCTTTTCTTCAACCTACTGCCTCAGAATGCCATCAGGGTCTCTTTTCGGCAGCTAAGTAGGTTGCTATTACTCAGACTCACTGGCATTTAAATCCTAACTTTGCCACTTGCTTGTTTTCCTCTCTTAGGCCATATTCATCTAGTCCAAATCCAAAGCTCATTGAAGTCACTGACAATCTATCCCTTGATTACAGAGGATTAGGCCTCTGTGCACTCCATGGTGTTGATAAAATTAGTTCAGTAGTGTCTGTAGAACTCTCTGGAAAAAAAATGAAATTAAATGCTATCGAAGGAGAAACTGGAATGACTATTTTCTGGAAAGCTGATTGAAGATTTTGGGTTTTTGTCACCAAATTAGGCATGCAATACTAGTGCAGAAAATTGTGCCAGTCCCAAGGTTGTGGAGGAAGAGCTTTGATCTCATTTCAACTAGCAGAGTTTACAATTTGTTTCATCAAAAGTACCTTGACAAATGCATTAGTGTTTCTGGACCACTGATTACATGTCCCACAGTAGACAAGACAGGTAGTAAGACAGGACTTATCTCTCAGCTCATACTAATGAGGCCTTTCTGCCTGCAGCTCGCTCTGGCCAGATGCTGTACTTCAGTGGAGTCCCAATGGGATTCTTTGTGGGTGCAGTCACAAATAGTTGCAAAAATCACTGTTTAACCATCATTGCCAGAGAAAACCAGGAGTGTATATCAAAGTGGATATCAAAGTTAAATATATCAAATGATACATTACTTTGCTGATGAGGTAGGATTCTACATCCCCTTCTAGCTTGTGCCTAAAGTCTAAGCATTTGCTGTTTTAGGTACAGATACATGGTAAGGTGTGTCCAACTAACTCAAAAAGTGGTTGCAAAAGGTTACTGAGAGTGCTAAGTTTCAAAGACCATGCCCACATACTTGTGGCTACAGCAGGCATCATGGCAGGACCTCAGATCTGTCTTAGCCAGAAGACTTAATTCATATAGGATCAACATTGCCTCTCTCTGCAAAACAGACACAAGCATTGCATTGAACTGGTCCTTAAGACATTTTAAAGGCTGTCAGGCAGCAGACTGACAAAGGATGTAACCTGCCCATTTGCCCAGGAAAGTGAGCAGCATGGGTTCCCCTGCAGGTTTAGACTTGTCCAGAGAAAGGACAAGTGATTATCACCTCCTCAAATGCTTCAAACATTATAGCATGGATTACTCAGTCTCAGCAGACTTCAGAAAGCCTTTGTCATCCATCAGAAGTGGCTTCGTCCTTCCCTGTGTGCCAAGCAGTGCCGTTGTTTTGTAATGAACAACTTCCATCAGAGCGCACAATTTCTCATCCTGTCTGACTCTGCTGATTATTCTTGTAATTAAGTCTCTTTTGATTCTCTTTGGCAGCACACCATCTGCACAAGAAGGCACACCTGGAAAGCAGTTTTCCTCTGGTTTTTCTATCCTTGATTAAACTCTGTTTTAAAGCAGAGAACCTTAATCAAAAGAAGTGCCTGAGTGGAGGTATCTGTGCCTGTCTCGCTTTTGTCACAGATTCCCTCTGAAGTCTGCAGGATTTGGATTTGCATAACAATTTCCAAAAAGGAGTCCACAGTAGAGGGGTTATAGTTTCAGAGAAAAAATCCAATGGTCTGAATTGTAGAGGAAAATAACACTATAATCGGTATTAGCATTAATTGCTATAAATTCTTATTGAATCTATTTTTAAAACCTTTACTGTTTGTAGTGTTATTTTATGACTCACAAGAACCTCATTCCTGAGTGAGTTCAAGAAAATGTGAAAGAAAATATTAATCTTTTAATGAAAAACAAGTTTAAAATTGTTCTACCCCCATAATTTTAGAAAGCAGAGGCCAGGCCGGGGCTGCATCTGGTATGAGGCACAAAGTACCTAAGCAGCATGAGAAAAAAAAAGAGAAAGATGTCTTTTCATCTGCTGTATTTGGCAGGTGTGGGGGTCTGGGGTGGAGAGGGGGTGAAGATCAGCAGAACTTTTACATTGTTTATTCTGTGTTGAATTAAATGTCAAAAGGAAGATCGACACGGACTCAGATGTAGGTATAAAAACACACATGTATATTCCAAACAGGTGCCAGGCATTCTTCCTGTCTGCTCCTGAACAAAACTGTGCCTCATTGCCAGCCTAAAATCAAGCCCCATGCTGGTGCTCCTAGCTTATTACAGTTCTCTAATGGCTTCTGGTAGAGTGTAACAAAGCTCTGAGCCCCTGTTCCTGCTAACAAAATGATAAGCTGCTTCCTGTCTTTGATCTCCCATCATGACCTCTGCACCACGCAGAAAATACAGGAAACTTTATCTTTTTCATGCGAAAACTTTTTCCCTGGTCATTTACTGCATTCAAAAGCAACTAGATGGAAAGGATGAGATGGGAGCCAACAGGTATAAAAATAAAAACTCAAAAAAACCCCACCCCAGTTTCTGAAGTGAGCAAATTGCATTAGAAAGGATGTTTTCTAAGTTTGCACATAGTTGGTGCCAACAAGTTTGAGCTGCTTAACAGCAGTGACACAGCTTTAAAAGCCAACAGTAAAAAGGCACTTAGTTTACTAAATAATACACTTTTTTACTCTCAATGAAAGGCTGCTTCTTATCACACACATATCAAGGCAAGCCACCTAATGGCACTAATTTCAAACCCTGCTGCTGCAACGTTTAGTGCATGGGATACAAATTACAGTGGATTCAAAACAGCTAGTGGTACATACAATTGATGAATAATAATGAAATTTCATTTTATTAGCTTCTGAAATATGTGTGTGAATTTTCATAAAAAGTCTGCTAAGAACTAGCTCTGATAGCTGGGGCTGGGCTAAGCTTAGAAATAAAAGCAAGTGCTTGAAAGACTTGTCACATTCTCAGTGGGAGTTATGCTATTTACATGGCTTGTAGTTCACATTTATGGCAGTGTGGGCTGCTTTTTATTTCTCTCACTTTACATCCTTTCTCTGCAGTTATCTGCTCATTCAGCAAACATGTTTCAACTGAAGCTTCCTTGACCTGATTTATATCTTAGAAAATGCACCTGTAACAAGCACAACTGAATGCTCAACTCACACTGACACCATTCTTCCCTTCACTCTTCCTGGCCAAGCCTCAGTACATTCTTTCTCTTGCAAACTCACATAAGCAGACTGACATGCTCACTAATAAATGGCTTTTTGTAGTATCTTATTCCTGTGAATGTAAGGAAGTAACTACAGAGCAGAATGATGTGCTTACTAATAAATTTCCTTTTTTAATATCTCTCTTCTGTAGACAAAAGGAAGTAAAATTAGATTTGCTGCTTTCACAATACTGACTCACACAGCTATTCTTTTTTGGTAGGACCAGCACAAGCTCACTGAGTTCTGCAATGTGTCAGTACTTCATTTCAACCAAAATCATCACATTGACAATTCTAGTACCACATCTTCTAAATCTGCAATGAAACTGGGTGGTACTCAAAAGACCAATTCCTTCTCTGTGGTATCGCTGTTGTGCAAACAATGTGCTATGGTGTCAGGAAAAAATGTGGCAGGCACATTTATTTTACCCAAAGGTAATGGAAAATGTTTCATGTGCCTACAGCTGTTGCAAATCTTTCATGGAAAATTGTTTAAGGACTTAAGTGATCTGTATAAAGATGTTCTCTTCATTTGGTTTACTTACTACAGTAGAAATGCTAATAAATATCTACCTGGAGCTTTTTGTTTGCATACATTGCTAACTACCAACTGTGAGAATCATCCCGTAAAAATCAGACTTTACTTAGGGTCTATTGTTGAAGCATAAATAATAGAGCAAACCAAAATTAGTTTCTGAAAGGCCTTTAATTGAAAAATGATGCTAAAAAGGCTATATTCTGGGAGTTGTTCTCCCCAGCAGAATGCTTCAGCCAACATGGGATGCAAGCTTAGAAGTATGTTTCTATCTATAACCCACCTGTGTTAACTTCATAACAGAGGAAAGAGATCTAGAAATCGCATCCACCAAGTTCAGGACAATAGTCAGTTCACTCTCAGGTAGACAGCAAGTTCTCAGTTCAGTTGCTGAGTTCATTGTGCTGTCTGATGTGTCCTAAAATATGAGACAGATCCAAGAGGGGATAGCAGATGTAAGGAGATAGAAATGCTTCTGACACTTTGGTGCCTACCTGGAGATCAGAGTGTGCTGAACTCCCTCACAAATGGCTCATGTTATACCATTAGTTTGTGGAACAGATTCAGAGAACAGAAGATGCACAAGCACTCTTGCATTTGAAACAAACAGCAGTAAAGAGTTGTAATTGATCCCTACAAAAAAAGGCATGTGTCAAAGGAAGCAGTTTAACACCATAGTTTTACCTGAAAATTCATTGAACATTATTTTACTTTGCTCAACTTATTTTATTTTCATAGCATATTAGTTCTCAACTTGACATTTGCTGCATGTTCACTTGATTCAGAGTTAAGAAAACTGCTTAACAAGTGCAAGAGATATGCAAAATTAAAGGTTATTTATATCATCACTGGCAAAGACACTTAGATGCTCAAAAGACTGTTAAAACTGATCTGAATCTCAAAATGCTTTAATGCTACACTCAAAAATAGGCTACAGTCTTGCTTCATTAAAGAAGCATGACTTTAGGAATATAAAACCTGAAAAGAACAGCAGATAAAGGTGCTGTTGGTAGGGAGAAGGAGAAAGGTCAGAAAATAGTTAATTATTTCAGAAGCTCCTGATCCTACAGTGCACCCAGGGAACCCAATCACAGGCACAGTGCAGAGAAAACCCATCCTACTAAGTCTCTTTTCTCTATTGCAGCAAATGACACTACAAGTGATTCTCTCCTTCCAACATTTCTTGCAAATCATATTGGGATGAACAGAAGTTCATCAGCTGTGGGTGTACTAAGGTACCAGTGGGAACTCACCAGAGAGTTAACTTCTTCCTTCTGCATGAAATCAGATTATCAGGCAAGGATTATAAGAATTAAGCAATATGGCACAGAGCTCCATCTAGAGCAATACAGATATAGGAATACTAACCCTGCCACGCTTTTTCATTCCAAATGAAGTGGCATGACAAGGGCAGAAAATGAAAAATGAACATATTGTTCCCAAAGCAGGACTATTAGTAAGATGAATTAAAGGAGAAAAGGTTTGGATATTCAGATGCATATTTAAAATTGTGAAAATTTATCCCAAATCTATGAACATTAAAAGATTTATGTCAATATAAAGCAACATTAGAATTTCAGACGAATATTATTGTTAATAAGCTGCACTGGTGGCAGTCAAATCAGGAGCTTTTTTAACTTTCTCCTGTTGATGTGACATAGATGGGTGACTGACCCACAAGCTGATGACTATGCCCTTCAAAGCACTCTTGGCCTCACCCTTACACAGAGGCAAAAAAAGTGGAAAATTGGTGATTGAATTGCATTTTTCTTGCCCTGAGGTACTGATCCAGTAATGCTAGAACCAAATATGTTCTAATACATAATGCTCAGACTTTTAAAAAGGTTAATCTTAATGGTAGTGGCCACTTAATTGGCCCAGCTTGCCTGCTGTGTCCACTGTCATTCTAATAAAAGACATGAGAACTAACTATGCCCTGCAGTCAAATGGTTAGGCAAGATATAAAACAATTTCCAGCAAAGAGCCATTTAGACTGAAGAGAAAATGAGAGAAAAGCTAGGAAGACAGACTGACAGCTCAAAGGCTCATCAGAGAATGAACTTTTAGCATATGGCAAGAAGCTGAAGGAGGTCGTGAGGTAAAATAGTAAAGATGGCTATCAGTTCTGGGGCTGCTTTAACATATTTTGTTGTTGCTGCTGTTATTTCCTACAGTAAATAGAAGCTTTTGTTTTATTCTTGGCAGATTTCACCTTCATTGGTAATTCAATGTAAGTAATGTCACAAAGCCATAATTTGAAACCATGCCAATATGCATTAATGGTTTAAACATCAAAAAAGATCATTAATAACCTAAGTAATCCTTGAATTAATGAGCTGGAGTCTGCAGACACTTTTTTGCTGTTTCTTGTCCTGTTCCACAATGCTGAATTTTTGGAAAAGAAAGATTTGTTTTCTAAGTGCAAATCGCATCAAATGACTTTACCATGCCTCATGCCCCCTGGTGTAGTTGAAGCTAACTTCTTCTTCCACAGTCTGCCTATATTTGATAGAAAAAAAATGCACATCTAAATATATACTTATTGTTAAATTCTTTAATTATAAGTCTAATTAGAATGAAGTAAAGAAATGCAGTTAAAATATTTTTAAACTTGGGTTTCAATTTGAAGGTAGGAATATTTTCAATATTAAGTAGAGTAATTCCAGCTAAATTTCAGTAATAATATCATTTGTGTAATACCATTCTTAAAACCATCCTGTAACATGGGGTAGCCAAAATAATGAATATGTTACTTTAAACTTCAAGTTGCATCCGATGGTGATGTCATCAGAGATATGAGATTAGAGTCATATTCTATTTACAGAATAATTATATTGCAGATAACATACACCTATGGAAGAATTATAACTGAAAATGTCATGAACACTGATACCCCACTATTTTGTTGGCAGATCTCAGTTTTGCTCTTTGTCTTTCAGATAGAACATAGATTTTTCAATTTCTCATGCAATGTTGGGGGAAAAAAAAAGAAGGGACATCTTTTTCCATTTAAGAATTATCTAACAAGATACAAATACAAGTAATGCAAAGGAATATAAAAAGTATTTATTTTTTGTTGATCTCATAAAATATATGGTTTTCTCCCTTGTCTTCACAGAAATTCAGAAGGAAGTATTCACTGCAGCTGCTCAGAAAGGAAAAGCATTTTTCCCTCACTGCAGCAGCTGCCACCTTTTCCGCCTAGGAGTAAAACCAGCATTGAAGATGCATGTTTGATGGCTTGAGACTCCTGAATGGACAGAGTAAATTGACTCGATATGGTTTATTAGCAGCAGTAAAGCAGATTAGTTTTTTACATTTATTTGGTGGACACATTATTTAAATCTCTCACTTACAGTGGCTATTCTGCAGTGGCTATAAATGCTTTTGTGGGAAATTCCAAATACTTGAACAAGGATGGAGTACTGGCAGGGTGTATAAAGAATATAAGCATCAGGTCAGGAAGATTGCAACATATATTCATTTGGGGTTCAGACTGAAGCAAGTAATCTGACATGTTACAATTTTTACTGTGATTTTTTTTTTCTCTGTGACAAGTGTGCAGAAAAATAAGCAGGGTATTGGCAATAGATCTCAGTATTCAGGGGAACAGCTAGTCCTTTCTATACTCATTAAAATTTGACTTTGTTGGGGTTACATTGATTTATTCCAACTGATTATACAGTCTTTTAGACTTTGTTATAAATTGTTGTTATAGATGTATATTTGCAAGCTACAAACTGCCAGTGCTGGTTGGCTGGACATGGATTGGTGGCATTTCTTAACACCTCATGGATTTTTGACAAGTTCTTTATTTTTCCCTTAAAGTAAAGGTACACTTTGATGTTTTTCTTAGGGCTTGTTTAATGCTGCTATACTGATTGCAGCTCAGTAAACAAAGATGGAAAAAGGACAAAGAGAGCACTATCTATGCTGTGACAAATATGGTAGAAGAAGGTTTTGTTTATATGTTTCTACAGACTGGAGATGATTGCAAAACTGCTGTTCTGTCCTTTCATCTGCCTCACTGTCTCCCAAACACTGGAAGATTAATATATTGGAGTTTCTTTAAAATTTGTATACTTTTTTTGTGTTACCATTAAAAAATTCTGAAATTCCCCACTAAATTTTCAGTTTCCAGAATATGAAATCCAAGAACCTTTTGACACACCTTAAATTTTCTATGGAGATAGATTTATTTGTTCTCAATTTGAATCAAGATATAAAGTCACTTTGTAATATATGTATACCTGAGTGTACTATGGATCTAAGTTCATGGGTGCTTGTATACATATGTATACATAGAAAACATTTGACTATTTCTGACACAAAAATGGTGGTACACAAGATACCATAGTTGCAAGAAAATAGTAGGGAAAACCCTGTTGAATTATGTATGTGGATTCATAATCACAAATCCATGGTTTCAGTTGGAATAAACCTCACAAGGTCATTTGATCCATCTCTTCTTCTCCAAGCTTGAAAGTTAGATGGAGCTTCAAAAATTGCTTGAGGTTTGTCCAAGTTAACACCATGCATTGGAATACAAATAAACATAGCAAAATTAAAGATGTCACCTACACCATCCCCTTGTGCTGAAGGAGCATTAGCTCTGCCACTTCAGATCCGTGTTTCTCACAGGTTTTTGGAGAATGCCCATTAAAAAAATTTCTATTGCTTGTCTACCTTTTTTTGATATTTGACTTTCTATACATTTAGAATGGAAAAAAAGTGCTGTTACTCAAATTTTTTATTTAAACCTTTGGTTTAGAGCTTTGTTGCCTTATTCTTTTCCTTCCTTAGTATTCAATCTTAAGAAATTCATGCTCATTCTCAAACAGATCTTAGCTGTACTATTTTCAGTAGGGATCCAAAACCTGTCTCTGCAAGCTATTTAAAAGTACAGCTGAATATACTAAAATAAATGTAACTGGAAAATCCAGATGCACAAATACCAGAAATAATACTATTTTCCGAACTCAGGAATTGTTTTTCTGACTTAAATCATCCAAATTTTCATTACAACTTCTAAATAGTCGCCAAAGCTATCAGATGGCCATTGATCCAAGAATTTCAAAAAGAGCAGCTAAAAGATTAGAGGAAGAGTTTAAAATGACATTTTCCTCTATGATTCTTCCTTCTTATTTGTAAAGGACAGAGATAATTTGAAAGACTAGCCAGTTCACATCTTAGAGCATAAAAAGGGCTGAAATGGAGTCTGGTAAATTGTTTTCAGCTCTGAATCAAACCCCTCTTTCTTTTAGATTCTAAACAAGAATAGTGGAGCCATTAAAATTTTTTTTTTACAAAAATTTAAAAAACCAAAACCCCTGTATATTAATTTTAAAAATTTAAAATAAAATTTTGGAATATCTTAAAATTACTGGAAAAATACCATTTGGAAATAGAAGACTAAAATGGTATGAACAGCAAGAGGATTTTTATTGTGTAACATTATGTTTAGCAGTTTGAAGAAAAAATTTGCGCTACTGTCTATTTAGCCAGTCAATAGAAGTGCTACAGCTGCATCTTATAGTGGCTTACAATAGGATTACTGTTAGTTACATGCAAGCACCTGTTTTCTACATGCAGAAACCAAATGATTATGGCCCTGTAAGTCTGCTGAGTCTTATTACAGGAATAGCAGAAGATGGATTTTAAAGTCCCATTAAAAAAAAAAAAATAGCTCAGTATAATATGAAAATATATCTCAAAAAACAGAAAAGAATTCCTACCTACCCAAAGTAACAGAATTTATTTTTTGTTTTTATACAAAACAGTCTCCTGTTGGTCCTGTTTTGGGACTTTGCCAACATGTATTCCTCTTTATACCTTAAACTGATCTTAATCCTTCAACAATCCCCTAACAAAACTTTCCTTTGCTATTTATCCGTTGAATCCACAGATCTTAAGTGCTGTCATTCCCAAACATCTTCGTATTCCTAAGGCCAAAATAGGAGTAGAGTCCTTCTGCTCCACCATGGCATCCTTTTCTTTGCATTATGTCATAACACCCATTTTACAGAGTGCTCATAGCTCAACTCTGTCTTAGGACTGTCTTAGGATTTCATTCTAAGGAAAATTTTAGCAAAAGGCTAATAAAGATAGCTGCCAAACTATGCTACATTCCCCAGCCTTTGCAGATTATGGACAAACTTCTTCCAGTTTTGTTTGAGAGTGATAAGAATGTGGAACGCTATCACAAATAAAGATGATATGTTTCTCACAAATGATCTAAATAACCAGCCACACAAGGCCTTGCATGCTCCCCACCACATTTCAGCACCAGAAGAGGATCTGCATCTTAATTCCCTGGCTTTCACTTACAGACTATTAATACACTGGAGTTTGTAGGTGTCCCACCATCTGCTCCTAACACATATAAACACACAGAACTTAGAGAAATCCTCGAGTCAGCCTTGCACTGTGTATCACACAGGAAGACTTTTCACAGTGTCTGTATCTTCTCAACGATTTCAAACACCATAGTTTTGAGTTTGAAAGTCACATTCCTTTGAGAGCTTTTTCAATGTTTTCTACTCTGTAGCTCACCCACTGAAGCTTTGTGCTGTGCTGTTACTCCCTCACCTGCTCTTTCAGTTCATTGCAGGTTGCTCATTTCTTAACACCTGGTTAAACAGGGGTCTGTCTACCAATGAAAGTCAAATACATTCACATTCCTCTAACCACAAAAAAAAGCCAGACTGCTTCCAAATCATACATGGATTCATTCTATTTGGAGTTTTAAAGGAAAAACAAGTTAATAATTAAGCTTTCAGAGGAATCAGAAGCACGTTGAGCAGATGTCTGCTGCTTATATAAAGATTTACATGTAAAGCTGCTTGAAAATATTTGATTTGCCTTAAGTAGCTTCTAAAAATCCAGAAAGTATTTTTTAAATGTTCTTAGATTTCTAAGCAATAATGAAACATCAAAGAGAGTTTGCATGCTTCATTGGATTTCATTGGTAAATGAAAAAAAAACTGAAAAAAAAGGCAAAGAAAATTTCAAAGACTTTATTCTCCAGTTTTTGTCAACAAATGTAATGGAAATTGAAATAATTTATGAAAGGTCTATTCATAAGAAACCAGGTGCTCACATTTTTTTTAAATGTATATTTTTAATTATCATATGCATTACCATATTACATTTATTCATAAAATCACTGCATGATCTGAGGAATGAAAGCTGCTTAGCCCTTTGAAGAGTTTCAAGTAATAAGATACTTAATGAAAAAGCAAAGTATCAGCAGTCTGACATTCAGTGCAAACACATACCAGACATATACACTCCTCCAAGGCATATTTGGGTTAAAGGCACCCTAAAATATTACAGCAGTTCTTTGCCAGTTACAGTAGTAAAAAGTGAGGTGATATTTATTTTGGATATCCCACTCTAGAAACAAATGTTTTGTGACTTTCATGAAATGGTGATTGACCAGGGGCACAGTAATTCCACATCACAGAAAACAGGACTGGAGTTAGCTCAGGCTTGCAAGTGTTATTAAAAGCTGCACTTTTGTTCCTTAATCCTGTATTCAGGGAATACTGCAAGTTCTGATAATCAGTCTGCTATTTCCTCAGACTTTGTTGTTATAAATGTATTAACTTTTTCATAAAGCAATCTGTATTTGCAATTAATCAAGTGAGTTGTCTCTTTAAGATAGTAGCCTAGCAACTTCCCTGAAGCCAGTGGAAGTCCCAGTTGGTGCTGCAGGCCGACAAAGTTTTATTATCACAAGGCCAATCTAACTCGTCAGTGTTTTACAGCATCTCTGTGATTAAAAGTGAGGAGAGGAAAAAAACTATAAAAGCTCAAAAATAGTTGCATGTAGGCAAGTATTTTTTATGTAAATGTGAGCTAAAGAATTCTTCAGGGGACAACTACTGTTTTTATTTATAGAAATTTTATTTTATAGAAATTAATACAAATTTGTTTCACAAAATTTAATACCTATTTCCAAACAGGCCCAATGATGAAAAAGGCAGTTTTTCCTTCTTAGTGTTTTGTTTCCTCTCCAAAGTCACCACCTATTCAAGTGGAGCAAAAGCAGGATTTTGGAAACATCAAAATATATTTTCTAGGTGAGCTGAACTGAGCGTGAACTCACCTACATGGATTATATTGAATTCATCTTAAGGTGTCTAGATTCCCAATGTCAGACTAAGGACCTGATAATTTTGGTTTTGACTTAGCCCTTCACTGCTTCATGGCATAGGTCCGGAAATACTGGGTTTCTATGACTCCAAGGCTCCTCAACGTTAATCCTCAATCTGAGCTGCAGACTTTAGTTTTGGCTGAAAATTGTATCAACCACAGATAGATCTTTCAACAGGAGCAAAGGAAACCTCAGGGACAGAACTTCATCACAATTTCACATTTGCACGCACATTTTGCACAAGTATATTATTTGTGATGTCTTCTGTCAAATCCAAAGCAAAATTCTTCCTTTCCCCTTTGTAGCAACAGGAAATGTGCTTCTCTCTTCTGGGTAAACAATTCCTGCTAGCAGCAAATGGGCAACAACTTACAAGACAGTCTCTTTGCTGGTGCCTTCTCTGAAGGTGAGTCTAAAGCCTTTTGGCATGTTCAGCAGGATGGTCATAGTCTATGTCTGTGCAGATAATTCAAAAGATCATTGTATAAAAAAGTTTTCCCAATTGTTCAACCTGCTTTATCTGAGCATCTTACAATGATCAAAAACCTCAAACTGTGCAGGGCTACTTTCAAACTTTCAATTTAACTTCAGTTTAACTTCAGGGACTAACCTGAAGATGAGTTCATCCCTAGTGTAACATCATTTTTGTTGTTTCCCTGAATATTCAATCAAGCAGCAGCTGTAACTCTTTTTCCAAAATCTCTTTGTATTCATTACCAGAGAAGCAGAACAGTTCTGATTCAAATTGCTGAAAGGATTTCATTTAAATCAATATATATTGCTTTGGGACTTTCTGTATGGGATTGGGGATGAAGACTTGCAAGCAATAGTAACTCTCTACCAAAGACAGACCCACTGAATGTTGAGAAGCCTAATGTAATCACTTAAATGGACATAGTTAATATGAAACTGAGTGTTTTTCTTCTTTCAGTTCATCCTGATTATGAAAGTGTCCTCCTACTACACAACCCTTTGAACTTAGTTTCAAAGGCAATAAGTGACCAAGTGCTAACATCATCCTTGGAAGTAATTAAGTAACAATTATTTTTTTTAAATAACTACTCCTTTTATTAACTTTTTTGAAGGAGTGCTTAAACATTCAAATTTCTTTAATCCCAGTTTGACCATTTATAGATTAATATCATTGCTACATCTTGCTGCTTAACTCCTAGTATGTTCGCTCCACCTTCCAATGTGTTCTACTGCCAAAGACCAATGGACTGTTAACTGAGACAAAAAAGTAGGTATTTTGTGTTGCATTCCACTACCCAATACGTATTTAGATAGTAAATTCCTTGACCCTGTGGCTTGACCTTATTCCTTCTGACCATACCAAGTTGGAAGAGATTGGAAGAGATCCAGTTACTATCCCACCCCCTTTTCCTGGACGCTAGAAATAGCCCCGTTACCATGTGATCATTCTCTTTCTCCCTGGATCCCTTTGAGAATAAACCTTGGAACACAGCCAGGGGGTCTGAGCCTCCTTTGTCTGCTTTGTCCCTGATATCCCACCCCATCTCTAACTTAGAGCTCACCGGGACAGGTCAGAGAGAGAGGCAAGGGTGTGTGAATTTTGTGCAATTTTTTAAATGTTTCTTCAGAAAATATGGATAAGACTCAGTGTTCATTGCACAGTAATCACAGACAGTTGTCTCAAACTGCAAATGCTAAACAACTGATACAGATCCTAAAGCATGAAGTTTGATAAGGGATCGGAATCAATAGGATGCAGTTGAATGGAGTGGGAGTAATAAAAAGCGAGTTAAACTTTAGAGACAGAGGGGGGTAACAGAGGATATTTGCCTACCTGGTGTCTCCACTTTTGCAATTCATTTCTCAGCCTAAAGAGTTCTACAGTCAAAAGGCTTTTAGGCTTGCACTGTATGGGAAGTCAACAGATAGCTGCACAGAGATGGGCATACATGATGTAAAGAATCCTGCCTATCTTGGCACATTTACTTTTATATTTGTTTATATGCTATGTGAAAAGATGAAATTTATTCCATGGTATCAAACTAAATAATAAAGAAAAGCATAGTCTACTGAGTATAGCCAAAAGAAAGGCAGATATTGGGACTTTATATTAAAGTTCAACTAGTTGCTAAATATCATCCTATTCTGGAAATCTCAGTGATACCTACTAGAAGGCTATTGTGCTTCTGTGAGTAGCATAAGTTAAATATGCTTCATGGGTATCAACAGGGAAGAATTTTGCTTTGAGCACCTGTCATCTAGCTGCACTGCATGGACTATTTACAGTTCTGTTTTCTAAGATAGGATGTACAGTATTTTTAAGAGAACAAAGGAACTCATCCCTGTGCTATGAATAGCACAGAACCTCTCACCTTCAAATTGAGTCATCAGGGACACAAGACAGCTGCTCCTTTGCAAGCTGAGATATTTCAACAATTTCTGCATAGTTGCTCTGTTTAATGGTAGCTTTCTCCAGGAGACCAAGGGGCTGTGTCCTATCATGGTTTCATCTGCTATGACATGTGGCATACATTTCGTTATCTTTTTACACAAGGTGATGAGCTGTCAGTTTCTACATACACAGTAGGCCCACTGCCATGAGTCTGGAAATCTCAAACAAGTAAATAAAGTGAGTCAAGTCATCACTAGTGTGTGTCATAAACAGTTAACTGTCTTATAAGGATGTCATCCTAACAGTGCTTCCATAAGAAGACACTGTCATTATAGGAACATAATACTTATCACTTGGATATCTCCTTGTAGATGAGAATAGTAGAATATCACATACTGCAGAATAGCCCAAAATTGTAGGCTATGTGGCCATTTACCAAATTGAAAAGAAATATCAGAAAGAAATATTAGCTACTCTGTTTCCCAAATTAATTAGAGAAACCAATGTTTAACAGAATATCAGGAATGGTTGGTTGGCTGTGGCTTGCAATGCTATTCTAAGAAGTCCATGAATAGTCTACCTATGATATTTACAATTAAAATTGATAATTAAGAATTCACAGTCGTATAAAGGACTAGCAGTGAGCCATGGCTACTTGCCTGTAGTTCCTGTTGCAAAATCACTAGTTTGGCAACTGAAATAATCTCTGATGTAGAAATACTGTCTTTCAGAATAGGTTAAAAGTATTGATAGGTCAGCAACTGTATGCTTTCACCCCTGCTCTATACAAATTAGAAGAGTTTCACCAGATGGAGGCTGTCATTTTAGCACTTTGTGAGGGCACCATGTTCTACAGATGTACTTCTAAAAAGATGTCTTACATTTTAAGTGCAGTTAAGAGAAAAACATCTTCTTTGTCTTGTCAGGAGGGGAAATATTCTAACCTAATGCATGGCTGGGATAATAAAGAATTTTTAAAGTCTACAGTATATATATTTTTATTATTTCTTTTTTTTTTCCTTTTTTTAAATTTCAGAACTAGGCTACTGTTGAATCATAATAAAAATAAACATACAGTTGTGTTTCTCGCATTTACTGACTCAAGCAGTGATAATGGTCATTTAATGGAGTTGGTACTATTATCCATTGCTCATTGCTTAAAAAGGAACTTGCAGGTAAATCAGATCTGCAAGTGTCTTTCTCATTATTTACCTTGCTGAAGAGATTAAATATTGGGGGGAAAGACCAAGGTTTGCTTTGCCAGATAAATAAAAATCAATTGGTTTTGCTAGCAAATGTGTTGAATGTAGCAGGGTAACAAATCCTGCAGCCCTCCAGAGGATGATTTTGCAAGACAGAATAGCCTCTAAAAGGCAGTAAAGACATGATGGTACTATGTAGGAGGTATTGCTCACTCCCTCTTCTGGCTAATTCTTCTGTTAACCTCATTTCAAAATCTGATTTTTCATGTAATGTGCGATATTAATCTCCACAGGGGATGGACAATTACACACAGCTGTTTCTTCTTTTAATCTTGTTTCCAATTCATAGCTTGAGCATTTCTTATGCAAATTGTTTATGTTCATGACATTCAGGTTCTCCAACAGATCTGGAGACAGCTAATGAGACTGGAAGTAGATCTTGATGACTTTCTATAATGCAGAACACCTTCACCACATATTGTTCTGCAGCTGTACTTGCAAATTCCATATCCTTGAGTCTTTCCCTCCCTCTGACTACTTGCAACACAAGGTGTATTGCAGACAGCTGAAGTTCTTGGCAAACTCTTTTCTAAGTTCCAATAGATGCAGTAGCAAGTACCTTGTTCAGTACTAATATCTGTTGTATCTGCATAAGGCTAAAAATTACATGGATTCATAGATTAAAGGAGAGTTGAACTTGATGTGAGACAAATTTATAAGCAAAATTCTTTTCGAGTTAAAGTCTGCTTTCTCTAAAACTGGCCTACTTGTTATGCTGGCAATATTTTTCCTCGGAAAGTGTGTGTTCCTTGACTGGCAGATCATGGATACCCATGATTGGTATGAGGGTATGTTGTTCATTCTCACACAGTCGAGTCTAGCTCTGCAGTAAGTGGTGTACTGTCTGCAACAGTAGAACAGGTTCTTATCTCAGTCAATTGCCTGACAGACAATGCAAGTCAGAGAGCATACCTTATCAGTGTTGCGTTTGTTTACTTCTGTGTGTCCATCTACTGTATAAATCTCTAAGCCATTTGGATGAGATTAGAATAGAAGAATTGACAAAGTGACACATGTGAAATGCAGCTTACACTTTGATTGTGTGTGGAATAGGCTTTATTTTTAAGTATCTGAATAAACCAGATTGCAAGTAGGAAAAAAAAGGTGCTTGTTCTGCAGTTTTGAGCTCAATTTATTTCCCAATCTGGAAGCAGGAAGAGGATTCACCTTTCTTTTATTGGTAGAAATTAAGCAAAGACTGTAGGGCTACAGCACTGAGAAGGCTGAATTGAGTTGTAGCAAACAGCTTCATGCCACAGTGACAGAAGGATATTCAGTACTGTACCTTGTCATCACCCTTGGCATTCAGCTCTCCTTTCCTTAGGGAGTAGCTGGTCCTGGATGCATGCCTTTAAGGACAGTAGATCTTGAACAATACTCTAAAGTTAGAGCTGATTGGATGAAAAGCTTTTGATTAAGTTTCTCTTAGGCATCTGTCTCCTTACTTCCAATTTGGGAATATTAATTCTTTTATCTTTAAAACTGACTAGTTAGCAATCTACCTATTAGGCACACTATCAGGGGTTAACTGCAGATAAGCCTGCAGTATTGACAGCAAAGTCCCACCAAGAGTTGCTTTGAACATATCAGACCTATTTCCCCTGTTAAAATGCAAGAGAAAAATAATTTGTCAGCAGTGGATATTTTGCTGAGATCTTGTGATTTATGAAAATATATTGCATATTAAATATACTTTAATTTTCTGAATTTGATTAAAAGAAATCACAGTGCATCATTGGTTTTGCACTGTAATCTTTTGTATGAAAATAGGATGCTAACACTGCAGTTCTTCCTTCAAGCTTCCTCTGATTCCTTTCGTTCTGGACGGGACATTGGTACTATGATCTTTTCAAACAAGTGTTTACTGCCTCAGCCATTTTAACAGTTCCTCATTGGAATGGCTCCCATCACTTCCTTCCTCCTGCAAGTACTTTAGCTCTTCCTGGAGCTTTCACAGGTCACAGCAATGGCAGGAGATAACTTCTTGTTTCTAGGTACTTCTGAATGAACTGATTTTCAAATTTTTGGTAATTACCTATGGTAAACACTCGTTCCCCTTTTAGTGCTAGAATAGCCAGTGGGAAATCCACCTAGTTCTGGTCATCCTCACAAAGTCACAAGTCACAGTATGCTGTTGTGACACCAAAGGCTAACAGCATATTGACCTGCATTAATTTGTAAGAACACAGTCACCAGGATTAAGGTATTATTTCCTTCAATTCAGCCCTCAGAAGATCATATCTGGAGTCTTGTGTTTGGACCTTGTCAGTGGAAATGCAATATCAACAGAAGAGAGAAAAGAGACAATGGAGAATCATTCCTGTGATGGCAGTGCTGGAACTCACAGAAATATAGGGCCAAGGCAGACAAGTTCTGCTCAGCCTCATGAGGGAAAAATAGAAGGTGAATTATTGCTACTGTGCTGAATAAAAGTAGCTTGGGAAAACTCTTATACTAAATCATTCTTAGACAGGGAGAAGTAATAATCATGAAGTCTCTGTGGTTGCTTTATTTAATGAGTGGTGAAAAATAAGGATGTAGCTTTGGTTTCTTGTTAGCAAGAATAATCGTTGTAGTTTACCTTCATACACAAACACATTTTCTCACACCTTAAGTATGCTTCCAAGAAAAAGCACTGAAGAGGGACGTTTTTACTTCAAACAATCAGTGGTAGCAAACAGTAACAGGTTTTGAGAAAGTATGGAGTTTACAAAAATCAGGACTATATAGAGCATGTGTACAGAGCGCAGTAAAACAAAGCACAGAATGACAAATTACTTCCTCTAAGTACAGTCTCAGAAACAGCAGTTACTTCAGCCTGGGCAGCACAGACTCAACACACCAGAGCTGTTCAGCCAGAAGTACGTTTTCTCAAATCAAAAGTAAAATTTCCTGGTAGTTTTCTTGATCCAGTGAGTGTACTATTCATCATCACACAATCTGCTACTGTATATTTCCACAGATAGACTTGGGAAAAGTTGTGCAACAGAAATACAGAACAATTTGTCCCTGTGGAAATTATTAGAATGAAGACCAATATTTTATGTCTACTATTATATTGATAGGAAACTGGAGTGCTGTAGCTTTTATTTTTATTTTTAACCTGTTTGGAATTTGCATCCTCAAAATTACAAATATAATTTTATTTCTGTTCTTGACCTACCTGAAAACAGTGGTCTTCATTACAGCAGATAAGACCCATTATATGATTGCAGCATAAGGGCATTTTCCTACAGAGTATCACTATGCATGGCTTCTCCAAACAGAATTTGTGGGTACACACTGAAGTCTAGTAGCAAAGAATCTGGACACAATACAATTACCAAGTCTTTTCCTCATCCTTGGCAGCCTGTTGGGTTTCCTCTTGAGAAATGCACTTTGCAGGTGACACATTTTCCTACTCTCCAGATCCTCCATGACACCTGCTACAGTGACTCCTCCAGCATTCCTCAGGACTTTACATAACACTTGAAAACCATCCTGCCCGCTTCTGAACATTCATATTTTCTCACCTGAAAGGAAAGATATTTCCCCCAACCAGTTGTGTCATTTCTGAAATGCTGAAAAGAAGAGAAAATGTAGAGATTCTAATACTCCTACGGTTCTGTTAAAAAAATGGAGGTAAAAGGAGAGAATAAAAACCAACCCAATTTTGTAGATATACACAACATAAAATTTTTTTGTGAATCATGTTCAGCATGAAGGGGAAGGAGCAGACTGTGCTCTGTCCTGGACATGGGTCAATGATTAAATGACTGGCTGTAAACAGCAATTCCTGCTACTAAGTTCCAGTTTTCCTGAGTAGGTCTTCTCTGCATTTTGGTTTATTTCTTTTTAATTCACAGCACATTTCTGTTCTGCTTCTGGTTCAAGGATACAATCACTGCAGGTTTACTGTAGCACTGTAACTTTTGGGCTGACAAGCTGATTTATAGACCAGATTTCCTTTTCTTTTCTCTCTGCTTGTAAGGTAATATAAAAAGGAAATAAAAATGGAGTCATAAAATAATTGATTAACTGACATATACTAGCAAATGAACTCACAGTTCAAAAAGGCAGGGGAGCAGAACAGATGATTGTCACATCTAACAGTGACAAATGTCACTTAACTGTTATGAAATGAAGTTACTACTTAGTGCTACTTACACAGCAGACAAAGAATATGAGGATGACAATATGTTGCCTACTGAATGTCCTAATCCATTTCCTCCCTGTTCACTGACACTTTGTTTTGAGCTAATGGGCAAAAACTGATACTAAAGTTCTTATTTCATGGTGGTGGTGGTTTGGCTTTTTCTTAAACAAAGAAAAATCCCATTGATCATCTCCAGAGAATCAGCACTCCAGATGGCTCTGCCATCATTTCAGTGCTTGCATAGTTGGAAGTAAATGGCTTTAGAATCTTCCTGCTACAAAGAGCACTGGGTGGCTTTCAGGTTTACTCCACAGGATTAGGTTCTATGACACTGTCTGAAATTGTGGCCATAGAATTATATTTAAACCAAATTACTAATAATTAACAAATTCTCAGAAGAAATTGATCAGACCACTGGATTTTGGGATCAACAAAGACTAGGTCCTTCACCATCTGAGTCAAACTGTCAACTTCATTCCAAATCTGAATTATTTCAGAAATCTGAAGACAACAAACAGATGCTATATTTTTCCAGCAGTCCTCCTTTAATGCCACCTGGAATAACCTGGCTATTGACAACATCAAATTCCAATGGACTTGCTTGTCTACTGTGCTGTCTTGAAAGGAACTTCAGCTATCATTTATGTTTCATTCAACAAACTCTACTTCACCTTACTCTAAGGGTGAAATTCCCAGCTGCAGCTGCCTCTATATAGAAACAAAACTCATTAATAGAACAGCATACTTACTTTAAAAGCAGAAGTGTGAAACAGAACAAGCTACAAAGTAGCCTGGAAGAACTAAAATTAGTTTTTCCTTTCTTGCAAATAAATATAATCATAATGATCTTAACTGATGGTGAGCAATAACTAGATAGCTCACTGCAAAATACAAAATGCAAATCTCTTGTTTACTTCAAATGAAATTGCTTGTCATAGATGGGACAAGTTGTCTTTCCTTAATACTTCTGAACTTTACTACTGTATCTAACAGTTCTCTCATTTTTTTGTTATTTAAACAAACCACAGCATGGAGTTTCTTAATTTCATCATCTTGCAAAAGGTGATACTATACTTGGCTATTCATTCTTGCCTAAAGCCAAATTAGAGCTGCCTGCTCAAACTGGTAAGTATATCATATAAGTACATATACATATATCACAGATTTAATCTGAAACTGCAAGTTGTTCCATGTGGACACAGTATCTATCTTTACTGAGCAGTCTTCAGGATCAGGACCCTTTCTGGGTTAAAAACCAGCTAAAAATATTTGATATGTTTGATATATTTTTAACAAAACACATCAGTCTGAAAATCAGTGAGGTAAAAAAAAAAAATTCTTTTTTTAAACACAGTAGGGATTTTTTTGGGTTTTTTGGACCAGTTTGAAAATTTATAAGTCCATTTCAATTTAAAATTGACATTTGTGTACAGTTTTTATTCTCCATAACCATTACTACACTTAGATTTCAGCATATACCAGGGTCATATCTCAGTAATTAAGCCCTTTTAATAAAATACAATGTTTTGGAAATTTATACATATATAGTGAGTTACTACAAATTTCTACATAAAATTGCATTAGAATTTGAATATTTTATTTATTATGCACTATTCCTCTGGTCAAACTCCATTTAGGAAAATCCAACCTTGAAACCATGACTCAATATTTCTGACTTCTGATCTAGACCTTGTTCTATTAAAACTTGTTTGTCCTAAGAATCAGTTGGTACTGTGATGTCTATAGTAGCTTCCAATCAACATCCAAAATAATTTCTACTGACATGTTTTCATTAACATCAGTAGATGCAAAGGTAGATGGAAGTAGATATAAATATATAGATATAGACAGGTACAGATAAAGATGATAGATATAGATATTTGGGGAATATATTCTCTGATGTCATTTTTTGCTATCACACATTTCTTCCAGGTTCTAATTTTAGGAACTGCTACAGAGAATATTCACTAGGATATCTTAATGTTTTCAATAGAGAACACACTGAGACCAATTTCAAAACTCATCTAGGTCCTTAAGATGTAAAATGTCAATAGCCAGAGATAAGAGTTGACTTCTGGCCAACCTGCTCTGAAAACAGCACCGATTAGATGCAGATCAATGTACAATAAATGTCTCTTTGTCCTAATATGTAGTCAGTGCCCTCCCTGCTCACAAACCTCGGCCCTGTGATAGTGTCCTGATCTCACTTGTTTAACTTTGGCCTTAATGAGACAATGAAACATGAATGATACTACTCCAATTTTCATCTTTCTTTCTCCTTCAATGACATTTCAGGTCCAAGCACATGGCAAGGAATTGTGAAACAGAATTGCAAGGTTTCTTAAAACAGTATCCTTTAAAGTCTGGCCATCAGTTAATGGCTGGCAGCTCGATCAATACGAGATTGCATCAAGAACCTATTTCCTGCAGGAGGTCACCAGAAATGTCTGCTCTGAATGGCTAACTAAAAACTTCTACTTATCTCATTACGTGCAGAAACACACTGACTATAGTTTTATATCTTCTCTTGACTGGTGGAGTGATGATCAAATTACAGTAATT